>JABWTJ010000358.1:10631-390136 GCA_016801875.1 Solanum sitiens | reverse complement strand
GGGGGGAATGAAGAAAGCAACGTGAGAAGATGTGAAGTATGGGACGACGGAGGCTATGACGGTCCGTCGTGTCCATGACGGTCCGTCACGTGGTCCGTCGACCCAGACGCGTTTGGACAGATTTTTAGTAAATAGAATCCTTATTTGATTAGGTTTTTATTTTTCTTATAAATAGTTGGAAAAACCTCGTTTTTGAGGTTAGACTTTCTGGATAATTTTTAGTTTATAGTTCTTCGATTATATTAGTAAACTCTTGATTTTGGAAATTAAGATATTTTTCCGGGAATTGATTGTTGTGGATTTCGGTGATTAATCAAGTTGAATTCTGGGAAATTATTCGTTTTCATAAAAGTAAGTGCATGAACTTTTCCATTAACAATATGAATTGTGTAATTACGAACATGGGTAACTAAACCTCATAGCTAGGGTTGTGGGAACCATGGGTGAATAACAAGGTAGAACTCTAACTTCAATAACAATTTCTAGAGTGGTGTCTTGCATGTATTGATAATTCTTTCGTTTAGAATTCTTTTTAACGGTGGCCAACGTTAGAACTTGCCGGACCAAGGAGGTAGATAATAGGAAAAGAATTATCAACATAGATTTAGTGTAGACTATCTAATAGACTAGTATTGGTTGGTACGAGTTAATAGCTTAGTCAAATACCGAATACGATGTTTAATATGAGGTAAAGATAAGGGTTAGTATAGCAACACACGTAGCCGGACCAAGGTGCGGAGTGAAATTCTCTAGATGCCGGACCAAGGATTTAGGGATACATAACTTATCACTTTACGTGCAAGATATCAGGATAGAGCTGTTATAGTTAGATTTACCAAGTTAGGAACCTGTGGGGAACACTAAAACCCTAGTTACTTTTATAATTTGATTAAACTCTGAATGTTAAATTTGTTAGTTGTTCATTCTTATTTAGTTAATTATTTTCATTAATTTAGAAATAAAACCCCCCTTTTTGTCTTTTGGTTTATTGGAAAATAGTTGGCTAAATAATAGTAATAATAAAATAAAGTTAAGTCTGAACTATTTTCCTTGTGGGATCGATCCCAACCTCATTAGTTGGGTTCTTTACTCGATACGACCGCTTTACTTCTTATTTGAGAAGTAAGTTTTAGCGTATCAAATTTTGGTGCCGCTGCCGGGGAAAGTAGCTTTTAGATTAACTTTAATTTATTACTAAAATTTAGTTAATATTTTCCTGATTTTACTTTTTCTGTTGTTTTTGATTTTTTTTGCTAGGTTTGACGTCCTTGTATGCCAAATACACGGAGCGGAAGAGAACCCTTGTTTCCCTACGATCACGAGTTAGAGCGTACACTACGAAGAATGAATCGAAACTTGGGTATAAATGATGATGATCCAAACCTGAACAACCCAGCTCCGGTTGATGCTCATGGTCGATTATTACCTGATAATCCTAATCTAGGTGCACAAAGGGGACAAAATCCCGCACCACATCCTCAAGAATACTACAGAGGCTATGACAATATTGCAGATTCTGATGGGCCACTTGTATTGCCCCCTCTACCTGAAGGTCACACCTTTGTAGTCACTAGTAGTCTAATGCAAATGCTCACTGCTAGAGGTTTGTTTTCTGGACTACCGTCCGAGGATCCACATGCTCATATAGCTAAGGTGAGGGCAGTGTGTAAAAGCTGTGTAGGGAGGCCTGATTTGAATTTGGATGTAATAGGGCTAAGAGTATTTCCTCTTTCACTGACGGGAGAGGCTGCCATTTGGTTCACTGAGCTTCCTTATAACTCAATCTTCACTTGGAACCAATTAAGGGATGTTTTCTTAGCACGTTACTACCCGGTCTCCAAGAAACTAAATCACAAAGATAGAGTTAACAACTTTGTGGCACTACCAGGAGAATCAGTTAGTAGTTCTTGGGATAGGTTCACTTCATTTCTGAGAAGTGTCCCCAATCACCGCATAGATGATGAGTCACTCAAAGAATACTTCTACCGGGGACAGGATGATAATAATAAAGCGGTATTGGATACTATAGCAGGTGGTTCTTATGGGGAGTGTCCTTATGCTGAAATTGCCGAAAAATTAGAGAAAAATTCCCGAAATAATAAAGCATGGAGTACTAGAAAGACAGATACTGGGAGAAATACTTTTGCAGTGCAATCCACACACAACCCAGCCACAGATGAGATTCGTGAAGAGATGGCACAGATGAGAACTGAGCTTGGGTTAGTGTTAAAACATGTCACTGGGGGTGCAGAAAAGATAAACGCAGTGAACTACTTGTCTAAACCACCACCACCAACTGATGAATATTATTATGAGGAAGATTCTTATGCAGTAAATGATCAGACGGGGGGTTTCCGACCAAATGCCCAAGGCTCCAATCAGGAGAATTGGCGCCAAGGTCAAGGAAATCAAGGTCGGAACTATGGTAACTACAACCGCGAGGGTAACTATGTTCGTGATGGAAATTACAACCGCGACAACAACTTCAACAGGGGTAACTATGGTAACAGAAATGAGAGGAGTGGGCCCTATGTTCCTCCTCAAAATCGTGAAGTTGCTTCTAGGGATGGTGGAGGTAGTATGGCGCGAGTTGAGGATATGTTGCACAAGATGATGAGGAGGTTCGATGCTAGTGATGAGCACACCAAAGAGTTAAGGAATGATGTAGCAGGTATTGGACAGAAAGTTGATACACATGCCATATCAATCAAGCAGCTTGAATTGCAAATGGCTCAATTATCTGCAACTGTGAACACACGGCAACCGGGCACTCTTCCTAGCAACACTGTCCAAAATCCGAAAAATGATGGACACTGCATGGCAATTACTACTCGTGGTGGTAAACAAACTATTGACCCACCTATGCCGTCTATTGTGGAAAAGGTGATGAAAGACAATGATGAAGTGGTAGAGGTTAGTGATGAAGTAGAAGATAACACTGAGGAAGTTGCTGAAGTGCCTAAAAAGGTAACTCCCATGCCTAGACCTCCACCCCCCTTTCCTCAAAGATTAGTGAAAAAGATCGAAGATGGCAAATATCGGCGTTTTATAACAATGTTGAAGCAACTTTCTATCAATGTTCCTTTGGTAGAAGCTCTTGAACAAATGCCCGGTTATGCCAAGTTTATGAAAGATTTGGTTACAAAGAAAAGATCGGTCACTTTTGAGGATGATGACAGAATGCAGCATTGTAGTGCTATTGCTACAAGGTCGTTAGTGCAAAAGAAAGAAGATCCGGGTGCATTTACTATTCCTTGTACAATCGGGTTATTACATTTTGCGAAAGCATTATGTGATCTGGGGGCAAGCATAAATCTCATGCCCCTCTCGATTTATAAGAAGTTGGGTTTGGGTGACCCAAAGCCCACTGCGATGCGGCTACTGATGGCCGATCGAACAGTAAAAAGGCCTATAGGGATACTCCATGATGTGCTAGTAAAAGTGGAGTCGTTCATATTTCCAGCAGATTTTGTCATTCTTGATTGTGAAGTCGATTTTGAGGTGCCTATTATTCTTGGGAGGCCATTCCTTGCTACGGGTAGAGCTTTAGTTGATATGGAAAAAGGGCAGATGAAATTTCGGTTGAACAATGAAGAAGTGACTTTCAACATTTGTAGGTCCATGCGGCAGAGTGGTGAGCTCCAATCGGTATCTGCCATATCCTACAAAATTGGTGAATCATCCAAGACTCAAATAGAAGAACGACTAGGTGTAGAAGCACTGGCGGCAGTGATAATGAATCTTGATAATGAAGGCATTGAAGAATATATGTCATTAGTTGCTGCCCTTGATCGTGGTAATGTCCGGTTTAAACCGAAGAAATATGAGCTAGACATGAAGAATCGCGAGTCTCCACCCGCTAAACCATCCATTGAGGAGGCTCCAAAGCTAGAACTAAAAGCTCTCCCACCTCATCTAAGGTATGAATTCTTAGGAACCGGTGACACATTACCGGTAATCATTGCATCAGATCTAAATGAACAACAAGTTGAGAGTCTGGTCAAAGTGCTAAAAAGGTTCAAAAGAGCTATTGGGTGGACCATTGCGGACATTATTGGGATCCCTCCTGGTATTTGTTCTCATAAAATCCAACTCATGCCCGATCATAAGCCAAGTATTGAGCACCAGAGACGCTTAAACCCACCTATGCAAGAGGTCGTGAAGAAGGAAATCATAAAGTGGTTAGATGCAGGAGTAATTTATCCAATCGCCGATAGTAGTTGGGTATGTCCTGTTCAGTGTGTACCTAAGAAAGGGGGAATGACTGTGGTCCCCAATGAAAAAAATGAACTGGTTCCAATGAGGCCGGTGACTGGATGGAGGGTGTGTATGGATTATCGGAAATTAAATGCATGGACCGAAAAGGACCATTTTCCCATGCCCTTCATGGATCAGATGTTGGATAGACTCGCCGGAAAAGGGTGGTACTGTTTTCTTGATGGTTATTCAGGGTATAATCAGATCTCTATTGCACCAGAAGATCAAGAGAAGACCACTTTTACCTGTCCATATGGGACCTTTGCGTTCAAGAGAATGCCGTTTGGGTTGTGCAATGCACCCGCCACATTTCAGAGATGTATGATGTCTATATTCTCCGACATGGTGGAAGATACTATTGAGGTCTTTATGGATGATTTTTCAGTGGTTGGTGAATCTTTCGAGCAATGTTTGAGCCATTTGTCTGAGGTTCTTAAGAGATGTGAAGATTGCAATTTAGTTCTCAATTGGGAAAAATGCCACTTCATGGTCAAAGAAGGTATTGTTTTGGGCCATCGTATTTCAGAAAAGGGCATAGAAGTTGATCGAGCCAAAGTCGAGGTGATAGAGAAACTTCCTCCACCTATCTCCGTAAAAGGTGTGAGAAGCTTTCTTGGGCATGCAGGTTTTTACAGGAGATTCATCAAAGATTTCTCGAAAATTGCACATCCATTGTGCAAACTGTTGGAGAAAGATTGTAAGTTTTCTTTTGATGAATCCTGTCTGAAAGCATTCGGCGATCTCAAAGAAAAACTGGTATCTGCACCTATCATTATTTCTCCGGATTGGAACAGTCCATTTGAGGTAATGTGTGATGCGAGTGGGGTTGCCCTTGGTGTGGTATTGGGACAAAGAAGGGACAAAATCCTTCATCCCATTTACTATGCTAGTAAAGCCCTCAATGAAGCTCAGAAGAACTATACAGTCACTGAACAAGAGCTCCTTGCTGTAGTATTTGCGTTTGAAAAATTTCGCTCCTATTTGCTAGGTACTAGAGTCATAGTGCATACTGACCATTCAGCCCTGAGATATTTGATGGCGAAGAAGGACGCAAAACCAAGGTTAATTCGTTGGGTATTACTACTGCAAGAATTTGACTTTGAGGTAAGGGATAGAAAAGGGACCGAAAATCAAGTTGCTGATCACTTGTCCCGTTTAGAAGATGAAGCTATGAGAGAGTTGGGGGATAAGACTGATATTGATGACACGTTCCCCGATGAGCATGTCTTGGCTGCCTCACAAGACCTGATTCCGTGGTTTGCAGATTTTGCGAACTACCTAGCTAGTGATCTTGTTCCATCGGACTTGTCTTTTCATCAAAGGAAAAAGTTCATGTACGATGTGAAGAAATTCTTTTGGGATGAACCATACTTATACAGGAGTTGTGCTGACGGGCTTATTCGGCGTTGTGTGCCAGAAGTCGAGATGTTGAGTATTTTAGAGGCATGCCATTCCTCACCCTTTGGTGGACATCATAGTGGTGTCCGGACTGCTCACAAGATCTTCCAAAGTGGTTACTATTGGCCAACTATTCATCAAGATGCTCATGAGTTCGCCAAAGCATGTGATAGATGTCAAAGAGATGGCGGCATTTCAAGAAAGCAAGAGCTCCCTCTAAATCCCATTCTTGTAATTGAGTTATTTGATGTTTGGGGTATTGACTTTATGGGTCCGTTTGTGAGTTCTCATGGAATGAAGTATATTTTAGTAGCAGTGGATTATGTATCCAAGTGGGTGGAAGCTATCGCCCTCGCAAACAATGAAGGGAAGAGTGTCACTGCATTCTTGAAAAAGAATATATTTTCTCGATTTGGTACCCCACGGGCAATTATTAGTGATGGGGGATCCCACTTTTGCAACAAATTGTTCAAGGGATTATTGGAGAAATATGGGGTTCGCCATAATGTGGCCACTCCTTACCATCCTCAAACTAGTGGGCAAGTTGAAGTATCAAATAGGGAAATCAAACAGATTTTGTCGAAAACAGTGAACGCTAGTAGAACAGATTGGTCAAGGAGGCTTGATGATGCTCTTTGGGCTTACCGGACAGCATATAAGACTCCCATAGGTATGTCCCCATACCAACTAGTATATGGGAAAGCATGTCATCTTCCGGTTGAATTAGAGCATAAAGCCATGTGGGCTATGAAGAAGCTAAAAATGGACTGGAACGAAGCTGCAGAACAACGATTAAATGGGTTAAATGAACTCGATGAATTTCGCCTTAAGGCTTATGAAAGCTCAGCCCTCTACAAAGAGAAGATGAAGAAGTACCATGACCTAAAAATCGAGAAACGAGAGTTTATGATTGGGGATTCGGTGCTTTTATTCAACTCTAGATTGCGCTTGTTTCCGGGCAAGCTAAAGTCTAAATGGACTGGACCGTACTTGATCACCAAATTATTCCCTCATGGAGCCGTTGAGTTGGAAAACAAGGAAGGTGTGCGGTTTAAGGTGAACGGACAACGTCTCAAAATCTATATTGGTCATGCGGAATCAGCGAATGAGGTGGTTGAGGCATATTATCTTGATGAAGTCTGAGTAATCAAGTGTCCTCAGTCGTGCCGCGACGTTAAATCAGGCGCTAGTTGGGAGGCAACCCAATAGTTATCATCTAATCACGTTTATAGTTTTTGTGTTTTTTCTCTTTCTAGTAACAGTAGCATTTTCTATTTATGGGTTGTAAATTTTCAGGTAGCACATCTACAGGAAGTACTGCAGACAAGTTACTCTACATCAGTCACTGACGGATACATCGACGGACCGTCACTCCTGTGACGGACCGTCGCATGCTTCCGTCGTGCCAGGTACGCTCTCTTGTAATTTTGAAAAACTAGGGCACAGGCGACGGACCATGTGACGGACCGTCACAACTGCGACGAACCGTCATCGGGGTTTCGTCACGCCATTACCCGGCTACCCGACCCGACCCGGCTTCAGAATTTTAAAAGTTTAAAACGTTTTAAACCCCCCCACCCCTTCATTATCAGTTTTCACTTAATCTTCCCTCCATTTTCTCCCCTTCCAACTTCACTCTCTTCCCAAATTCCCCATCTTCTCCCATTGTTCATCCCAAAATTTTCCCTCTTGGTCGGAATTTGCTGCAGTGATTCTTAACCTTCTAACTTGAGTGCCATCATTTGTGCATTATTGTCTCCTCTTCCAAGGTATGTATTCCTGAAACTCTACCCTTTACTATTTTTTTTGGTTGTTTTACTGTTTTTCCCTATTGATTGCATATGGGTTTCTGCTTTTGCCTAGATATTATCTAACTTAGGTCTGTAATTCCACAAACTGCCTGGACAATACTAGAGAAATTAGGGCTTTAAAACTTACCAATTTGGGTTGTCATTCTGACTCACATGGGGTAAAACTTGGCACCCCTCAGTTCTGTCTCTGTTTCACAGCACGACAACCCGATGACGGACCGTCATACATGACGGTCCGTCCTGCACAACCGTCGTGACGGTCAGAGACCCCTGTCCTAGGGGTCTCAACACTTTTTCTAAGTGTCCACTGACGGACACATGTGACGGACCGTCGTAGCCATGACGGTCCGTCCTGCACAACCGTCGTGACGGTCAGAGACCCCTGTCCTAGGGGTCTGAACACTTTTTCTAAGTGTCCACTGACGGACACATGTGACGGACCGTCATATCCATGACGGTCCGTCCTGCACAACCGTCGTGACGGTCAGAGACCCCTGTCCTAGGGGTCTCAACACTTTTTCTAAGTGTCCACTGACGGACACATGTGACGAACCGTCGTATCCATGACGGTCCGTCCTGCACAACCGTCGTGACGGTCAGAGACCCCTGTCCTAGGGGTCTGAACACTTTTTCCAAGTGTCCACTGACGGACACATGTGACGAACCGTCGTATCCATGACGGTCCGTCCTGCACAACCGTCGTGACGGTCAGAGACCCCTGTCCTAGGGGTCTGAACACTTTTTCTAAGTGTCCACTGACGGACACATGTGACGGACCGTCATAGCCACGACGGTCCGTCCTGCACAACCGTCGTGACGGTCAGAGACCCCTGTCCTATGGGTCTCAACACTTTTTCCAAGTGTCCTCTGACTGACACTTGCGACGGACCGTCATACCCATGACGGTCCGTCCTGCTTAACCGTCGTATCGGTCAGAGACCCCTGTCCTATGGGTCTCAACACTTTTTCCAAGTGTCCTCTGACGGACACTTGCGATGGACCGTCATACCCATGACGGTCCGTCCTGCTTAACCGTCGTATCGGTCTGAGACTTTCCCTCTGATATTTTATGTTGCCAAGTATTATATGACGGTCCGTCATACGCACTACGGTCCGTCACCAGGTCCGTCGTGACCTACTGCTACTTCAGAGCTGTTATCACTGGTTTGAGTGTCTGAGTATTATTGTCTCAAATGTTTATTTCTTTTGTGTCATACTTCATCCTTCAAGTACTAATGATGATTCGTTACAGGTACTACCTATCATGGCACCTAAACAAGATCGCGTTTACGCACGTGGGCGTTCAAAATCTGTCGCCCCATCTGCCCGATTGGTGATAGGCTCTGATGATGAGCATGATCCAGAATACGTGCCACCTACTGCTACTCCAGCACGAGCTCCACGTGTACCGCGAGTCACGCCCAAGAAGGTGGCGCCCGGCGTAGTCACTGCCTCCCAGTCTGATGAGGAGCGCACACTGACCGGCACTCCTTCTGGGTCAGCTGCCCAAGACGAAGGAGCATCTGGCTCCTTAAGAGTTTCGTGGTCAGAGGAAGCCTCTGGGTCTGCAGACGCCTCTGCTCCTCCCACAGCTACACAGTCTGCTTCAGATGATGAGGCTGACAGCACCGACTCCACCCCTGGCTCACCAACAGGAGTCCCTGCCCCGGTTGCCGATCAGCCCAACCGGTGGTGTGTTGACGGGCAATACAAGGTATACTTAGACGCCAAGGTTCTCAATGACAAAGGCGTCATGACACGGACTCTTACACTGGAGAGGCGGGTCCTCACGGGAAGTCTCCCCACCATGCCAGATATTCACACCCTCTTCACCAGACACCGGCTAGAGTGGACGGCTCGTTCTTTGGGTCGCTACAGTGAGGAGCTAGTCCGCGAGTTCTATGCCTCTTATGTGGCTACTCTTCGCTCGCAGATCGATAGGCGGTCTGCCCCGCCAAACAGGCCCCACTTGAGCACGTCCGAGTACGAGGCATCCAGGTTGACATCTCCCTACCAGCCATCCGCCGATATCTGTACGGCACGGATTCTGACTCCACCAGCACACCTCTCACCGCCGAGTTTGATTACCGGTGGCAAATTGTTAAAGAGGGCCGGTTCTTACGTGAGCCTTCACTGAGAGAGACCACCAAGAGGTGGATGGCACTGCACCTATCTATTGATGGAGAGGCTGCGGATTGGGTGATGGAGCCGAAGGGGGCCATCAGGAAGGCCAACTTGACCTTTACGGCCAAGTTTCTCTGGTTGATCGTCCGCCATTGTCTCTCCCCCACTGCTGCGGATAACATAGTCACCTGGGATCGTGCAGTGCTGATGGCTGCTATGATGGCAGGGTTCGAGGTCGATTTCGCTTGGCTTCTCCAAGCGGTCATGCACGAGAGGGCCTTCAAGGTCACCACAACTTACCCTTTCCCTTGCATGATTTTCTCTTTGTGCAGATCAGCAGGTGTGCCCATTTGGCACATTGACCAGCTCAAGACCCCGCCAGGAAATGTTGACATCGGCCTCATCAGGGATGAGGCCAATGAGTTGGCCCCACGCAGAGGGCCCCGTCCAGAGGTGGCCCCATTTGGTGAGAACCTGGCCGACACCGTAGAGCATGCTCATGATGCTTCCCGTGCTGCTTCTGCACACACTGACACTACTCCGGTCGAGTCTATCCCGGGTAGTAGCACTGCCCCGAGCTCCTCTCGCTGGGCTCCTTCTGCCACTCTGGTCCCACTAGCTCGGGTTCAGAAACTTGAGGCACAGATGGCTACTCTTCTGCATCACATTCAGCCGTGGATGCAGAAGACTATTGCTGAGGCAGAGGAGCGCATGGAGCGCAAGATGATACAGCACACAGAGAGGCAGATCGCCGGGGTACACCAGCGCTTAGACGCATTTGAATTACGAGTACTAGCCCGACCAGCCCCTCCGGTGGACATGTCGACTCTCCAGGCTGCGGTTGAGAGTCTGCGGGCGGATCTTGATATGATTTTAGAGGCGAGGGTGCCTGAGTCTGAGGCCCCTTCTGCGGAGCCTGCCGATGACACCGTGATGGCCGCCCTGTTTACCACTTCTGATGTTCCACCACCTCCCCCACAAGAGCATGTCAAGAGACGCAGGGGTCGAGAGGAGGATGAGGCTAGGGCAAGGAAGAAGGAGCGCCGTGAGATGGAATCTGCGAGGAGAGCCTCGATTGCCGATGAGGAGGCCCGTAGGTTGAGGGCTGTAGAAGTAGCTGCCGGGGCGTCTAGCTCCAAAATTGTAGATTCTGTGGGAGGCGCTACTGATGGTGCTGTGGTTGCTGCGGACATTACTGAGGATGTCCAGACTACGCAGGGAGCAGGTTCCGGGGAACCGGACCCACCAGCTTGCTGATCACCGGCGCTTAGCGCCTCAGGTTTGCTTCACTTACCCTTTTACGTAGTTTAACTTTTCCATGCATTGGGGACAATTGCATATTTTTTTGTAGGGGGTGGGGTAAATGGAAAGTGAACACTTGGGTGAATTTTGAGTAGCCCAATTTCACGATCCTCTTTTGGGGTTTTCTTGCCTGTGTTCTTTTTCCCCAAAAGACTGATTACTTTTACTGTTGAACCGGCATGTCATATCTTATGTACACAGTATAAATCTGAAGCATGATGGCTAATATAAATATGATATCTCGATAATCATTTGCATGACTAGGCACAGTAAGTGATAATTGTGTGGTTTGAAACATGAAACAAGGATACACTTCTGCATGATCCTGAATCTAAGATTTGAACTAGGTGTCTAATACTCTGGGAATGCAAGGAATGTCATGTGAGTGTGAGGTAAAGTCGAATGACCACCATTAATACTGAGCTAGAACTTGCCTGGTTAGTCCTACTGAAAGTGAGTCAAAACAATCACTTAGGAAAGGATCATAGGCCCTTGTTCGAAATAGTCAATCTTGAGCCTAAAAAAAAAAATAACAGAAAACCAAATGAAGTTAATCCCTTTTTGATCCAAATGAATTGAGCCTAAACTAGATTTTTTTTTTTACCCCAAATGATCTTCTCTGGGAGCAATGTGTTGGCCCTGGTCCCTCCTTGGACATGTGCACCTCAGCTTATGCCAAAAGCATAAGTTGAGGGTGGCTAATGCAGAAAGCAACCTTGTTTTGGCCCTGACCCAACCATGGGTATTGTGAACCTTGACTCATGGCAAAATCATGAGTTGAGGGTGGCTGCTATAAGGAAAACCACGGAAAGTGGGGTTGAAAGAATGAAGAGAAAGAAAGAATAAAACAGAAGTGACTAAAAAAAAAAAAGAAAAAAAGTTAATAATAACCAAAAGCAAAATAAACACAAGAAAAGAGAAAAGTCACTTACACATAAGGATAAGAAAGGGAAAACAGCAAAGTGAAAAGAAAATTGAGTAATAGGGCGAAATAAGAATGATATGTCAAGGAGGGCAACAAGTCACTAAAGTATATCTAAATACACCCTACCTGATCCTGAGCCTATGTTACAATCTAAAAAAGTCCTATTGTGATCCTAAGTGTGTATGAGGAATTTGAAGTAGTGAAAATAAGGGCAAGCCTATGGCAATATGTATAAATGAGTGGTGAATTTGTTCTGAGAGTGAGTGTCGAAACGTGATCCTTATACTCAAACTAAAATCATTGTGTGAAAAATGAGGATGTTATTTGAAGTAAGGACAGGAGTTGTAATACCAGAAATATTAGCATCTCGGTGAGAAATTGAAGAGGATAGGCATCATTGCGTAGTAAATCTGGGTTATGGTTTGATTCTACACAAATCAATGCCTAATAGTGAGACCATGCATGAACATAATGAGAATAATCGAGGTTGATAGCCAAATGATTGCTGAAATTAAAATATGGATACTTTTGTACAAAGAATTTGTAGTGAGTCATAGTGCGTCGCTTGAGGACAAACAACGAATTTAAGTTGAGGGTGTTGATGTACCGTGGTTTCACGGTATTTCTAATACTTTTTCCTTAAGTTTAGTGTGTGTCGAGAGCCTTTTTGTGTTGATTTTGATATAAGTTTATCTTTGTTTGCAGAAAATCTGTCTAAGGAAGAACGCGGGAGTTTTTGAGAAAGAATTGCAGAAGAGACCACCTACGGAGCCTATGACGGTCCGTCGAGGCTGTGACGGTCCGTAGGTGGCATCGTAGTGAAGGAAGAAGTTGCTGAAGGAAATTTGGGGAAGTCTGACCGTGTGGGATTACGGAAGTTCGTGACGGACCGTCACATATACGACGGTCCATCCTGCATGTTCGTCGTAATTATCAGAGAGTAATCCCAGTACCCAAAATTCCAAAGTTCAAGTGTATTGGAACGAAGACCCTCGACGGGCCGTCATCCTTGCGACGGTCCATCATACCTGTCCGTCGGGGGGAATGAAGAAAGCAACGTGAGAAGATGTGAAGTATGGGACGACGGAGGCTATGATGGTCCGTCGTGTCCATGACGGTCCGTCACGTGGTCCGTCGACCCAGACGCGTTTGGACAGATTTTTAGTAAATAGAATCCTTATTTGATTAGGTTTTTATTTTTCTTATAAATAGTTGGAAAAACCTCGTTTTTGAGGTTAGACTTTCTGGATAATTTTTAGTTTATAGTTCTTCGATTATATTAGTAAACTCTTGATTTTGGAAATTAAGATATTTTCCGGGAATTGATTGTTGTGGATTTCGGTGATTAATCAAGTTGAATTCTGGGAAATTATTCGTTTTCATAAAAGTAAGTGCATGAACTTTTCCATTAACGATATGAATTGTGTAATTACGAACATGGGTAACTAAACCTCATAGCTAGGGTTGTGGGAACCATGGGTGAATAACAAGGTAGAAATCTAACTTCAATAACAATTTCTAGAGTGGTGTCTTGCATGTATTGATAATTCTTTCGTTTAGAATTCTTTTTAACGGTGGCCAACGTTAGAACTCGCCTTAATGCTACTTGCCGGACCAAGGAGGTAGATAATAGGAAAAGAATTATCAACATAGATTTAGTGTAGACTATCTAATAGACTAGTATTGGTTGGTACGAGTTAATAGCTTAGTCAAATACCGAATACGATGTTTAATATGAGGTAAAGATAAGGGTTAGTATAGCAACACACGTAGCCGGACCAAGGTGCGGAGTGAAATTCTCTAGATGCCGGACCAAGGATTTAGAGATACATAACTTATCACTTTACATGCAAGATATCAGGATAGAGATGTTATAGTTAGATTTACCAAGTTAGGAACCTGTGGGGAACACTAAAACCCTAGTTACTTTTATAATTTGATTAAACTCTGAAAGTTAAAATTGTTAGTTGTTCATTCTTATTTAGTTAATTATTTTCATTAATTTAGAAATAAAACCCCCCTTTTTGTCTTTTGGTTTATTGGAAAACAGTTGGCTAAATAATAGTAATAATAAAATAAAGTTAAGTCTGAACTATTTTCCTTGTGGGATCGATCCCAACCTCATTAGTTGGGTTCTTTACTTGATACGACCGCTTTACTTCTTATTTGAGAAGTAAGTTTGAGCGTATCAGGTTCCCAATTCACTTTTCATTTTTGGAGGTATTTCCAAAATGGTTTAGGTACTCAACTGAAACTTCGAACTACTTTTCATCCTCAAATGGATGGCCAAGTGAAATGCACCATCAAAACCCTAGAGGATATGTTGAGGGCTTCTGTTATTGACTTCAGAGGTAGTTGGAACGATCACCTACCATTGATAGAGTTCTCCTACAATAATAGCTATCATTTAAGTATCTCTATAGCACCTTTTCAAGCACTCTATGGTAGGAGGTGTAGGTCTGCGTTTCAGTTGTTTGAGGTAGGTGAGTTTTCACTTTTTGGTCCTGAAATAGTCTATGAAGCTATGGAAAAAGTTTGAAGGATAAGTGATAGGTTGAAAACAGCCTATAGTCGGCAAAAATCTTATGTCGACAATATAAGAAGAGACCTTGAGTTTGAAATAGGTGATTGAGTCTACTTGAATATTTCACCCAGGAGAGGGGTGATGAGATTTTGTTATAAGGGGAAACTTAGTCCCCGGTATGTGGGTTCTTATGAGATATTGAAACGGGTCGGAAAAGTTGCTTATAAGTTGAAGTTACCAAGTGAATTAGCCCCAGTTCATCCGGTTTTTCATGTCTCTATGCTCAAGAAATGTATAGGCGACACGGTCTCCATCCTCCCGATTGAAGGTTTTGGGGTAAATGAGAACCTTTCTTATGAACAGGTTCCGGTTAAGATCCTAGATCGTCAAGTCAAAGAGTTGAGGAACAAAGAGGTTGCATCCGTTAAAGTCCTATGGAGAAACTATCTAGTTGAGTATGCAACATGGGAGGCCGAGGCCGACATGAAGTCCCGCTAACCTCATCTCTTTCCTCTTACTCCTAGTTAAAATTGAGGTTAGTAGTTCCTCTTAAGATGAAAATTTATGAATAATGTGGAACTTGATTTGTTTTTCCAAGTATGTGCTTATCTTTGTAAAGATACATGCTAAAATGAGTTTTCATGAAAAATGCTCTTACCTTTAACTTGCACTCATAAGAAATGTGTGAATTTGCCTTAATGAGATTGTGGTGACCATACTTTGATGTTGTATTGAGAAGAGGAATTGCATGTTAACTCTTTGGTGTTCATTGTTAGATCACTTTGAAATTAATAAGGTAGTTCCTCATTATGCGATATGAAATGATAAACTATCATATGTGATGAATTGTGAAGTGAGTTGCTATGTGTAGTGTTTTGGTTTTATGTTGAATGGGGTTGAGTACTCCTCCCATGATCTGTGACACATGACGATTATATTTAGTTTGTTGTTGGGGGTTGGCTACTAGTATTGAGTCTCTTTCTTCCACTGTAAAAAGGTTAAAGTGTCATTCGGGGATGAATGTTCCTAAGGGGGGGGGGGGATAATGTAACACTACGGAAGTTCCATGACTTGGTCTAGAGCCTCACTTGATGAACTAAGTCTTAAAATATTGTTTCTAAGCTTAAACAAAGCCAATAAACTTAATTATGAAACATTAAAATCAAAACGACAAGAAACGACCACGAAGTCCGGAGACTAGTGAAATTGAGCTAGTGTGCCTTTGTATGTTTGAAGAGGTTAAAAGAGCTGAAAAAGGTAAAAATTGGTGAAAAGGTTTAGAATACATGGTAGAGCATGTTTAGGGTAAAAACGTCGGGGTAAGACTCGCCAAGGACCACCCTAAGGGTCCTTGAGGAGGACCCTACATTTAGACCCCAAAACAGTCCAATGGCAGTGTGCCATCGACGAAGCAATCGATGAGCCGTCAATGTGACAATGGCCCGTCAATGGTGCTCATTGGTTGACACTTAAAAATGTCACTAAAAGCCTGTAGAAACAGGCCTCCGATCCAAACCACTACTGACCAGGACGGTCCGTGGTTGGATCAACGCCTTGTCGACGGAGTCTCATCGATTGAGATCCCACTTCACTGTCCAATTTTAGTTTAAGTTAGGGTGATAACTTAATTAGTTAGGTAATTAATTAAGTTTTTATGGACGGTTTTAATTAGTTAATGAACGACTATATAATCCCCCTAAGTCATTAACTAACCTTACCCCTCATAATTTCCTAAACACAAATCACTCCCACATCTCTCTACTTTCTCGCACTACCCCAAAGACCACTATGTTGAATTTTATTGAATGAAGATGAATTAAGAGAACAATGGTAGTACGTTGGGGAGTATACTAAGCACCGAGAGGATATGGCAAATGAGGAAAAGACCCTCCCGTTAATGCAAGAGGTTGGGTAATCCTAGTGATACTCATGAGATGGGGACTCCTCCGCTAATGCAATAGGTAGAGTCCTTAGAAGCAATCTCCCTATCCCTTAACTATGTGCCCCCGTAGGACTTAGCTAGTGGATCCACATAGTAGCTAGTATGTAGGCTCTACCTTGACAAGTAGAACACCTTTTTTTCGGAGTGGGGCTTTATGACATCGGATTACATGGAAGCTATCATGGTATATGTCGGTTACGTTTGATCTTTCCTTAAGTAATGAAGTAATGAAAAAGTATGAACTAGTCTATAATCTCTTAATGAGTTTACTAAGTAGAAGTGGGGCTATGGGAATTCTTGTACATTACACTAGTATGCTTAGAAGGTTTTTGTAGGTGGTTCTTTGTAGTTATGAAATGATTATGATAATTTGTCTATTAAAATTAATATAAATGTAACATGTGTGTCCAAGGTGGTTTCTATGTGAATGCTTGTTAGGGTTGGTTGTATAGGATGCTAACTCTACATTGCACAAGTGGACCCCTAGGAAGTGCTAAAGTCATGTTTTGTTGTAGTTTAGTTATTATTGGGGTATTTATTTATGTGTTGTCTTGGTGATGTAAATATATTTTAAAACCTCACGAATTCATACTTTACAAGTAAATGTTTTTTTTTTTCATGTTTAAAGGTTTTTATGCATTTTTCCATACTTAGTGCATTAATTGTACTAACCCCTTTTCTCCCTTTTATATTATGAGTATAGGTTTCGCCTAGTTTGTTGCTCCTCCATTCTTGAAGAAAGCTTGGACTTCTCATCTCCAAGACATTGTGGTAGGTCCTCAAAGATTCCAGGACATATGGACTAGTTGACACTTTATGTTTCCCTCTATTGATGTAATAAAATTAGAAATCTTTTCTTATGTAAATTTGTTCTAAAGACAATTGTGTCTAAAGGGCTAAGGACCCTATTTGAAGACTTTTGTTGAAATCTTATTAGTATATGATGTATGTGTGACAGTGATATTATATTCTTACTATTTTGGTTATGAAAAGGAAGTTTGGACTTCTATTGTAAAAGTTTTTTTTAAAACTCCGCATTATTTCAAGTTCATTATGCAGTGACGATTATGCTTAAGAGACTTGTATAAGACCTCTTCGAGGTCGAGTACGCGGGTAACTTCTAGGGGGTACTATCCGGTCATTACACGTTTATTGCAACCTTTTTCCCTAATTGTAAAAGTAAATGGAAAAAGAAGTGTATGAACTCTCTCTATAGCGTTCTTAAGGGTTTCTACATAGTGTGAGGGAGGGTATGAGACTTCTCTCCTACATTACACTTGTGGGATCCTAAGAGAGGGTTCTAGTAGTGTTCCTTTATGATTATGTTGATTGTGACTTTTTTTCTTAAGCTCTTTATGATTCTTATGAATAAAGCATGTAATGATGAAATATGTGATTATGAATGTTGCATGTAGTGGGTTGCTTAATATGATAGTTAGCTTTGGATAGGGTTATGTGATTCTATTCTTTGCATTGCACAAGTATTGCTTGGGTTGCCTACATGTTGGGTTAATATTATGTTGGGTTGGCTCATAATGCTAACTATATGTGTATGTTGGGTTTAAATTATAGAAACCATGTTTTTGACTAAAATTCCCTTTTATAAATATATTGAAGATTTTAATGCATAGAAGCCATACTTAGTACGTGTGATGTACTAACCCATATTTTCTTTTCTTTCTCCCAAATAGTGTAGGTTCGGGCCGTTGAGAATATTAAGGCCACTTCTCAAGACACATGGACTTTCTTCTCCAAGTTGGCGAGTCCTCAAGTCCGAGGACAAAGCCCTATATTCTAGCTTTCTAGTTTTTGTTATTTTTGAAAGACAATATTGTATTTTCTAATTCGATATGTTCTAATTGTTGCATGGGCTATGTCCCAAGTTTCTATTCCTTATATCTAGATGGTACATTGTGAGAAAGTTAGATGATATTTTTCTTAGCTAAGTGAGTGAACTTCTAAAGTAAAAGTTTTGAAATTTCTGCACTTTATTCAATGGTACATGCTATCGCTACATAATTTTAGGCCTACGACCACACTAAATCATAACAACACTTGCAAAGTGTTGCCTAAAATATTTTTGAGAACACTTTTAAAGCGTAGCCGATGTTTTTGACTTTTAACTACAATAATATTAGCTACACTTCTAAAATGTGCTCTTTAATGGTATAAGCTACACTTTATAAGTGTTGTTATAATTGGCCACAACTATTTACATTAATGACCACACTTTTAAAATGTCCTATTTTTATAAATGTAAAAAGCAACACATTACAAATGTGGCCATAGTGTTTTCACTAAAATATCATTTTCCCTCCAACATTTTTAATCTTAAAACTTGTTCTCCCTCTAATTTTTTCATGTTTGGTTGGGACAAAAGTTTTGGAAAATGTTTTCCAAATCAACTTATTTTCCTCAAAATTAAGGAAAATGACTTCCCTTCAAAAATTAAGGAAAACATTTTCCAAAACTCTCCTCCAATTTCAAATTACATTTTTTTTGGGGGAAAAACATCAATTTTAAAAAAATATTTTCAATTTCAAAATTTTATTTTTTCACCCGCTCACTGACCCCCCGACCGGCCAGGCCCCCCCCAACCCCAGTCCCTCCCCATAAAATTAATTTTGCTTTATTAAAATATTTTCAACTTAAAATTTTTATTTTTAAACTCCTAACCCCCTCCACCCCCCACCCCCCCCCCCCACCCCCCCACCCCCCAAAAAAATTAATTTTGTTTTTTAAAAATACTATCAACTTTAAATTTTTATTTTTTCACTCCTACCCCTTCCCCCCCCACTACCCCCCACCACCACCACCATCCAAAAAAAATAATTATTTTTTAAAAATATTTTTAATTTTATAAATTATTTTTTACTCTAATAAAAATAAAAGATGTCTCTCAAAAATATTTTTCATTCATAAATCAAACACTAAAAATCATTTCCGGAAAATATTTTCTACTCACCAACCAAATATAAGAAAATAAATCTAAAATCTACTTGTTTTCAGAAAAACATTTTCTAGAAAAACATTTTCTATGGAAACATTTTACTCCATACCAAACACACCCTAAAACTTATTTTCAGCTAAAGAAAAAATAACTATTTCCCTAAAACTTCAGCTGAAGAACCCATTTCCTTCAAACATCAGTGAAGAGCGCATTTTCAGCTGAAGAATTGAAGAAATTGGATTTTCTCTCAAGAAGAACTGAAAAACAAGATTTTCTGTACGATTTCCCTCACAAATTTCGTCAAACTTTAGCAGAATAACACGATTTTCAGCTGAAGAACTTAAGAAGAATACGATTTCTCTGAAGAAGAATTGAAGAACACAATTTTCCTCTCACAGATTCCTTGTTGATGATTGATGAGCTGAAGAACACGATTTTCTTCACAAATTCCATGTTGAAGAGGTGTTCCACCAGATTTCATGTTGAAAATTAAACAAAATACTTCACAAATGAACTTGCCTCACGTCTTAAAGCTTTAGGGTTGTTGGAATAGAGTTAATCAGGTAAGAAATTCTATCTTTAAAAGTCTAAAGTCTAGCTTTAGGTTTTTGATATTCTTGTGTATTAGTATAAATTTTAACTTAGGGTTATGATATTCTTGTTTTGTTGATACGAATTTTGTTAATTGTTGGGAGTCTAGCTCGTAGTTGTTTTACTTATAAATAGGCTTATTATCTTTGACAATCTATTTATTTTATTCTCTTTAATGTTGAATGTACCAGCTGAAGCTAAGTCGTCTTTCTCTGAAGAACTGAGCTAAATCTAAGTCGTCTTTCTCTGAAGAAATGAAGAGTACAAGCTGGCGAAACCTATGATTCTCTTGTCCCTAATGCAGATTTCGTAGCCACTCTATTAATAATCTATTACTAAAAACATTTCTTCTTGTCAATTGTTTGAATTTTTGTTTTGTGTTTAGAAGAGGAGAATAAGAAGGAATTGATAACTTGGGGGTCGTTGGAGTGGAACAAATCAAGAGTTACAACTGAAATTCCAAAGTACAGGAATTTCGAAAGGTTTTAATTTTGATCGATTGTCACTGTTTTTTTAATCTTCTTGAGTTTGTGGTTGTACTTTCCTTTAGATTGTTTTTTTCATTTGACATTTGTTAACCACTATGATTCTGTTCTGTCTCTGTTTGATGGAATAATTTTCTTGTTTTCAACTATATGTCCTGAAGTGTCAAGAAGTCATTTTGTTGTTCATCTAGTTCATTTTCAAGTATAGATCAGTAATTTTAGTTCAATATTACTTAGTTGTTATGGGATCACCTTGTATGAAGTTGTTAAACTCATTTCGTAGTATTTGATGACTACATGTTGCATGGACTCTTTCGTTCATCTTAGTTAATTAAGTCGTTTTGGCCATAAGCGCAAAAGCATCTCGCATTCACACATAGATTCTTTTGAACACATGTGGAAACTTGTCCCTTCCCAAGTTTTTTAGTTTCTTGACGGACGCACTGGATATTCCATTTTTATGATTGTGATTTATATTCCTATGTTGATCGGATTGTTCAAAGTATCATTGGATGTGTGTAGGATCCTCCAAAAATCTATGCATTTTTGGAGCGTCCGAGCAACATGGTATATTTTTTGAAATTGGTAACTGATATTTAAAGTGAAAATACACAACAAAAGATAGTTTTAAATATAACTTTGTGTCTGCAACATGCTGAACTTCAAGTGCGTTGGTTTACATGATATTATTCAGGTGGAGTTGTTTATGTACATGACATCCCTTCATCGCTGAACTGCCTGCGTGGAGTATTTATCTACAATAAAAAACCATTAGCAGGTGTAAAAGGAATCCAGATCAAGTCTAATCAATTAACAGATGGAGTCACCGTGGCTATTGCTTCTAAAGATATTCCAAGTGGAGGGGAAAATGTAGGAGTTACTACAATGTTTGATCTTGAGCCTTTATTTGTAGAGAATTTCATCCGATGCGTTGGTTAAAGAATCGCCATTGTGGTGAGTACTTAAAGTTTTCTTCTGCTTCTATTGTGTTCTATGAAATAAAAATTTGTCATGCACTTCAATATAGAGGAACTTTTGAACTATTTTGACTGACTCAGGTTGCTGACAGTCATAGGTCTGTTGATGTGGCTGCAAGAACGGCCCTTTTTGAATACGACACCGAAAATATAGATTCACCCATTTTAACCGTTGTGGTATACTGTTGAAAAATCTAGCTTTTGGGTGTAAGTTACCTGCACAGTTCATTTAAAGTACTCCTTACCCTCAATCTTGGAGTGAGTTTTCATCGTTGTATGTGGTTCATTCTTTTTGGAGATTTAGGAGAAGTGAGAAACTAAACAACGAGAAGTTATCGAGTTATGTTAATTATTTATTTAGAAAACATGTTAGATAATACCACACTTCTTGTTCTAGGGAACACTTCTTCCAGTAATTCTCCAGGAGTTGTAATGGAAAGTAGAGAACATGTATACTTTGATTTGCCTTCAGCTGATGCAATATTTATGCGTTTGGAGCTGTCCCTATATGAATCTTGTTCGATGTTGTATTTTTTGAACTCCCCAGGTACTTCCGCTCTCCTTCACCTTGGGAAGAGAAGTCATGATCTCGCTCTCGGTCCCCAACTAGATCACAGTCAAGGGAGATGAAGGTAATCTAAGGAAAGGTTGGTTTTTGGTTTACGTATAAGCAAGTTGTTTTCTGGTTCTGCTTCTGCCATGGTTCAGTGATCACCTGTTGGACGACGAATTTCCTTCCTAACCAAGGGGGGTATTTTGAGTTCACTAGGATAATTTGGTACTTCGGCAGTGTCAAAGCAGTTTAGTCGAGATGGTTCTTTGTCTTAATTTTGCACAGAGCTTGTTTCCTGCTTCGGTGTTCTATCTTTAATGTATGTGAGTTACCTTTTATCAACTGCTCTTCTTTTGGATTTTATCATCCTACTTTTGACTAAAACTGCTGTAGATATTTACTATCGAAAAGAAAGAGCATTTCATGATTACAATAGACTTAAATTCGTTACAGAACTACAGTGGTCATCAACTTAATTTTGCTAGCATTCTTTACTTTCTAATCATAATCAAGAAAACTACCACTTACCAATATTGTTGTGCTTCCTGTACAGAACTGTACATAGTAAAATAATATGCAATTGATCTTTTCTGCTTGTTTGTTAAATTCAATTCTATGACACACTAACTCTTCCTATGTATCTCTTCTTCTTTGTATCCCACGATTCACTGTACCCAGAAAGTGGAATCAGTAAAATCATCTGTTTCTGAAACCACACTTTAAAAAGATGTCCCCTTTCATTCTCAAATGCAAAATGAGTTGAATCAATTGAAGAAAAGGGTTAAAGATCCTTTGTGCAGTTGTAATAAATTTTGCTTTTTCTACAGTAGAAGACACTGATGTTTCATCCCCTGCTGATTCCATGGTAAAATATATATAATGCTTCACTTTCACTCTGTTACCATTTATATGTCATGTTTGATTGGGCACAGAGTTTAAGAACGGTTGAAATGGGTTATAATCTCATATTGATTGGATAATGTACTGGTGGGCTATCCTCCTTTTGTTAGCTTGCTTATGCAGCCGTGTTAGGCCAAAAGGTCTCATCTTTCATGATATTAGAGCAAGGTTAGTTCTTGATTGGGGAATGGCCAGGTGGTTTCCTTATATTGACTTGGGCAAGAGAAGAACTAGCTTTTGGATTTTCTTGCAAGAAACAAAAATGTCTTAAACATGTCACAACATTGATATGACTATAAAAGCTTGTCATTAATGGTAAAATGGCCAGGTTAAAGTTAAGGAGGTTTCTAATTCGAAAAGGTGTTTTTTTTTTGTTGAATTGACTAAAAAGGGAAGAATATCATATAAAATTGAATTGAGACGAACTTGTAAATAGACAGAGAATTTAGTTTTTAAGTTGAAAATATCGAATGTTGGCTGTTAAAATTGTGAACTTTCAAGTTGAAAGGCCTTTGCTAGTTATTTTCCCAATCTGAAGTAATCATTACAGTGAAGTTTTAATATTCAGGAAACTGGCTATATTGAAGATGCACAATTTACATACAATTAGTTCAAGTTATTGCATAAAAACGCTCTATGGGGACAAAGTATGATAAGATTTAGATTGCTCTTTCCTAATAGTTATCCGAACTGGTTAAGAAAGAAAAATGTGGCAAACTTTGCAGTGAGCCAGATTGTTCAAATTGTAGTTGCTCAATCGCAATTTAACAAACGTTGCAGTTTTGATATGATGTTTACAGATATCTTCCACCTGAGCTTCAGGTGAGTCATCTGTTACTCGAAATGCATAAAAAACTTATATTCTTACTTATTAGATGATTATTTGTACAAGAAGTTATCGTTCAAAATGATTGAGTTACATGAAATTGAATCTCACTACTCTCGCTTGAGTTCTGTGTTAATGGCTTTGTTACTCTCTATTTTTTGTCAACAGTACTTGTAGGGAGTAAATTAAATTAAGAACATCTTTATTGTTTACCTGAATCTGATATTAAGATCTTCTGTACTTCCTATCTTTTAACATGAATTACACACATGTGTTGACAATCATGCTCTTGTGGAACGTCGTGCAACTTTATCCATGAAGTACACATGTGTTGAGGCTTTTGCTCGAGAATTAGAGAATTTGGACTCTGCTTGTTTATATATGTTATATTAGGTACTGAAAACTTTCTTATTTTTAACAATGTTAAAATTTTTATATTGGAGTAGTGTTTTTCTTCATTTATTTTAATCTATTTGAATATTTTTAGACTAAGAGTGTGTTTGGTATGAAGGAAAACATCTTCTGGAAAATATTTTCCAATTTTCTCATTTTTGGTTGGGACAAAAGTTTTGGAAAATGTTTTCCAAATCAACTCATTTTCCTCAAAATTAAGGAAAATGACTTCCCTTCAAAAATGAAGGAAAACATTTTCCAAAACTCTCCCCCAATTTCAAGTTACATTTTTTTTTTGGGAAAAACATCAATTTTTAATAAATATTTTAAATTTCAAGATTTTATTTTTTCACCCGATCCCTGACCTCCCTCCTTCCCCCAAATTAATTTTGCTTTTTACAGATATTTTCAACTTCAAATTTTTATTTTTAAACTCCTAACCCCCCATCCCCCGGCCAGCCCCTCACCCACCCCCAACCCCCCAAAAAATTAATTTTATTTTTTAAAAATACTATCAACTTAAAAAAAAAAGATGATCTAGGTTGACTCTTGTTGTGATAACTATGCACTTTCTAGTAATAACCTGTATTTTGCTTTCTTGATTTTCTTTTGCAGGCTGGGTCTTTGCCTCTAAGTTCATCAGTCGAATCATCATCTCCATATGCTTCTAGTGTATCTCTAAAGGTCAGTTAGTTTTTTAGTCTTGGCAGTGATTTACTCCCCCATTTAAGAGTTTATTAGCTTTATAGAAGCAGTGTTTTTACTAGCAAAACTCTTATCTTAGATTCGACTGGATACACCATGACACTGGGGCCTTTCCAAAGTGTAATTAATTAGCATATAGAAGTATTTTGAACCTTGGTCTGAACAATCACAATACTTCAGAAGTTAATGTCTTCCAATAGTTTGTTTGAGCTGGGATATTATGCCAGCTATAAATTGTTGCCCTCAATAATAAGATCATCCCCTTTCTCTCTACATCTAACTCTCTTAACTCTCTCAATTCCGCTTCCACCCCCTAGATTGGTATCAGAGCTAGTAAATAAAATAATAGTTATGGCAAACAAATCAGATATGATAAACATACAAGAACAGGTATACTCATTTACATTCATGAGTAGCTAAACTGCTTTATTCCTGATAATCTCTTGTTGATTATAATTGTTTATTATGTTTTAATAATGTTATAATAATCATTTTTAGAAGGTTTGCTACGGAAATATTCTGAGAATCAGTATGCCCAGACTATGCCATCCTAAGGTTGAAACCGTTAGGCAAGAAGGCCGTTTAGGGGAGTAAACACAGTTGAGGCGCTGTTAGGGTAACTAATCAAAGAAGAAAACCGTAGTAGTGACTAGACGAGATGATTATTAAATTGTTATTATTGCATAATAAATAAGTATAATAAATTAAGAGGTTAGAAGGAATAAAATTTTAGCAAAAATATGATAAAATGACTTCTTACCTATTAAATGATGATGTTAACTATATGATATTACTATTCTATATACTAAAAGGTCTTAATACTGATATAAGAAGAATAATCTATGATAGATTAGTAACATATGAAATAATTGAAGAAACAATTTATGATTGGTCAGAACTAATTATTTCAGATGATTTTGACATAGATTATTTATATGATGATCTAGAATTATATAGGGATCAATGATAAATTATAGATATTTACAATAATGAAAAAAGACAAGAATATGAATTTAAAAAAGAAAGAATAGAAGAAAATATATTTGCAGGAATAAGTAGTAAAGTTATATCAATACAAAGAAAAGTTATATTTAAGTTAGAAATACAAATAAATTGCCTAGAATATAAATTACAACATGATATAAGTTATAATAACAACCATAATGAATAAAGAGGAATTTGCAGTAGATGAAAAAATATATGAAAATCAAGAAGGATTAGTAATAAAAATAATATTTTCAAACTTAGGAAGACGATATAAAAAAATAGGAAATAACTTGTATTTAATGTTGGAAAAAGAAACAGCAAAATTAGAAGATAGTTTAACAGCTATGGTAAGGATAACAAAAGAAAATGAAGAAATAGATAAAGCCAAAGAGATTGAAAAAATAAAAATACAGGCAAAACAGGAAGTACAAAAGGTAGAAGAAATAAAAAATACAAAAATAAGTGAATTAGAAAAAGAATTAGCTAAGTTAAAATTATTATATGAAAATAAACAAAAAGAAAAACAGCTAGAAAAGGAAAAAGAAAAAGAATTTGAATTGACCAATGAAATAAATAAAATGAAACAAATATTAACTGAAAATCTTGAAATAGAGGAAATAAATGAAATAAATGATGAAATGAATGAGTCAGATACAATGAATGATCAAAAATCAGAAATAAGTGATATAAGTGAAACATACACAGAAATTCTAGAACAAGTAAATAAACCGAAAAAATTAGAAATAAATACAGGAAATGTAAATCAACCAAGTACATCAAGAGTTAAAACCCCAGACAATAGTCCTAGAAGTAGTCCTAGAAGAAGTAGTCCTAGAAGAACAACACCAACTTATTATACAGAAAATTATGAAAGATCAGATAGAGCAAATACAATATGGAATAGCAGATTAAATAAAAAATGGATACCTAAACCAATAATTGTACAAAATAACTTTTTAGATTTAGACTGTGTGATAGATATAAATAAAGTAATTTTATTATGGGTAGGAAATATATCTAAACAACTAGTTGATAATAAAATAGCAATAAAAGAAACAGCAGGATATATAGAAAGAACATTTGTAGGAACAACAAAATTATGGATAGAAAATTTACCCTCAGAAAGTGTAGTAACACTTAGGAGTGATAAAAAAATAGATGGATCAACATCAACAACAAATATAGATATATTAGATAAATATGAATTAGCAATAAGAAATGAATTTGGTGGTATGACTACGGAAATAAGAGAACAAAATAGAGAAAAAATAATAAATAGACAACTTATGACAAATTTAGCAATATGTAATATGTGTTATATAGAAGAATATACATGTGCATTTAAAGAATATTATTACAAAGCAAGATATGATATAAATGAAGCAAAAGAAATCAGACAACAATATTTTACAAAACTACCAGAACCATCTAGTACAAAAATAATTAAAGATGGAATAATGAAGGATTAACAGATACTTTAGGAGCTAGAATAAAATTTCTACAACAATGGTTTATACAATTATGTGAAAACCAAAAAGAAAAACTAAAAATGGAAAAAGTATTAATAAAAAATCTAGCATGTTGCAAAAATAAAATAGCACCCCAATTTGGTTGTACAGATAAATATTATAGAAAACAAAGATCTAGAAGACATAAAAATTATAGAAAAACCAAAACTAAATATAAATACAAAAATCCAAGAAGAAGATATTATGTAAAAAATTATAAAACAAAAAGACCTTATAGACCAAAAAGAAAATTATCAGATTGTACTTGTTATAATTGTGGAAAGTTAGGACATTTAGCTAGAAATTGTAAGTTACCTAAAAATTCAAAAGGTAAGCAAATTGCAGAAATAATTATAGATAATGAAGAATATATGCAGATAGATTACATAGACTATGAATTAAGTGAAAATGATAGTATATATGAAGTATCTGATATAGAAACTGAATTAGAAGAAACAAATATGGATTTAGATAATGAGATAATAAATGAAGAAATATAATGTCTGAAGAAGACATAAAGATAATATCTAAAGAAGAATATCAAAATGAAGAATCAGTAGAACAAAAAATTATATTTGATAATACAATTTTTCAACAAATAAAAGAAAAAGAATTAGATTTAAGTGTTGAAAAGGTACTTGAAATACCTACTTTAAAAAATTGGTTTAAAAGACAAAAAGATGAATACTATGTAGTTAGCCAAAAAGAACATATCATAGACTGTAAATATACAAAAGGAAAAGCACAAATACCTATATTAAATAAGAGAATAATAAATAAAGAAATACAAGATATAAAAGCTAAAACACCTATAAAATATGTACACCTAGGAGGAATAGAAATATTAATAAAAGCATGTTTTAGAGAAGGAATAGATACACCTATTGAAATATATTTAGCAGATGATAGAATTATATATCCTATAGAAAAAAGTGTAATTAGTGCGGTAAAAGGGAATTTAATATACCAAAAATTTAAATTTATAATAAGTGCTAACTACTCAATAGCATTATCAGATAGAAATATAGATAAATCATTAGTTTTATATTGGAAATTGTCTGGAATAGAATTAGCACCAGGCAGCAAAATATTTACAGCAAGATGTAAAAACTTATATATATTAACAACAAAACATAAAGTAATGGCAAGAAATAAAATTGATAAAATAAAAATAGAAAATCCTTTTGAAAGAGTAATTACTATAATAGATAACAATGATTATAGTTATAAAGAAATTGACATGGAAGAAGATTTAGAGATAGTAAAAGAAAGATTAAGTACTTCAAGTGTACCAAATACATTAACCAAAACTACTTCATCAAGAGCAAGCACATCTAAAAGAAACTATGAAATTCCTAAACTTTTATTAAATACAGAAGTAGAAACACCATATCATTATTTTATAACTGGAATAATAGACCAAAAAAGATATAAAATCTTAATAAATACAGGACAAGAAGAAAACTATATAACTAGAGAATTAATATTAGAAACAGAAATTATGAAAACAGGACAATCATGCCCTGGATTACCTAGTGAAATAGTAATTACAAATGAAGAGATAACAGAAAAAGAAATAATTATAGGAGGAATACCATTAGTAATACCATTTAAAATTTACCAAGGAAATCATAATATTACCTTAGGAATAAAATGGTTAGATAAAGTTAAACCATATAAAATAGAAGATGAACAATTAATCATAACTTGCCAAAATAAGAAAATAATTATCAAAACAACACAATGAACAATGAAAATATATATACTTGCCAAAATTATTGTAGAAGGATATCACAACAGATATTATACCCCCATGATAGATACAGGAGCAGAAGCAAATATATGTAAATATAATTGTTTACCAGAAGATAAATGGGAAAAATTAAAAACACCTATGGTAGTAACGGGATTTAATAATGAAGGAAGCATGATTACATATAAAGCGAAAAATATAAAAATACAAATATGGGATAAAATAATAACAATAGAAGAAATGTATAATTTTGAATTTACAACAAAAGATATGTTATTAGGAATGCCATTTTTAGAAAGATTATATCCTCATATTATAACAAAAACACATTGGTGGTTTACTACGCCATGTGGAAATAAAATAGGAGCAAAAAGAGTAAATAATAAACAACGAAAATCTAAAGAATGGATAAAAGGAAGTGAAAAAATAAACCAAGAAATGGAAAATATAAGTAAAAATCAAATAAACCAATTAGAAATTATTATATTTACAATAGATAAGGTTAAAATAATTAATGACCAATTAGAATTATTATATAGTGAAAACCCATTACAAGGATGGGAAAAACATAAGACAAAAGTAAAGATTGAATTAATAGATGAAAATAGTATAATCACACAAAAACCATTAAAATATAATTTTGATGATTTAAAAGAATTTAAAATGCATATAGATGAATTATTAAAGAATAATTATATACAAGAAAGTAATAGTAAACATACAAGCCCAGCATTTATAGTTAATAAACATAGTGAACAAAAAAGAGGTAAAAGTAGAATGGTTATAGATTATCGTAACTTAAATGCTAAAACTAAAACATATAATTATCCGATACCAAATAAGATACTCAAAATAAGACAAATACAAGGATATAATTATTTTAGTAAATTTGATTGCAAATCAGGATTTTATCATTAAAATTGGAAGAAGAATCTAAACAATTAACAGCATTCACAGTACCACAGGGATTCTATGAATGGAATGTTTTACCATTTGGATATAAAAATGCACCAGGTAGATATCAGCATTTCATGGATAACTATTTTAATCAATTAGAAAATTGCATTGTATATATAGATGATATATTATTATACTCGAAAACACAAAATGAACATATAAGGTTATTAGAAAAATTTATACATATAATTAAACAATCAGGTATAAGTTTAAGTAAAAAGAAAGCAGAAATTATGAAATCTCAGATAGAATTTCTAGGAATACAAATAGATAAAAATGAAATAAAAATGCAAACCCACATAGTACAAAAAATAATTAATCTTGATGAAAATATAGATACAAAAAAGAAATTACAATCCTTTTTAGGATTAGTAAATCAAGTGAGAGAATATATACCAAAATTAGCAGAACATTTAAAACCATTACATAGAAAACTTAAAAAAGATGTTGAATATCATTTTGACAATAAAGATAAAGAACATATAAGAAATATTAAGAATTTATGTAAAAATTACCAAAAACTATATTTCCCAGATGAAAATAGATCATTTACTTATATTGTTGAAACAAATTCAAGTAATCACAGTTATGGAGGAGTATTAAAATATAAATATGACAAAGAAAAAATAGAACATCATTGTAGATATTACTCAGGATCATATACAGAAGCACAATTAAAATGGGAAATAAATAGAAAAGAACTATTTGGATTATATAAATGTTTATTAGCTTTTGAGCCAGATATTGTTTATAACAAATTTATTGTAAGGACAGATAATACTCAAGTAAAATGGTGGATAATGAGAAAAATACCAGATTCAGTAACAACAAAGGAAATAAGAAGACTTGTATTAAATATACGAAATTTTACATTTACTATTGAGATAATAAAAACTGATAAAAATGTTATTGCAGACTATCTATCAAGACAAAGGTACACAAACTGAGCCAGAAAAAGATACAATGGATAAGATACTCAAAGCCATTACTACACTTTGTATTAAAGTGGACAGTATGGATGAAGAGAGAAAAAAGCTAAAGACTAATGAAGTTAATCTGAAGTCTAACGCTAAAGATAGCAGTCCCCAGGAAGACTATAAAAATCCGGAGCTAGTAGGAGACGTTGGAAAACTCCAAAAAACCCAGAATAATTTATTTAACATTGCAGGCACAAGTGCAGGTACAAGTGGACAACCTACAAAACCACAATACAAAAATACCAATTTAAATACCATGTTCACAAACCCATTTACTCCAAAAATACAAAGACCAATTATGACACCACCCCAAGTAAATACCTACGCAGCAAGCTTACACCAAGAGAAAAAGATATACAACCATCTATCTCAAACCTACATACAAAATATACATAAAATCCAAACATTTCTAAACCAAAACCCAAGGTCAGTTACAACCAAAGACTCAACCCAAGATTATATAACTCAAAAATTAATATAATAAACTTATAGCTCAGCCAAAAACAAATTCAAATTTAGTTAAAACATGTTACCATTATGGATTACTTAGTACTGTATATACATACGATGGAGAAGAATTACAAGGAATACCAGAGATACATAAGGCATTTTTAACTTATAAAAGAATTACAAAAGGAGATTTATTTTTTATAAAATTTTATACAGCAACAGCAGAGATATTATATGACGAGATAAAACCAGTGATCCAAGTTGTAAAGATAGGACTGACAAGAAACATGTTAATACCAGAAGATATAGTGATACAACCGGAAATACCTATGATAGAGATACCCAATTTCTATGAAAATAAAAGAATTATTGGAATTTCAACTATTTTCCAAGAGCTAGCAGATAATTATTTAAATGGAAACGCCATATGGAGTTACTATGCCAGAGATCAGTTAATGATTTATTCGAATTCAAGAAATGTAAGAGAAGCAGATATGGAAGAAGTCCAGCAATGGACTTTATCATTACTCAGACCTGAAGAAAAACCTACAACAAGAGCTTTGAGAAAAGAATTTATTTCTCAAAGTTTATTAACTAGATATTGCAAGTTAATTAGCCACAAATATCCAGATCATCGTTGCTCGAAATGTAATGGAGAAGACATAACAAAGATACCAGATGTACAGCTGGAATAGAGATAAGGACAGATTGAAAGCAATGTAAAAGAAGCTGCAAGAAGATAAGAAGATAAGAAGAAAGAAGAGATAGGAAAAAGTCATAAAGTAGAAGACAGATGTAAAAGTAGGAATAGTATAATTTTGTTTTGTTATAAAAAGTCGTAAAGTAAATAGTATGGGTCATTTTGTTTTGTAAAGTTGTTTGTTTTTTAGTGTCGGCAACAATAAAAAATGGCCATGTGTAAAGTAAATAAGGTAGTGATGTCTAGTAGTGTCGGCCACTAGGCCAATATAAGTCTTGTATAAATAGAGGGTTTCCCTCAATAATAAGATCATCCCCTCTTCTCTCTACATCTAACTCTCTCAATTCCGCTTCCACCCTGTGGCCGACACTACTAGACATCACTACCTTATTTACTTTACACATGGCCATTTTTTATTGTTGCCGAAACTAAAAAACAAACAACTTTACATAGTGGATTTATAAATGACCCATACTATTTACTTTACGACTTTTTATAACAAAACAAAATTATACTATTACTACTTTTACATCTGTCTTCTACTTTATGACTTTTTCCTCTCTTCTTTCTTCTTATCTTCTTCTCTTCTTGCAGCTTCTTTTACATTGCTTTCAATCTGTCCTTATATCTATTCCAGCTGTACATCTGGTATCTCTGTTATGTCTTCTCCATTACATTTCGAGCAACGATGATTTGGATATTTGTGGCTAATTAACTTGCAATATCTAGTTAATAAACTTTGAGGAATAAATTCTTTTCTCAAAGCTCTTGTTGTAGGTTTTTCTTCAGGTCTGAGTAATGATAAAATCCATTGCTGGACTTCTTCCATATCTGCTTCTCTTACATTTCTTGATTTCGAATAAATCATTAACTGATCTCTGGCATAGTAATTCCATATGGCGTTTCCATTTAAATAATTATCTGCTAGCTCTTGGATAATAGTTGAAAATCCAATAATTCTTTTATTTTCATAGAAATTGGGTATCTCTATCATAGGTATTTCCGGTTGTATCACTATATCTTCTGGTATTAACATGTTTCTTGTCAGTCCTATCTTTACAACTTGGATCACTGGTTTTATCTCGTCATATAATATCTCTGCTGTTGCTGTATAGAATTTTATAAAAAATAAATCTCCTTTTGTAATTCTTTTATAAGTTAAAAATGCCTTATGTATCTCTGGTATTCCTTGTAATTCTTCTCCATCGTATGTATATACAGTACTAAGTAATCCATAATGGTAACATGTTTTAACTAAATTTGAATTTGTTTTTGGCTGAGCTATAAGTTTATTATATCCTTGTAATTTTTGAGTTATATAATCTTGGGTTGAGTCTTTGGTTGTAACTGACCTTGGGTTTTGGTTTAGAAATGTTTGAATTTTATGTATATTTGTATGTAGGTTTGAGATAGATGGTTGTATATCTTTTTCTCTTGGTGTAAGCTTGCTGCGTAGGTATTTACTTGGGGTGGTGTCATAATTGGTCTTTGTATTTTTGGAGTAAATGGGTTTGTGAACATGGTATTTAAATTGGTATTTTTGTATTGTGGTTTTGTAGGTTGTCCACTTGTACCTGCACTTGTGCCTGCAATGTTAAATAAATTATTCTGGGTCTTTCGGAGTTTCCCAACGTCTCCTACTAGCTCCGGATTTTTATAGTCTTCCTGGGGACTGCTATCTTTAGCGTTAGACTTCAGATTAACTTCATTAGTCTTTAGCTTTTTTCTCTCTTCATCCATACTGTCCACTTTAATACAAAGTGTAGTAATGGCTTTGAGTATCTTATCCATTGTATCTTTTTCTGGCTCAGTTTGTGTACCTTTGTCTTGATAGATAGTCTGCAATAGCATTTTTATCAGTTTTTATTATCTCAATAATAAATGTAAAATTTCGTATATTTAATACAAGTCTTTTTATTTCCTTTGTTGTTACTGAATCTGGTATTTTTCTCATTATCCACCATTTTACTTGAGTATTATCTGTCCTTACAATAAATTTGTTATAAACAATATATGGCTCAAAAGCTAATAAACATTTATATAATCCAAATAGTTCTTTTCTATTTATTTCCCATTTTAATTGTGCTTCTGTATATGATCCTGAGTAATATCTACAATGATGTTCTATTTTTTCTTTGTCATATTTATATTTTAATATTCCTCCATAACTGTGATTACTTGAATCTGTTTCAACAATATAAGTAAATGATCTATTTTCATCTGGAAAATATAGTTTTAGTAATTTTTTACATAAATTCTTAATATTTCTTATATGTTCTTTATCTTTATTGTCAAAATGATATTCAACATCTTTTTTAAGTTTTCTATGTAATGGTTTTAAATGTTCTGCTAATTTTGGTATATATTCTCTCACTTGATTTACTAATCCTAAAAAGGATTGTAATTTCTTTTTTGTATCTATATTTTCATCAAGATTAATTATTTTTTGTACTATGTGGGTTTGCATTTTTATTTCATTTTTATCTATTTGTATTCCTAGAAATTCTATCTGAGATTTCATAATTTCTGCTTTCTTTTTACTTAAACTTATACCTGATTGTTTAATTATATGTATAAATTTTTCTAATAACCTTATATGTTCATTTTGTGTTTTCGAGTATAATAATATATCATCTATATATACAATGCAATTTTCTAATTGATTAAAATAGTTATCCATGAAATGCTGATATCTACCTGGTGCATTTTTATATCCAAATGGTAAAACATTCCATTCATAGAATCCCTGTGGTACTGTGAATGCTGTTAATTGTTTAGATTCTTCTTCCAATTTTAATGATAAAATCCTGATTTGCAATCAAATTTACTAAAATAATTATATCCTTGTATTTGTCTTATTTTGAGTATCTTATTTGGTATCGGATAATTATATGTTTTAGTTTTAGCATTTAAGTTACGATAATCTATAACCATTCTACTTTTACCTCTTTTTTGTTCACTATGTTTATTAACTATAAATGCTTGGCTTGTATGTTTACTATTACTTTCTTGTATATAATTATTCTTTAATAATTCATCTATATGCATTTTAAATTCTTTTAAATCATCAAAATTATATTTTAATGGTTTTTGTGTGATTATACTATTTTCATCTATTAATTCAATCTTTACTTTTGTCTTATGTTTTTCCCATCCTTGTAATGGGTTTTCACTATATAATAATTCTAATTGGTCATTAATTATTTTAACCTTATCTATTGTAAATATAATAATTTCTAATTGGTTTATTTGACTTTTACTTATATTTTCCATTTCTTGGTTTATTTTTTCACTTCCTTTTATCCATTCTTTAGATTTTCGTTGTTTATTATTTACTCTTTTTGCTCCTATTTTATTTTCACATGGCGTAGTAAACCACCAATGTGTTTTTGTTATAATATGAGGATATAATCTTTCTAAAAATGGCATTCCTAATAACATATCTTTTGTTGTAAATTCAAAATTATACATTTCTTCTATTGTTATTATTTTATCCCATATTTGTATTTTTATATTTTTCGCTTTATATGTAATCATGCTTCCTTCATTATTAAATCCCGTTACTACCATAGGTGTTTTTAATTTTTCCCATTTATCTTCTGGTAAACAATTATATTTACATATATTTACTTCTGCTCCTGTATCTATCATGGGGGTATAATATCTGTTGTGATATCCTTCTACAATAATTTTGGCAAGTATATATATTTTCATTGTTCATTGTGTTGTTTTGATAATTATTTTCTTATTTTGGCAAGTTATGATTAATTGTTCATCTTCTATTTTATATGGTTTAACTTTATCTAACCATTTTATTCCTAAGGTAATATTATGATTTCCTTGGTAAATTTTAAATGGTATTACTAATGGTATTCCTCCTATAATTATTTCTTTTTCTGTTATCTCTTCATTTGTAATTACTATTTCACTAGGTAATCCAGGGCATGATTGTCCTGTTTTCATAATTTCTGTTTCTAATATTAATTCTCTAGTTATATAGTTTTCTTCTTGTCCTGTATTTATTAAGATTTTATATCTTTTTTGGTCTATTATTCCAGTTATAAAATAATGATATGGTGTTTCTACTTCTGTATTTAATAAAAGTTTAGGAATTTCATAGTTTCTTTTAGATGTGCTTGCTCTTGATGAAGTAGTTTTGGTTAATGTATTTGGTACACTTGAAGTACTTAATCTTTCTTTTACTATCTCTAAATCTTCTTCCATGTCAATTTCTTTATAACTATAATCATTGTTATCTATTATAGTAATTACTCTTTCAAAAGGATTTTCTATTTTTATTTTATCAATTTTATTTCTTGCCATTACTTTATGTTTTGTTGTTAATATATATAAGTTTTTACATCTTGCTGTAAATATTTTGCTGCCTGGTGCTAATTCTATTCCAGACAATTTCCAATATAAAACTAATGATTTATCTATATTTCTATCTGATAATGCTATTGAGTAGTTAGCACTTATTATAAATTTAAATTTTTGGTATATTAAATTCCCTTTTACCGCACTAATTACACTTTTTTCTATAGGATATATAATTCTATCATCTGCTAAATATATTTCAATAGGTGTATCTATTCCTTCTCTAAAACATGCTTTTATTAATATTTCTATTCCTCCTAGGTGTACATATTTTATAGGTGTTTTAGCTTTTATATCTTGTATTTCTTTATTTATTATTCTCTTATTTAATATAGGTATTTGTGCTTTTCCTTTTGTATATTTACAGTCTATGATATGTTCTTTTTGGCTAACTACATAGTATTCATCTTTTTGTCTTTTAAACCAATTTTTTAAAGTAGGTATTTCAAGTACCTTTTCAACACTTAAATCTAATTCTTTTTCTTTTATTTGTTGAAAAATTGTATTATCAAATATAATTTTTTGTTCTACTGATTCTTCATTTTGATATTCTTCTTTAGATATTATCTTTATGTCTTCTTCAGACATTATATTTCTTCATTTATTATCTCATTATCTAAATCCATATTTGTTTCTTCTAATTCAGTTTCTATATCAGATACTTCATATATACTATCATTTTCACTTAATTCATAGTCTATGTAATCTATCTGCATATATTCTTCATTATCTAAAATTATTTCTGCAATTTGCTTACCTTTTGGATTTTTAGGTAACTTACAATTTCTAGCTAAATGTCCTAACTTTCCACAATTATAACAAGTACAATCTGATAATTTTCTTTTTGGTCTATAAGGTCTTTTTGTTTTATAATTTTTTACATAATATCTTCTTCTTGGATTTTTGTATTTATATTTAGTTTTGGTTTTTCTATAATTTTTATGTCTTCTAGATCTTTGTTTTCTATAATATTTATCTGTACAACCAAATTGGGGTGCTATTTTATTTTTGCAACATGCTAGATTTTTTATTAATACTTTTTCCATTTTTAGTTTTTCTTTTTGGTTTTCACATAATTGTATAAACCATTGTTGTAGAAATTTTATTCTAGCTCCTAAAGTATCTGTTAATCCTTCATTATTCCATCTTTAATTATTTTTGTACTAGATGGTTCTGGTAGTTTTGTAAAATATTGTTGTCTGATTTCTTTTGCTTCATTTATATCATATCTTGCTTTGTAATAATATTCTTTAAATGCACATGTATATTCTTCTATATAACACATATTACATATTGCTAAATTTGTCATAAGTTGTCTATTTATTATTTTTTCTCTATTTTGTTCTCTTATTTCCGTAGTCATACCACCAAATTCATTTCTTATTGCTAATTCATATTTATCTAATATATCTATATTTGTTGTTGATGTTGATCCATCTATTTTTTTATCACTCCTAAGTGTTACTACACTTTCTGAGGGTAAATTTTCTATCCATAATTTTGTTGTTCCTACAAATGTTCTTTCTATATATCCTGGTGTTTCTTTTATTGCTATTTTATTATCAACTAGTTGTTTAGATATATTTCCTACCCATAATAAAATTACTTTATTTATATCTATCACAGTCTAAATTTAAAAAGTTATTTTGTACAATTATTGGTTTAGGTATCCATTTTTTATTTAATCTGCTATTCCATATTGTATTTGCTCTATCTGATCTTTCATAATTTTCTGTATAATAAGTTGGTGTTGTTCTTCTAGGACTACTTCTTCTAGGACTACTTCTAGGACTATTGTCTGGGGTTTTAACTCTTGATGTACTTGGTTGATTTACATTTCCTGTATTTATTTCTAATTTTTTCGGTTTATTTACTTGTTCTAGAATTTCTGTGTATGTTTCACTTATATCACTTATTTCTGATTTTTGATCATTCATTGTATCTGACTCATTCATTTCATCATTTATTTCATTTATTTCCTCTATTTCAAGATTTTCAGTTAATATTTGTTTCATTTTATTTATTTCATTGGTCAATTCAAATTCTTTTTCTTTTTCCTTTTCTAGCTGTTTTTCTTTTTGTTTATTTTCATATAATAATTTTAACTTAGCTAATTCTTTTTCTAATTCACTCATTTTTGTATTTTTTATTTCTTCTACCTTTTGTACTTCCTGTTTTGCCTGTATTTTTATTTTTTCAATCTCTTTGGCTTTATCTATTTCTTCATTTTCTTTTGTTATCCTTACCATAACTGTTAAACTATCTTCTAATTTTGCTGTTTCTTTTTCCAACATTAAATACAAGTTATTTCCTATTTTTTTATATCGTCTTCCTAAGTTTGAAAATATTATTTTTATTACTAATCCTTCTTGATTTTCATATATTTTTTCATCTACTGCAAATTCCTCTTTATTCATTATGGTTGTTATTATAACTTATATCATGTTGTAATTTATATTCTAGGCAATTTATTTGTATTTCTAACTTAAATATAAATTTTCTTTGTATTGATATAACTTTACTACTTATTCCTGCAAATATATTTTCTTTTATTCTTTCTTTTTTAAATTCATATTCTTGTCTTTTTTCATTTATCTTTTCTATCAATTGTTGTTTATATATTTCTCTGTCCATATTGCTTTTTAAGATATTCTGTTTTTAGAAATTATGTCTATCAAAAGATTTTCTTTATTAGTATCTTTTTTAGTAATTTGTAATAATTCATACTCTATATATAAATTTTTTAACTTTTTCTGTGTCTTTTGTATTTTTCTTTTTATCTTAGTAGTTGCTTTATTTAAATTATTCTTCATGTTTTAAGAAAATATTTTTTCATAATATTCTTTTTTTAGTAAATTTAATCTTTGTATTTCTTTAGCATTGGTTTCTATATATGCTAAATATTCTTCCTCTCTAAGATATATATATCTATTTACATTTTCAATTAATAATTTTTCCTCTAAATCTATTTTTTCTTTTGTCTCTTTCCATAATTGTAAATATCTATAATTTATCATTGATCCCTATATAATTCTAGATCATCATATAAATAATCTATGTCAAAATCATCTGAAATAATTAGTTCTGACCAATCATAAATTGTTTCTTCAATTATTTCATATGTTACTAATCTATCATAGATTATTCTTCTTATATCAGTATTAAGACCTTTTAGTATATAGAATAGTAATATCATATAGTTAACATCATCATTTAATAGGTAAGAAGTCATTTTATCATATTTTTGCTAAAATTTTATTCCTTCTAACCTCTTAATTTATTATACTTATTTATTATGCAATAATAACAATTTAATAATCATCTCGTCTAGTCACTACTACGGTTTTCTTCTTTGATTAGTTACCCTAACAGCGCCTCAACTGTGTTTACTCCCCTAAACGGCCTTCTTGCCTAACGGTTTCAACCTTAGGATGGCATAGTCTGGGCATACTGATTCTCAGAATATTTCCGTAGCAAACCTTCTAAAAATGATTATTATAACATTATTAAAACATAATAAACAATTATAATCAACAAGAGATTATCAGGAATAAAGCAGTTTAGCTACTCATGATTGTAAATGAGTATACCTGTTCTTGTATGTTTATCATATCTGATTTGTTTGCCATAACTATTATTTTATTTACTAGCTCTGATACCAATCTGGGGGGTGGAAGCGGAATTGAGAGAGTTGAGACAATTAGATGTAGAGAGAAGAGGGGATGATCTAACGTCTGGTTCACCTTCAGATTTCTTGTTGTGATTTGGTAGGAACATATAGTTGTGTATTTGACTATGTGGATTTGTTCTTTCATATCTCTTGCAGGATATGGCTGTCATCCCATACAAGGACAGTTTACTACTATTCAGTAGGTATTTACAACACTTTATCATATAAAGTCTGAGGAATGAGTTTGACCTTGATGGGAACTGGGTAGCTCTTAATTTTTTCAGATTAAAACCACACAGGATAGATGCATTTCCACTTGGTAACTGGTTATCGTTTCACCATAAATTTAATTTCGTCTTTTTCTTGTTTCCATCTATACTCAAGAACTACGAGAAGGTGTGCACAATTTCTTTGAAAGATTTATTGAAGTATTGCGTGATAGGCCCCCTGGTCATGATTGGGATCTTGAACCTGGCCGTTACTTGTGTTGACTACCTCTTTGTAATGTTACAAGTTAGTTCTTCTAGTAATATTTTAGTTTAGTGGAGAGATCGGAAGGGGGAGTGAAGGTTTAGTGCAAAAAATACAAGATGTTCTAGAGGCTTCATACAGTGAGATGTTGAATGCTCTATAAACTGACCTACTATGCAATTGATAGTTGATGAACATAAGATACTTGAGATGAAACAATCTTTTAGCATTCTACTAAAAAGAATAAGTTTCTAATTAATTTGTAGAGAAGTTTGAATTGTTTAGACACTGGGTGAAAAATTCCCAGCTTTTTCCGTAACTTTTTTAACTTGTCAATACTTCATTGTTAATGATGTTAGTAAAAACATTATCATATGAGAAGAGATTTTTGTGAATGTTTGACCCATGGCCTTTATCACAGAAAGTCACAGTTTTTTTTGTTTATGTTACATACTTTATTCCTTAAAACAGTAACAATCTTTTGTTCTTTTGTGTTTATTCTTCTTGCTATTTGTATCTTTATTCAAAAGGTTGATCAATGTTTTTCAAGGAACAAGGTCAGCTCTATATTCGAATGATCGAGAGTCCATCACAGTCATTGTGCACGAAAAGGCCGGTAATTGAATTTGAATAGTGGACAGAAGTAAACTTGATCTATTGTACTGAACGATGAAGAGTTTTTGTACTATTGTCATATATGTTTGAATGGATTTGGTTTTGTTGAATTTATCGATAGTAGAGATCTTTAAGCAATCGCTTTCTAAGTATTGGTTATACAAGACATGTTTTTTGAAGTTTATTTTAAATCTATAGGTTTGATTTATTTATTAGCTAATTATATGTTTTAGATCTATTGTATATTTAATTATGTGATTATTAAATATATGCAGATAATAATTATTATTCTTAAAAATGAAAAATTGTTGCTACAAAAATTCTACACAACATTGCAACAATTCAAAAGTGTTGTTATAAGGATGTCCAATGTGTGGCTTACTAATTATAAATTAAATATTGTAAATAAGAAAAGTTACACTTTATAAGTGTTGTTTTAGATGAGATATAAAAGGTAACACTTTTTAAGTGTAACAAATAACAAAGCAAAGACCACACTTTTAAGTGTAGTCTAATCAAACAAAAGGTGTTGCTAGTGAATTACTACAAAGCGTGCCCTTTATACCTCTTTGGCAAGGCCTAATGTCAAAGGTTAAGCTTCTTTAGGCCACCCCCTAAAAAGTGTTGTTGAAAGTCCAAAATGTAGCCTTTTATTAAAGGCCACACTTTTTGCAAGTTTAGACTACAGTTTAGTAGTGTGGCCGTAGGCCTAAAATGGTGTAGTGACGTATGCTAAGGGCTTGTATAAGACCTCTTCGTGATCAAAAAGGCCGCTAACGACTAGGGGTACCTTGGGTCGTTAAACTCACCCAGGCTTCACTACTCCGGATGGGTTAGCTTGCCCAGTTTGTCGATCGTCGGGCTGCGAAGTTTGAGGCCTCTATCCTAGTCTTGCTTCATACTTTCCATGTCTGGTGTTGTGAGAAAATTGAGCACTACCATTGATGCCCTCGCGACAAGGATAACAGTGTGTGAGCGTGGCTAAGGTGCTACCGAGGAAGTGATGGCTTCAAAGGCCGCTATTGTTGCGTTGAGGAGCGATGTGGATCAGTTGAAGTCCACCGACGTGTCAGTATTTTTTGGGATGGTGAAGATCCCAGATGTAATAGATATATGTTCGGCTACCACTTAAATTGAGGTTAGAGTTGAGGAAACTGCTCATCCTCGAGTTTGATGCGGAGACAAATGAGGAGGTACTGGGGATTGCTGAGGAAGCTTTGTATAAAGGCCTTACTGAGACTAAGAAGTCTATAGTAGATGCAGTTGTGCAGGCTTCTTTGGCAGATACACCTTTAGCTGGTCCTAGTGCAGCTACTGCTGTCTTTCAGGTGACCCCGCGCACTTATTCCCATATTGAGATTGAAACTCTGGGCACTGAGTAGATAAGATCCCTTCTTTAGCCAGATGGAGCAACTGAGTAGATAGGATCCTTTATTACCTCCCTCTCAGTCTCACTTTTTTTTTACTCTTGGATATTGATTTTTTTGCATTTGAGGACAAACGATATTATTTGTGGTGGGGTGAGGCCCACCTTTTTTTATTATGTTTTATTTATATATTGGGTTTTTGAAATTAAATTTGTTTTTTACTGCAATTTGTGGATTATTGAGCTAGTGGCTCCTTGTTTTAAATTGTATAATTTTGACCCTTCCGAAAAATTTTGACATCTCTTGTTCGTGTTTGGATGTGGCTGTTCTTTTGCAAATTTGAGTAACCGGTGACTTGAATAGTGCTCATAATCAAACAAAAATGAATGTGCAGCTACAATGAGGTCAATATTGTTAAATAGTCAATATGTTAACTCTTTGCATATTGTTATGACTAGCCAACTATCAAATTGAGTATCTTGTGAACATTGCACACTAGAGGAAGTGTGGAGTCTTTTTTGACATTGGTGTCAATGCCTTAATTCATGAGCTTAATGTGAAGCATGTGTGATGACACGTAATCTTTGTACTGTTATTACGGCTGACTAAGTGATGCAATCTCATCATATGATATTAGGCAACTTCGAAGAGTGTGAAACAATTTGATAATATACCTTTTTTTGTGGCCTACCTTGTGAGTTTTTGAAATCTGCTTGAACACCCTTTGAGCCTTAACCTTTTCTTAGAATAAACTTGATGAAATTGTGTCTTTTCCTGATCCATTACCCATAATCCTCATAATGCATAATTTTGTGTGAATAGCCAACTTATGGCAAAAGCTATGTTAGGGGTGTGGTGAAAAGAGAAGGAAAATCAAGAAGTGCAAAAAAATCCCTTTTACCCATGGTGTTGAGAAAGATCAAACACCTACATATAAAACAGACTAAAAAGAAGACAAAAATGAAAAAGAAAAAGAAAAAGAAAGAAAACATTGTGGAATTTAGCGGTGAAAGTGCAAGAAAATTTGGTGTCCAATAGTCCATGAAGGATGAATAATAGAGTAACTTGTGAGCACGAACGAAAATGATGAAGAAAAGGAAAGAAATTGTTGTTCACACCACGTGTCATGAGGATTATACCCATTGAGCTTAAGTGACCATATCATTGCCCTCAACTCTATTACAAGCCTTGAAAAGACCTTTTTATCTTTAGTGAGCTAAAAAAATTGTTTGCTTGAAAATAAGGGAAAACTTGTGGGCGGAGTCATGCATTGTGTTCATCTTTGTGAGTGTGAGAGTTGCATTTGATTCTTGAGATTTAGATTGTTAACCATTATGTGTGAGTATGAAATCATCCTTTGTATGAGGGCATTTGATTACCTTTGTTGAGCTTGAAATTGCAATTGAAGCAAGCAATGTGCGATTGAGATTCCTTGGTGACGGTGATTCGCAACTTGAATCTTTGAGTGCAAAATTGATCCTTGCATGAGTAAGTTGACTCTTTTTATGTGAATTTGTGATTGGGTCTTATGGAGCTCTGTACAAGACATCTATTTTGAACTGTTGAACTCGAGTTTTACTTGAGGAGTAGCACAAGTTTAAGTTGGGGTTGTTCATGAGTCCACGATTTTGACTCATTTAGGGCTTTATTTTAATATATTTAGTGTCCGGAAATGCATATTTGGTACCAATAAATTAAGTAAATCCATGAATTTCAAATATTTGGATTGAGAGCACAGACACTTATGAGCAAAAAAAACAAGGCATCTGAAAGAACAATGAAAAGATGGCCTGAGGAACGGCTAACCCATTGGGTGAGTTTCTATATGGCCATGGTCTCTCCGAAATATCAAGTGTGCCAAGCCCTTAAGGAGGAAATAATGTCAGCGATAGAAAGGAGTAGTCGGCGAGTCGCCTAACGATTCTGTGATACAACATTATATCGCCCTAGGTTACAGAACTTTAAGATGTTGAAGGCAAAAGCAAAAAGGTGATGTTATTGACCAAAGGGTTGTTTGCCTAATGGATCAGCTATCCTTACTTATTGAGACGAATGTTCCTTCGCAAAACATTTTGGCGACTATAAATACATTTTTAAATTCCTAGTTTACTATTGTTTAGTTTTTGAAGTTTTAGTGTTGAGAACAAAGTATTGAGACAATATTTCCTTAGCTTTGAAGATTTGAAGATTTCCATTTTTAGTAACTGGAAGTGGGTGTTGAAGATTCTTAACCTTACACCTCTGTAAAGACAATATTAATCTTACCTAGTTGAAGGAAATAAAATTTGGTAACGATTTCTACCTTTTTATGATGACTAGCTAAAACTCCAATTCTTTGGGTGTGATTATGTGATTATGGGTTGATTTAGCCATTGGGTATTGCTAATTGTAAGTGTAAATTATGTTTATAAGTGATTTCGTCCAGTAATTTTGGTTTAATCTAAAGGGTTGTCGTTTCAAATAAAACTCTACCTTCATGTTTTTGGCTTGCTCGAGAAAGAGGTGTTAAAACAAAGATTACTCATTTGATGGTCTGTGGGTATTGTGTTGTCGTGTGTTCATTCCGAGAGAGTGAATCCTAAATCATTTTCCACACCTTCAGCTTGAGACACTGAATGAACTAAAGCGAGGGTTTTTCTTAATTCATGCTTATTAGTGTTCGAGAGTAAGTAATTGGTTCGCGATAAATTGTTCAGGGAAATATTATCCCCACTAAAGTCTTGCTTATTTACATCTTACTATTAATTGCAATTACCCTTTTGTCTAACTTAGATTATAATCCACTCACGTCCTAGGAACCTATCTCTACTTGCTAATTTTGTGTTATTTGCTGTTTCGTTATTAATTACAACAAAAAAACCCTGATAGTTGTGTCACCCCAAACTTGAACAATGGATTCATTTGTAAATGGTTTTACCTACGATTGACCTGAACATATTCATAGTTCTCTATTGATTCTCAAATATGTACCACTCCTTGTGGAATTCAACCCCAACTCACATAGTTGGATTATATTATTGACTAACGATCGTTGGCACTTAGTATTGGCTGACGTGTTCTAACACGTAAAATTAGTATTTGTGTTGTTACTTCATGCCTAGAATTTTGTTGTTCCAGATAAGGTAACTTAAGGTAACTTCAGAGAGTGTGTGACTATGTTCACAATGACATCAGTTTTGATTTAGGTGCTATATAAGATCCCAACTCTCGGTAAGAATCAGCCTAGCCTGTGTTAGTAGTCAAGTTCATAAGTAAGAGAAGGTAGTGAGAGTAACCCTGTTCCATACCCAGTCCAGCCATCATTCGAGGACAAATAATCCATGGGGGAGATAATGTAACATGCCAGAAAAATAATGAGCTAAGACTTGAACCATTCTTCGTTGTTAGTAAGATTATACCAAGGAATTAAAATTTCCTTAAGTTTTAGGGTCACAAGATGTAAGCCCTTGAGTTCCAAAAAGAACCAAAGAGAATTCCTTTAAGTCAGTCATAGGTTCTTATAAGTTTTAGGTCAAATTCAAACGACCATACACTTAAGCACATGATGAGTTAGGAGAACCATAAGGTATTAAATCAAAGGTCTTGGAATTCTTTTGCCAATGCAGTTGATTTTTCTAATATTTGAGCTTGTATGACGGAGAGATGCTCGTTTTAAGTTGGCTGTGCAAATAATGAAAATTACCCCAAAAAATGAGGGGTATTTTTCTCTTTCCCTTACCAAATCGGATTTATACTTTTTGTTAAGGTTTTAGGAGTTGAAACTTATTGGAATCATCTTTTGTGTTTCCTAAAATACGCTTAGCCTTTTTAGAGGAGTTCAAGAAGAGTGGAAGTGGAAAAAAGGAAGAGCATTCACGATTTTTGTGACTCTTCAAGGAATTTCTCCAAGGGTTTTATCCTAAGTGGTCTGTAAGCTTCCATAGTGTTGAGTTAGTTCACGCACACACAAATCATGAGTTTCCTATATGAATTTCATCCATGAGATTGAGTCTAGTGATAATCTTGTTCAGTTCTTGAAGTTTTGTGCTTTGTTTTTTATAATAAATTTCTCGTCGAGTTCTTGCGGTAAGAGTTGAAAATGAGTGTTCTTGGTTAGTATTTTTTGTATAATTCATTGTAATTTGGTAGGGTTTAAGGATACAAAAGATTTTGGAGGAAATCATTCGAGTTTAGACGAGGTAGGTGTTGAAATTAATCAAATAAAAGTTTGTTCATTTCGTCTGGAACATGGTTGGGGTGGAGCGCCTATGTAGCTCTTGAGGGGCTGGATCCTTGCACCTGCAATTCGCTGCAAACCAACCTAAGTCACATGAGGGATGGCGCAGTGGCCACTTCTGTGCCAGGGACGCCAGGTCCTTTCTACCTTCTTTCTTCTTTCCGTATTAGATCTTTCGAAACATCTTGTCGCTCTCTCAATAATATTTACTATCCAACAAACATCCAATCATCATGAAATCCTATATATCATGTCATGATCTTTCAAATCATAATTAAAATCCAAGGGAATTCAGGAGTACAGTTCCAAAATTCTTTGAGTAAAATTATTAATACTTTTAGATCAACTATCAATATGAGTAAAGTTCATGCTTATAATTCCGCATGAACCCTATTAGTCGAGCAGTCCTGAGATGAGAAGTATCATTGAGTGCTTGAGTTGAGTAGTTCATGCCCAATATTCCACATGAACCCTTAAGTAGTATCATTAACTTCTTGAGTTCGGGAGTTGTCGTGTTCCAATTATTGAGTTCTATGCATGGTTATTGAAAACGTTGAATTGAGTCATTCCCGTCCATAATTCGGCATGAACCCTATCTTAGAAGTCTTTTTACAAATTATTTCAAAAGTAGTTTTAAAGACTTGACCACTTGAGTTTGAGAAAGAGTAGAGTTCAGTTAATCTTTTTAAGAATTAATATATTGGAACTAAGTATTCCCAAGAGTAAATGTTCACGAGAGTTTTGAGCAATATGAGTACCATCATTTTTAAGAGAATGATTTTTGAGTAATAATATCAAAACACAGAAAGAGTTATGTGTTTTAAAACATATCAGCTAGTATATTTTGTGAGTAGTTTTAAGCACCAACATAGTTTAGAGTTTATACTTACATCCTTAATAAACAATGTATCTAATGCTGGTAGAAAGGGTCATACTTTTTAGATGATTCGTTAATGCATTTTAGCATAGACTAGTGGATTCACATAGTAATAGGTTTTATACCCTGGCAAAGTATAAGACAGTTCTGGCAGCGTGGGCTAGACGTTGTATCATCAACAAAGCTCATAGGGATATTTGTCGACTGGAGAATCTCCCATGAGTTATATTATATTTTTATATCCAAACTGAGTTATTATTGTATTCTTCAAAACATTGAGTTGCTATAAATTGTTTTAAAAGCTTTGCGTACATTGTTTCTTTTATTATTTCTCTACATTGAGTTGAGTATCATATTGATAGTTGAGCCCTAATTCTCAGAGTTAGGTTTATCTGTGTTTCAAAGAATTGAGTATCTTGTTGTAGAGTTGAGCCCCATTTCTTTTAATTGAGTTGGACTGTGTTCCAAAGAGTTGAGTTTAACTATGAGTCTTATTATTGAGTTGAACAATGTTTCATTGAGTTGAGTTTGTTGAGAAAAGTTATGTATGTTTCTTTTCAATTAGTTCAAGGTTATATTTATGTTTTAGAATTGCCCTTACATTATCGTACATTCCATGTACTGATAAATCTGACCTACATCATTTCATGATGCAACTAAAGGTATTCAGGATCATCCACAGGCGTTTCGTTGAGGTCAATGGATATTTGAGGCAGCTTTGGTGAGCCTTCTTATATTTCGGAGGAGTTAACCTTTATCTTCCTATTAATAGTAGATGCTTCATAGATAGATAATGTTGAGTAGTTTTCAGTATGTATCTTCTTTGAGTTGTTTTTACAAACTCTAAGTTTATCTATTGATTATTTTAAAGATATTTTTAAAGATTGAGTTTTTGGAGTATGGAATTTAATTATTTTTTAAGACTTTATATGCTTGAGTTAGTCTTTCGGTTGTAGCCATCCAGGATGAGGGTTCGCTTGGAGATCATAAATGGTTCTCGAGTGCTGGCCACATCCTTGGTATAGGCTCCGATCGTGATACTTCTATCCTCGAAGAATATATTCCATTAACCATGGGTCCATGAGGCGAATAAATTCCATATTCTGATATTTATCATGTGTGTCTTTAAAAAAGATATGCAAATCATATGTTTATGAATGAATTTTCCTTGGCAGAAAGTGTTTCCTTTAAAATTCTTTAGTTTACAGAATGAGATATACATTTTTTTGTTTGATAATATATTATGTAAAAATTATTTAGTTGGAAGATTATTTGAAAGAAAAGTGTATCTATGTGATAATCTAAGAGTATATTTTTTTTTTCGAGACTACTTTTTTTTTATAGTTTGTACTTCGTGTGAAATTTGTTATGTCTTACTTTTGTAGATTAAAATTATTGTAGTTTTATACTCTGGATATATCAGACATTTCAAATGATTTGATGGATATTAAAACTTCACCTTATAAGTAAGTGTTGTACTTTTGATTTTCAACTCTGTTTTAATATGAAACTGATTTGATGTCATAAAAACTTTATCCATATGCAAAGTTTATTCGGTTGAAGATTTGAAGAATTTAAAACATCATCGTTAAATAGGTACAAAAGAAATTGTCTTTATTGTCAGTATTGTAAATAGTGAGTAGTATGCCTAATTGTGATAGCAAACAAAAGGTCAGTGACTTAAAGTTTGTGATTTTGTGTATGCATTAGGTGCCTTTATGAAAGGAACTTTATTATTGTGTAAAGATTGTCAAATGGAATTGATGCATTAGAATTCTTTTGTAGAAGAATATTTCCAAAAGAGGTTTCATGGCTCCAATAATATTTTGATAGTATGGGAAAAATATGTGGAAAATTTATTGTCAAATAGTTGAAAATTATTTTTGAGATAATATTTTAATGTGGGGGTTCTTTACTTATGATAAGATTATATAGACTTAGTGTCTAACTTATATTTTGAGCACAAGATATGAAATAATTCAATGATACTTTTGCTATATGTTAGACCCACATAAATTTTGGAGTATATTTGATATTGTGGTCGTTGAGTTTCTATTTTACAAGTATATGCTATGACTATCATGAAACTATAAATTTTTATATGTATTTGTTTAAAATAATTGTGTTCTTTTATTAAAGTGTGTAACTTAAAATCTATTAATTTTTCGTGAAAAGATATGTCTATTAAAATATAACTATTTGTAGACAGGAATATTGGTGAATAGTCATTTGTCATCTTTTGTAAAAGAATAATTTGGATTATATTGCCTTTGTTTGACCCGATCAGACTATGTTCATGGAAAGTTAATAAAAGGTCCTTTTGAAAAGGACATTGGGCAAGTTGTTGACTCTAAACAACATTATCAAACAATACTGTAATAAGTAGCAACTAAATATTTGTTAGAAAAAGCTACTTCGTGGAGAGTTTTTTAAACTCTATATTTGTATTTGTTCTTACTTGCTTGATTCAAGCTATTTGTGACATAAACAATTGGGACATGTCAATAACAAAACCTTTCAATTAAAACTAATCAGCTTAAAAGTCTAGTCTATCTTTGAGTGCAAAAAATAAAACTGTCAAGTTTTGTTGAATCTTAGTATGCTAAGCAATCTTATAAATTTTTTGCAAGAAGTTATAATCTCTTTAGTTTATTTAGACTGATAATTGTGATATGAATTCAACACCATCCCGACGTAAAAAAAAAGTAAAATATTGAAGTGGAAAATTAGTTGGGGAAAAGATAAGAAGTGATACAGTTATGTCTATTTGTTGAATGGTAATTATGAAGCAATAAAAATATATTACCAATATAATATTGAAGTGGAAAATCAGGTGCGAAAAAGATAAGAAGTAATAGAGAGAGAGAGTATAATTTTCTATTTGTAGAAATACGTTTGGAAAGTGGAATTATCTATCAAACTACTCCCTTGTTCACCTCAATCTAATGATATTGCTTAATGAAGAAAATCGATCTTTGAAGAAAATGATGAATGTATTACTTATACGTTCTTGCTTACAAGCAAACTTGTGTGGAAAAGGTATCCTTACATCAAAAGAGAACAACAAAGAGTTTTATCTATTTAGAAGATAAACAATAAAATATTTGTTTCTTCAAGACACAATCTATTACATATGAGAAATTGAAAGGAAGGAAATTCAACTTGATATATATTAAAGTACGGGGGTATCTAACCAAAGTCCAAGTTCCTATTGTTAAAAAAAATCAATATACGACCTTAGACCGTGTACTATAAAGTAAGATTAGTAATATAATGAAGGGTCTAAAAGACCTTGGAAATAACAAAAGGAAAATGAACTTTATAAAGAGTTTCGGCAGCGTAGTAAATATCAAATGAAATCTACTTCTTTCGGATCTTATTTTGTAGCATTTCATAAATATTCTATGTCCTAGTCATTTTTGAAAGATGGTGTCAACAATAAGGTTAATTCAATCTTGAGCAACCATATTGGAAGGTAATTGATGTTCTTCCAGAAAATAAATCTTTAGGTTCAAAGTGAATCTTCATACGGAAAATAAATGTCGATGGACCTATTTAAGAATAGAAAGCAAGAAGTTTTGTTGATTGTCTATATTTTCCAACACATATTCAATAGAAGCTAGAATTACATTCATTGAGATATTAATTGCATTAGTTATGGTATATGACCTCCAAATTAATCCAACGGATGTCAGAACAACTTTCATAAGAATAAATTATTTTTGGGCCAAACCTTTGGCATAAGTATGCGTACACTTCGATAGTCATGATGCAATAGGTATAAGGGCATGTGAATGATGTATAATGTAAAGTCTCTCCAAATAAGACATAGATATAATACCGTCAGAAAATTACTCTTTAGTCGAACAATCAGATTTGATTCAATAAAGTCAAAGGATAATGTGTCGGACCAACATATAAAAAGGACTAACTAGAGAGATAGTTGAAGGATTGTCTAAGGGAATGGGCTTACCGCTTAGTACAAGTCATCATGGCAGTAACTCTACCTCAAAGACTACAGATTCGAAGACCTCGATTCAAGGAGGAAAATATGTTTTGACTAACAGTTTTGCATTGTCAACCAACTCAATCCATTCTCCCAATTAAGAAAAGTTTCACGAATAAGGAAAAACATTGATGCATTTTAACAAGTTAATAAAGCCTAAAGTTTTTAATGATTTGCTATGTTTGATAGATTTTACCAAATAGTGTATATACGCGATAACAGGTGTCAGAAATCACCTATATGAGTGTGAAGTCGAAGCCCCTTCAAAGAGAATCATTTGTAAAAAACCTATTCTTTACACACTCATGAAACTAGTAGGTGTTCATGGCTAAAACGAAAACAATTGTAATAACCATAAACAATAAAGGATTGCTTGGGTGACATATGTTTTTCTATCTATACACTGAAGTTCGATAGTTTCAAGGATATCTACCAATCGATTAACTGTGTATATCTGACAAATATTCACTACGAAAAGCTAACAGAAAAACTTAATTATCTAAATGTAAATAATTCGTCTGTGTAAAGTATGCACACTTTTACGATTCCTAATTTTAGATTTATTTCCCCTTTCTTTGAGAGGTTGTTGGGTTTTAAAAGAAGTGAATGAAAAAAGAAGAGTTGTAACTTCAATGAAAAGTTGTGACTTTTATGAGGAATATTTACTTCTATGAAAAGGTGTGACTTTTATGAGATGATGGACATTTTTGGATGATTGTAACTTTTCAAAGGGTTGTGACCCTTTTTAAGGCACAATAAGCACCTTTCCTCACTAACGTTTGTTGTTTAAGGGATTTCCTCTCATTTTTAGAGAAATAACTTTTTGGAAGTCCTCTACTTTTAAATTTTGTACTCGAAGGGAACTATATTTTCATTGAGTGGTTTGCAGACACCATGTGTATAGGTAGCGGTACACCGGTGAGTAAGATTGTTCAACCTAGGAGGATATATTCCCTTAACCTCGGGTTCTTGAGGGAAGTAATCTACTTAAGGTAACACTCTGCATATAGTGGGCATTATTTTCTTCTTTGAGAAATTTTATTTGGATATTGCTTAATCTGTTTCTGATTATAATTTATCTACTGGTTATAATTTTATTACTTTGAAAATACTCTTAAAATTTTGTTTTTTCTTACCATGTTCTCAAAAGTTTTTGTTCAAACTATCTTAGGCATACGCGATGAACCACACAACTCACCCTGCAAGAGAATGGAATGTCAGCACAAAAGATCATGCATGACAATAACAATTTTTCTCTTTTATTCAATCCACACACACTACAGAAAAAAGTAAAGAGTTTTGATTCTTTATATGCAAGAAAATAATTGAAGACCTAGTAACACATGTTCAAGACGTAGGAAGAGAGGTTATTTTTCCTATATAACTGGACAAGATAATATCTTTTTTAGATTGTAGGACTACAATATATTCTTGAAATCAAATATATAATGGTGAATTTTTAATCCCATTAACTTTTGCAATAGCTGCTATACTTTATATTGGCTGATGCAATACTCCACACTCAAATACAGGAAAAAGCATAGCAATTTGATGATATCATCAATGTAATTAAAGAAGGAAAATGAGAACTCTTAAGTTTTTTAAACTCATGCTCAGAGGTATTTCATTACTCAATATATAGACCACAAATATGTAAATACACAACAAAGGATGACTATTTGTTCCCACTAGGTACATTTGACTATTGAATATTGGGAAAAAAATTCTCTTTTGTGAAGTAATTACTTTATAAGGAAAGTAGTATTAGAATGAATTGGAACACACATGAATTTCTCTTTGTCATTAGGGTGTTGAAACTATTTCCCCCTTTTCTTAATATTATTAGAAACTCAATTTCATGTGAATTAGAAAAAATAAATGAAATTTTAAAAGTACAACATAACTAATAGCTCTGATGAATTGAATACTCAATCCATTTGTAAAGATGCAATTTTAGTTATGAATGAAAATATGTTGGTTACCAAACAAAAGATAGTAAAATTACAAGTTTTTTAGAGGAAGAATCTAAATTACATGCATACTATATTTAAATAAACGACATGAAATTAAAGATGTGTTCGGAAACATGTATTGTCTTTCCTTCATGCTATATCATTAATGATATTTCAGAAAATGTCCAAAAATTGGAATGATTAGATAGTAGTCCATTGTTATCATACTAGTAAAGAAATACATATAATAAATTTTTACTATTCTTTTAACAAAGAATGAGAATTTTAAATCTAATCCTATTTTGTTTTATCTCTTGACCATTATGCGAATAGAGTCTCATGTCAATTCCTTTACATCTATCTTGAAAGTGCTAAATTTCTAAGTTCTACCGAGGGGTTATTTGTTTGGTCAAGGGTACCAGAATTATTAAGATTGTAATCATGTAATCGAAGATTAATATTATGTATTTGTTCAAGTTTTAAATTTCGTAGCTATAGCCAATATTAGAAAATGATTCGTCCTCATCAATATTATTATCTATTTTTTCAAGTTTTTGTTCTTGCATTTGATCCTCACGATAATATTCAATTATACTATCACATTAGAACTTAGTCCCTCCCCATGATTGATGAGTCCACAAATTTGAATCATTTAGGACTCTATTTTGATAGGTTTAGTGTCCTTAAATGCATATTTTGTCTCAACAACTAATTAATAAGCTTAAGTTTCAGGTATTTGGAGTTTAAGGCAACGCGTGGACACTAATTGGAAAAAAGGAACACAAAGGTTGTAAAGAACGATTAAAAAAAGGCTTGAGGATCGTCGAGTTTACTTGGCGAATCACCAATAGGTATGATGATCCCCTTCTGTTCCAGTGTGCTCTTCTCTGAAGGAAATGATCAAATCGGTAAAGAAAAGTAGTCGGTGCGTCACCGAGTAGTTCCATAAAGCAGTAATGTGTCCCCTAATTATCCAAAACACGACGATGTTGTAGGCTAGCACAAGATGACGATGAAGCTACCAAAGAGCGGATCACCGAATTAATCACCAATCTCGACTAACTACGCCGAGTGATACGCTGTAGCAAAACATTTTGAAAACTATATATACTCATTAGTATTTTTAACACAGTTTCAAGTTTTTATAATTAGATCTTTTTTTTGTAGTATTGAATAGAATTTTTGGCTTTCATTTTTGAGTTCTATGTTTGTAGAGGGTTTTGAATAACTTGAAGATTCAAAGGGTTTCATCTCCAGGAATTTGGACTTGGGTCTCTTAGATTCTTCATGTTTGTCTTGTAACAAGATTTAAATCTTCATTCCTATTTGAATGCAAATTCATTTTGGTATAAATTGCTATCTCTTTTACATGTCCAACTAAAACCCCAATTCTTGGGATGATTTTGTGAATGTGGGATAGATTTTTATCTTTTGGGTCTTGCTTGTTAATGGGGTAAATGGGCGTTCGAGAGGAACCCATTTGATTCTGGGTAAGTTTATCTCGAGAGAAATTACCAATTATAGTTAAGCTTAGTCACAAATATTCAACAAGTTCATCATTAAAAGAATGTACCCAATAGTTTAGTCTATCCCGTAGTCCTATTACATCCCAAGAATCCTGCTTTCCATATTATTACTCTTTTATATTTTCCCTATTTTTACTGACTTGTGACAAAACCCCCTATTGATAATTGACGCTTGTGTTTAATATGTTTTTATTGAACAATGTCTTTCGCTATGACTAGTTAGAGCTAAAATTTATTTTTCGATTAATTCTCATAACCCTCAATGTAGAAATGAACCCAACACTTGGTTGTGTTACTATACTATTGTGCGATCTTAGACACTTGCATTGGAAGTTGTGTCATTGATAACACATTTTAAACATAAAAATGGCGTCGCTGCCGGGGAGTGCTGTCACGTGAAAATTTTTGGTTGAGTTTAAATTTTGATCTAGTAAATCTTAGTTTCACTTACATTACTTTCAGTTTTGTTATGTTTTTTTGTGTTTTGAGGCAGAAGGGGGTTAATTTACTGAGTAGAAGCTGAGAACCAATGGAATTCCCTCTATTCGAAGTAATGATGTTTTAGGATCGTATACTAACCTTCATGAAATTTGAGGGTCAACTAATCCATGATTCACAGGTAAGGCTTAAGGAGTTGATAACTTAAGGCTCAGGTCATGACATTCTTGCATCATCCTTTTGGACTGTTTCTAGCAAAGCAACCCTATATGATGGCATGCCAGCTGCTAGACCACATGGCTGAAGCAAACAAAGAAGTGGAGAAGGACTTCATGTCTGCCGCACTGATAACTCAGGTTGATGAGTTGTCCAAAAGAATAGAGGAGATTGAGGTCCAATTCTAGAGGAAGGATAAATACATACCTCCTAATGTGTGAAGACAACAAAAGGAATAGGAGAGTAAACATATTGAATGAATGCTCTCAACCATTCTCCAAAAGGTCATTGAGCAGGATACAATGTTGGAGGAAATGACGGAAAACATTGAAGTGTTGAATCATATGGTTGTCTGTCACTCCAAATCCATTATGCTGCTCTAGAACGTCATGATCTATGAGTTGCCTCATCTCCACTTAACAAAGAATGCAAAGTCTCCTAGTAATACAAAGCACGACCCCAAAACTGAAACATGAATGACGAGGAATTGCATTGTGCCACGAAGTTTACTTAGGCTCTATTTGGGAGGCAACCCAAAACCCTTTTTAATGTTTACTGTTTGTTTTAGTGAAATAATGGTGCGTGGGTTGTGCAAGATGAAGCCTGACAAGTTTAAGGAAAGAATGATTTTAGTGAGAAAAATGGCTCTTTCGGCAGATCACCGAAGACATCAGTGACCTCGATCGAGTAAACTGTTGGACTCAAGGCAACTTTAAGCTAGATCCTATATTACTCGGTGAGGCTAAGAAACTATTGGCATGGTGACAACCTGTTCGGCGATCTTAATCTTCATTTCCTTTTGGATTTCCAATATTGACTGGGAGTTTGTAAAAATCGGCAAGGTAAGTGATGAATTGGAGCATCCCCAAATGGTTAGGCTACCACGACTAACGTCACCGAAGGCCAAAAACTATATGGACTCTAAATTTAAAGGTTTTAAAAACTTAAACTCCTGAAGGTTCCTCAATTTTCTTTCGGCAAACTCACACTTGCACAACCAATTTTTTTATATTTCTTCCACTTTTAGAGTATTTTGGTTTATTGATTTGTGCTCAGATTTGGATTGTATGGCCGCCTAGCATCTCGCATACATCTTAATCATCACCAAAGGGTTATTTCCGCAACCTAAGTTATTTTTTATCGAATTTTGTACTAAAATGCATTAGCATTATATTGTTGATATGTGTTGGATATTTCTTGTAGGATTAGAATGTTTCTTTACCTGATTAACTTCTAATATTTTCCCTTAATGAGTTAAATGATTCATTCCTAAACAATTGTGCTTTAAAATGGTTGAAAATGTGGGTGGGTTGTGCATGAGTAACGTTGGGTTTAAGACTAATTTTAGGTGGTTTATGCTTCAATTTTGTTTTTAGGGGTTGCAGGGTTAAATTCGGGAAGTTTGGTTGAAAATAGGCACATTGGGATGTTTGGCGAGCTGGGTCTAGCTTGTCGAACCACTCGGTGGTTCGCCTTATGTCCCCATCTTGGACTTAATTACATGCTAAATTAATTGTAGATTATGTAACCTTCGGCGAGAAGTCTGTAGTCGCCGAATGCATTCGGCGTTTCACCTAAAGGGTTCTTGTTTGCCCCTTGTCTGCGCCCTTATATATTTTGTGCACTGCACTCGGCCTAAGTGGTTGCGCACTTTGCCAACTAGTTTGGCAAAGTGATTCTGCATAGTGAACTTCAATGTTTTTGTTTGAATACTTTCTAACTTTTTCTCGGAGCTTTGAAGATATGGGTAGACCAAGTAGCAAGGAGAAACATGCTACCCAGACACATAAGGGCGAAAAATTTCAGAAAGAGTGAAAGGAGTGATAAAAAGGAAGAAAATTTCAGTAGGAGAATCCCCATTGACACTTATGTTCTCACATGGGATCGAGGGTATGTTAACGCAATCCATGCCTTTAAAGCGACTCACATTGTGGAAAAAATGATCAAAACAAACACAGATGCAGAAGCGGAGGCCGAAGCAGCCAAAGCCTCTAAAACCCAAAAGCATAATAGTGCAACTCCGAGAACCGGTACCCAGATTCACGTTTATGCACCGGGGTCTGAGGCCCCAACAGATGGGGAGACTGCATAGATAGGATCTTATCATTACCTCCCTCTCTATCTTTCTTTCGGTTTCATTTTGGATAGTTTTATTATTTGCATTTGACGACAAATGTCTTTTTATTTGTGGCTTACCTTATGTGGACTCTTTGGATCTCATTATGATTAGCCAATAGTCAAATCGAGTTTCTTGCAATGAAGATTTCAAGCTTGCAAAAGTGTAGTTTATTGTTTTACTTTAGTGTCAATGCCTTGTGTACTAAGCTTACCATGAACCCTGCATGATGATAACTAGTATTTTACTCGTTCGACCGGTCTACTAAGTGACGTGAGCTCAATACATGATCTTAAGCACTCTTAAAGAGTGGTAACCAATTTTACATATACCTTTTGTGGCTTACCTTGTGAGTGTGCGAACATCTTTTGAACTACCTTTCAACCATACCTTTATTTGGATAAAACTTGACTAAAACTGGCCTCTCTAAATCCTATATACAATCCTCTTGATTTGTGGTTGATTGTATAGCCAACTTAGGCGAAAAGCCTATGTTGGGGGTGTGGCGAAAAGAGGAAGGCATGTCAAAGAGTGCAAAAATAGTCTCCCTTAAGCCATGGTGTTGAGAAAAATGGAACCCCTCCATATGAGAAAAAGAAAAAGATAAAAAGAGAAGAAAAGAATGAAAAAGAGAAAGTCATGGAATAAAGTGTGAAATACAAAAAGAAATTGGGTTCCACGAACAATCCATGGAAAATGAATAAAGGGATGACTTATGAGCACTAGATAAAAAATTAAAGGAGAGAGGAAGTTTATGATCCCATATCTCATGAAGATAAAAGTCACTAATCCTAAACGACCATACCTATGGACTCAACCCCGTTACAAGCCTAAAAAGACCTTTTTAATCTTGAGTGAGTGATGAGTCCACATATTGGACTCATTCAGGGCTATTTTATGACAGAAATAGTGTCCGTAAATGCTTTTTTTGTCTCAATTACTGATGAATAATGTTGAGTTTCAGGTATTTTGAGATTGCGGCAAAGAAAGGACACTACTGAGTAAAAACGATCAAAAGTGGATGAAAAGAACGAAGAAATGGGGGGTTGAGGATCGCCGAGTCAACTTGGCATATTGCCGATATGTTTGAGAATCACCTTATGTTCCAGTGTAGAGCTTTAAAGGAAAGGATAAAATCGGCGGTAGTTAGGAGAAATCGGCGCATCACATGAGAAGTTCCAAGAAGCAGTGCCTTGTCGCCCAATGATCTAGAAAAGAAAGATGCTTGGACAACGCCAAAGATGGCGATGAAGTGATCAAAATGCAGATCGTTGATTTGTTCGGCGATACTAACTAATGCCGCCGAGCATCCCACTACAACACTAATCTTAGAAAACTATAAAAACTTGATGATAGCTTTAGATTATATATCAAACTATTATTATAAAGTAGAGTATTATTATATTTTTCTAGATTTTATCCGAGTTTTTTGAGCGATACGTTATAGAGGGTTTTTAGCTGAAGAACATGAAGACCAAAAGTATTTCAACTCTAAGGATTTGGACTTGGGTCTTTTGATTTCTTCACTCTTGGCCTACATCTCACATGTAAAATCATAGCGGAAGCCTACATCTCACATGGCCATCTAACAGAAATGGAAACTAAAGATAGGGTCACAACCCTTCACAATCGAAAGACTTAAATAAAACTTGACATAACCTATTACAAATTAAGTACAAGAAACTTCTAAATACTTGTCCCCGAATCATGAGGACATACACTTGGTCTTGGAGAACTCTTCCCAAGCCTTTGAATCTAGAGAACTCTATCTCTTGCCGAAACCTACACTTGTAGTAAAATGTAGAAGAAATATGGGTTAGGATAATTAAGTACTAAGTATGATTACCATGCAAAAACATGCTTACAAAGGTACATTTCATTTGAAAGTGATGCATATGTCATTTTGGTATAACTTTATAATTAAGAGGATATTGGGCATAATCTCAAAAAAAATAACATACTAATCATATATTCACATAAGGACATATTCAACATACAAGCATTGGAAAATACATATTCATAAAGATAATAAACATTACATTCTTCACATAAACACATTAAGACCATTCCCTAAGGACAACTCTAAATCATACTTGTACAATGTACGAGTAGCATCCCATAATACTACTCACTCTAAGTATTCCTTAAAGTCACCCTAGACTAGGCACATTCATAATAATTAAGTCTAGAAAAGGAAGTAACTTGTAATACAACCCAAGAAAGACATAACTATTACATATCTTACATAAGTCAACATTCTATATTAACTTTATTAAGAGTACATAATTCATTAGACATCAAGTCAACATCCTTAATTGCATACTCATAAGACATAATAGCATAACCAAATAAGTAACCCTATATTGCACTTGTGCCCATGTGTAGATAAGAACCCATAACTTTACCTACACTAAGTACCATCTTTGGACTACCATGTTCATACCTATCATACATTAGTATCATCCATAGTTCACACACATATTAAAGATATATTCATAATCATGTTCATGTTAATAATTCATAAACATACTTCATATTCAAAGCACATAGACATACTTCATATTTATAGCATATAACATAAAGCATATTCATAGTGCATAAACATAATGCATATTCATAGTACATAAACATAATGCATATTCATAGTACATAGCATAATGCATATTCATAGTACAAGAACATAATGCATATTCATAGTACAAGAAAATAATGCATATTCATAGTACTTAACATAATACATATTCATAGCACATAAACATAATGGATATTCATAGTACATAAACATAATACATATTCGTAGTACATAACATAATGCGTATTCATAGTGCATAACATAATGCATATTCCTACTACATAAACATAATGCATATTCATAGTACATAAACATAATGCATATTAATAGTACATAAACATAATGCATATTCATAGTACATAAACATAAGAGTAACACACCCAGACTACTCTCAAAGTCCACTTATGCAATGAATGAATGAAATCCCATACTACATCTCATACTAAGTAAACCCTTTGAGGAACCATAACATATAACTCACTTCGTATTCATAATGCATATTCTTATTTATTAGAGGGAATATAGCCTTAATGGACATAGACCATGTGAGCTATATTGAATCCACTACCATATGACCCCACACTAAAAAAAGATGTCCTACTTGCCTAAGGTAGAACTAGCATATTTAGATTTAGTGCGAATTCACAAGCTAATACCTATGAGGGCACATAGTTATGGGATGCAAAGATTGCTTCTAGAAACCCGGCCTAACTAGCGGGAGAGTTTCCATCTTATGAGAGCATATTTTGAAGACCCGACCTAAACTAGCGGGAGAGTCTCTACTTCATTTGAAGGAATACTTTAGCCTTCATTCAATACAATTCATAACGTAGCTCATTGATTCAATAAGGTGAGAATTATCTTTCACCTTTAGAATCCTAATACACATGTGATAAATCCTTTTACATACATTCGTAGTGTTTTCATGAGAACTACCTTTCAATCAACACATTAGGGTCATCATAGATATGTAAATTTCATATTTCATAATGTGTAAAGGTGCATATGAGAACTTTACTTTTTATCGACACCATTGATACACCATAATCATATTTATGCATGGAGTGTGTGTTAAATAGTCCCTACTATGATAAAACAACAACATTATCATCATAGACACTTCCCTCTCAATGTGGTCATAAGCATTTACATACTATCATAATCATTCATAATCTTTATATATTGCATTCAAGGATTTATAGACCATGAAACTCAACACATCCACATTCATTATACTAGACATGGACCTAATCGTAATTCAATTAGTTCATTCATTCATTGCATGTGTATACTCATATAATCATATTGCAAGTCACGTGGGTATAATCCTTCCAGGAAAGCACTATATACAATTCAACATGCACTACAAGTAAGCACCTTCACCATAAGTGGATCAAATAATTCATATATATATATAGGAATCTTAAGCATAGGATATATTCATACATTTCCTTCAAGGCCATACTTCAAGATTCAACACTTACAATTTACCCTTTAAGGGTCATAAGTCATATCGTGCAAGAACACTTAGTATTTATACTTTTAGCATGAAGAAAACAATACCAATTGACTAAATTAACATAGATACAATTCTAAGCATTCATATTGCACCAACAAATCCATCACAATTTCAGAAAATTGGGTTCATGGGGAAGCACATGGGTTCATGGGGAATCTATTTTTAAAATAAACTTCAAACATCAAAGCATTCATAATGTAAAGAAATTATCTCATAGAAATTTGTTTTAGGAAGAACCCATGGCTATATTTAATATCCTTGCTTTTGAAGAATTACCCAATTTTGAAAATTAGAGTTGGAGGGATTCATGGAGAAAGAAATTTCATGAATGAAGGTTCTCATACCTTAATACACCAATACAAAAATAATTTTCCATAATAATGCATAATTAATGACATGAATCAATAAACTAACATCATATAAACACCTATTATTCACTATACATCCATAATCAACCAATTTCAAATCAATTTAGGACTTTATAGGAAATCATGGGTTCTCGAAGAAATTCAATGTAAAATAAACTCATAATCATAATCAAACCTTATTTCATCAATATGATTGCTTTGAAAATGTTTTACCAATGAATACATAATTAGATTACAAAATAGGGTTTTGATATTTGAAATAGTTTGAAAACCTTTTTGATTGGACTCCTTGAAAGAAAGATTGAGCAAGGATGAAGGATCAAGCATACCTATATTAAGAAACCTTGAACAAAATTGATGGAGAAACTCTTTTGAAATCCCCAAATCCAAGCTTCCATGGCTTGTTCTTCTTCCTTGAGTTTAGAGAGAGAAAAATTGGAGGAAGATGAACTTTTGATTTGAAGTGGGTCTTTGTGAAATTGATTTATTTTTTTGGATATTTTAATATAAAATATCTTATATAGTTATTTAAAAATAATATAAAATATACCCACTCTCAAATTAGCTTAAATATAATATTAAGGAAAACGCCCTTCCACATAAGGACTTAGACAAAAAGATCTAAGGGAAATGTTTAAGAAAACATCTAAGGTCCTTGAACTGGTTCACTAGCCTTGAACCATCCCTTAAAATTATACTTAGCCAAAATTTTGGAACTTTTTATATATTCAATTTATAAATAAACTTATAAGGTTCATACGTTAGGCTCTAGTTCAACCTATTATTTTGCGAGTCGTTACATTATCTCCCACTTAAAAACATTCATCCTCAAATGACATTTTAAACACATTAAGGGAATGACTCAATACTAGCAGTCTATCGTGCATGCAATATTACAAACAATACACAAAACTTGGAGGAAACATCAAGTCCATATCAATAAACTCAATGCATCACAACAATGTAGGGACTACATCTAGAAACTCATTATGTATCACAACATCAACATTTATCATTTCATATTTCATTGGAGGAACTATCTTCTACAACTCATATCATGATCATCTTCTCATCATAAAGCAAATTATACAACTCTTCACAAAATACCATATAAGCATGCTCAACATTTCAACTCATGAAGCACATAGTTAACTTACACTAGATACATATCAACATGAGGAATATGTAAATCATGAAAATATCACTTTAAGCAAAATAAGAATCTTTCAAAACATGCATATTATAAGAAGATCATGGAAATCTCTAAATTACTCATTACTTCTAGACATGGAACATGTCCAAAAGGAAACTCCTGGTCTCGAGCTTGAATAGTAATAGAACAAAGGGATGAGGATATCGGAATTTTCATAAATAAAAGTTGTCATCGAAGCACATGATCTCCCCCTTAGGAGTAAAATCCTTTACTAAGTACTACTCCTTTCAAAAAAGCCAAAGCTTTATCAAGACTTATTATAACCTAAAAACAATAGAGGTCTAATGATCATTCTTCCAAACCCTACAAAAGTTAACAAGAGTAACTCTAAGATACAAAGAAACTCTAGGACACATATATCAACCAAGACTCGTTATCATAAAATGAGTCAAAGTGAAATTGTAATCTTTGAGTTAGAGGAGGAATATATGGGAACATAAGGATATTGGGACATCTCATTGGCCCATGGCCTCCCAATTAAGAACATTTAACCAAAACCCTTTACTAAATACAACTCCTCTACATTCTCATGGAAGCACTTTTGTAATCTTCTATTTCTTGACTTGGCAGTCTAAGATCCTAATTTGTACTTCAAAATTAGAGAGGTTCTCATATAAGCATTCTTGCTGACAAGCAACCTTACCAATACCACTCAACGTCTCACATGCCTAACAAATCGGGACTAAATTCATCAAACTCACTACACCTATTAAGGTGATATTATCAAGCAAGCCTAATTGATAACATCAAGGACATTCAATGACACCATCTAAAAACATTATCCCTCACTTAGGGGTAATCCTACACAAACTCTTTGCAACATCACTTCGTTTAATTCTAAGGTCGAAACAAGTCATCACTTAAACCTTTACACTCATCACTCAAGATGATTGTATCCACAGGTAATTTACACTTATACTCTCCTTTAGAGGAGTATACTCACACAACATCTCTAAGCATCACTTAACACCACTATACCTCAAATATTTTCAACAAACCTTAAAAATCCATCATGACCTTCTACCGACATAACACATAACCATAAAGCAACTCATCCAAACCAAAGATTTCATTCTACCACAACAACTCTTGCCTAACTATCCACATTACTACAAAAGCATCTCCACTTACTTTTTTCTCTCTTGACCCTTGAAGCATTAGCCCTTCAAGTAGTCATATCTAGAAGACCGCCGGATAAGGAATAGGAGAGAGATCTTAGGGAGTTAAGATCTATGGCACGACACAAGAGTAAAGAATAAAGTGAAACTTCCTAATGTCTGATAGCCTCTCGATCATAGATGTGTCGCAAATCACACCGATGAATAAGACTCTACTAGACGTCGTTTGTGATACATCAACCCTAAAAACCATTCCCAAAACCTTATACTCTGATTCGATGTTTTTCACGACCCTAAAGCACCCCCTAGTCATAACATGGTGTACTCGACCACAAAGAGGTCTTATACAAGCCTCGTAGCATTCATAACATTCGACCATAAGGAAAATAACAAGGAATTAAAACTTTTCATTTAAAAACCCTTCACTTTAAGAACACGCTATTTAAAATATAGTACAAGACTACATCTCACATGGCCATCTAACCAAGACATGGAACCTAAATATAGGATCAAGTCCCTTTACAATCAAAAGACTTAAACAAAGCTAGACATAACCTATTACAAATTAAATTCAAAAAACATCTAAATACTTGTCCCCGAATCATGAGGACATACACTTGGTCTTGGAGAACTCTTCTCAAGACCTTGAATCTAGAGTACTCTATCTCATGCTGAAACCTACACTTGTAGTAAAAAGTAGAAGAAATATGGGTTAGCAAAATTAAGTATTAATTATAATGACCATGGAAAAACATGTTGTAACACTCTGAAAGTCCATGACCTAATCTAGAGCCTCACATGATGAAATAAACCTTAAAACAATGTTTATAAGACTAAAATAATGTTTATAAGCCATTTAGAAAGTTTGAGAGTCAAGACGTCAAGAAACGCCCACGATGTCTTGAAGCTATTCTAATTTAACTAATGAAACGTCCTTAGGTTTTGAGTAGGTTTAGAGTTGTTGTAAGAGGTCTAAAAGTGGTAAAATTACTTTAAATAGGTAAAACCATGTATATATAGTGAAAACGTCAAGGTCCTACCCCCAGGGGTCGCCCTAGGGGTCCACGAAAGGACCCCAAACTTAGTTTGGCAAGCTGCCAAAATTCACATGGAAGAAATGTGTCCACGTCACGGACTTGGTGGGACTCTAGTCAAAATTAAGTCTGTGTCGTGGTGAGGTCACGAACTCCACTGTCTGGAAAATTAATTTAGAAAATCATGAGGGAGCAGCTCCATGTCGCGGACTTGTTCCCCGACGAAAATCTGAAATTTGGAATTCAAGTTTGACTTCATTAAAGGGTGAACTTAAGTAAGGGGTCTTTTGGTTATTTTAATGGGAGGTCTATATATTGATTTTAAATCAGATTTTCCTCACATTCACTCACTCAAATCAAATCCCCAAATCAAAACCCAAAAGTTCTCACCTCTTTCTACTTTCTTTTTCTATTCAACCTCCATTGAACAAAGAAGAAAGCTTGATGAAGAATCCCAATTTCTCTAGGATTTCACTTTAATTTCTTGGATTAATCTTCATTAAGGTATGGGTTTTTCACTCTTGGGATTCCTTTCTCCAAGAGGTCATTTCAAAGTTGATTTCTAAATCACCCAATTCTAACGAGTTTCCTTCTACAAATGGGTTTTCTTCTAAACATGAAATTGATCATTGATTATGACTAATTGCTATTACCCATGGATAATTAAGTATATATTGCTTAGTAATTGATGTTAATTAAGGGAATTTCGTGTGGATCATATCCCTTTCCCCAATTCCAAAAAATCTTAGATCTTGCTTATGAATTGATGGGAATTGAAGAATGTATTGATTGTTAGACTTGTTTTATCTAATCTAATGCATTCATGGACTGCCTAGGGGAATTAATTGTTGGTATTGGATCTAATTCTTGAAGAATTCATGTTGAACCCTTTTCCCCTAACCCTAGGTTAAGGATTGATGTTAACTTGCATAGTTATGATACAATTGACCTAGTTCTTGTATAGATTGCTATTGTATGATGTTATTACACCTATTATTGGATGAAATCAGTTGTTTTATGGTAAGAACATGATGATGACTTTTGAAGGATATTGGGTAAGTCTTTGTTATCTTAAATCTTTACTTCAATTATGATGGCTTGTACTTGATGATGACGTTCAATTGATGTACTCTTGTGATTGAATTAAGTAGGTGTGGTATGATGATGCAATTGAAATGTCTTAATTATGTGATTGTGAGATTATGCTTAAGATTAATGATACAAGGTTGGTCATGAAGTACCTATGTGCCTTACTATGATATAATAATGTTAATGTTCTAATATCACATACGAGGGTTGTAATGAAAGGTGTTCTCATGCAATTCCTATTGAGATAATGACTATGAATATACAAGGACCTATTCTCCTATGACCTAAACTAGGTAATGATTGTTAAAGAAAGGCATTTCAAAAGGGACTCTAGCTTAGAACCGAGTGAACTAGTACTGAGGAGTGTCCCTTTCCATGTAGGGAAGGTAGGTTCACTATTTTACTCATGAGATTGGATACTATAATTCCAAAGGCATAAAGATTGTCTAAAGTACGTCTCCTAGTTCTTGAACTATGTTTCCCCCATAGGAATACTAAATAGTGGATCCACCTACTTGCTATTTTCTTGTTTTGGCACTACCATGGCAACTAGTCCGCCTTCTTTCGGTGTAGGGTTCCATGACATCGGATTCCACGTTAGCTAATGTGGTCTATGTTGGTTAAGGTAAGATGTTCCCGAAAGTAAAATGAAGTAATAAAGTAAACTCTAACTAGGATGACTTATGGGGTTTGACTTAGTCTAGGTAGGGGTATGTGACTCTACCTATACATTGCACTAGTTGACCTTGAGGGAAGTCTTAGAAGGACGTTCTTATACTCTTATAAAGTGAATGATATGCATATGTTGACTTTAGATGTTGATGATACTATATGATTTTGGTTTCTTATATGAACATGATATTGGTCTATATTACTAAACATGATGATGACTACTCTTGATGCTATATTATGTGATATTAGGCATTGCTTATGATCCTTTATTTGGTTTAATTGGTTGAGTAAGGTTATGGGGATTTACTTGGTAATTGAACTTGTAGACTTGATGGTGGGTTATGAGTAAGGGCCTTGTTGTTATAACATGATGTTGGAGTTGCTTTGGCTGTAGTTCTAATATGTTATTAAACATGTTGACTTGGTGATACTTGATGATGTTGGTCTTGTGTTGAAGATGCTATTGTCTTAATTTATATATGATTATTAGCTTATATGGACTCTTGAATGTGCATTAATGACTCTCACTTGACTTAACATGTTTTTCTAAAGTCAATGTCCCTTTCTCATGCATGCTTTCAAATGATTTATGTGCATATGCCTATACTTAGTACATGTGGTGTACTAACCCATGTTTCTATGTTTACTACAAAAATGTAGGTTTTGGCCATTGAACTTTTAGAGGGCCATTGAAGAGGGATTGGATTCTCATTCTCCAAGTTTGGTAGGTCCTCACTTTTCGAGGACGATGCCACAATTTACCTATTCAATGTTGTATTAGTCTTAAACACAATTTAAATCATTCTCTTTCATTTGAAGACTATTGTTGTATATGCCTATATGTGGCTTTTATTTTAATGAAGTAAGGGCTATGCCCAATGTTGTACTCATTCTAGATGGTTTAATATGAGACGTATCCTAGACTTCTTATAAGTCCATATTTCTATCTTATGCATGTGAAATAAAAGTAGAATACTATGTAATCTTCTTATACGAGGAGTCTAAGTAAACTCGCTATGAATACATTATGTGTAAGCAAGAGGTCTAAGCAAACCTCATGAAGTAGATATAGAGGAAAAGTTTTAAATTTTCTGCACTTTTTAACCTATGAATGTAATGATGAATGCTAAGAGGCTAGTCTTAGTCCTCTACGAGGACGACGACGCCGGTTACGTCTAGGGGGTACTCCCTGATGTGACAAACTTGGTATCAGAGCATGAGGTTGAATATCTTTAGGATGGATATCTCATTAATCCATATGTAGATTCCTATTCATAATTGTGAAGCGCACCACACTTATGAATGAGGGTCTATATGATGCTTAGGAAATCCTCATCTTCTTGTATTCCTATGTGATGCCTCTAGAGTCGTATTATGTGCTTTCACCTAAACTTTGTATTATGGTTATAGAGATGAATACTCAAAGAGCAGCTGCTAGAAGGGCTGAGGAAGAAATGGCTAATATGGGAGCTCATGACAACCAAGTGCCTCCACATGACAACAAAGTGCCTCCACTTGAAGAAGTTACCACGGGTGATCAAGTTTCGGTTATTCCTCCACAAATGACCGATGGAGAGATAAGGGCATCCGTTCTCAATTTGGCCCAAGCCATGATCTCTCAAGCTAATGTCGTCACTTCTCAAGTCCAAGCTATGACGGCCCAAGTGAATAGGGAGGTTTGACCTCGAGTGACTCAATATGCTATCACTATGGCCTCTCGTTTAAGAGACTTTACTACAATGAGTCTGTTCGCGTCGAGGTCGGATGAAGACCCTCAAGATTTCCTCGATGAGGTCTATTAGATTCTCTATGCTATGGGTCTGATTTCAATTGAGAAGGCTGAGTAGGCAGCCTATCAACTCAAGGATGTGGCCCAAACTTTGTAAGTGCAGTGGAGGGAAAATAGGGCACTAAAGGGTGGTCCGGTAACTTGGGAGATCTTCAAGAAAGATTTCCTTGATAGGTTCTTTCCTAGAGATTTGAGGGAAGTAAAGGTGGAAGAATTCATCAACCTTCGTCAAGGAGGTATGAGTGTACTTGACTATTCCTTGAAATTCACTAAATTGTCCTAGTATTCTCCATCCTTGGTGACTAACCCAAGGGATGAGATGAGTCATTTTCTTACGGGGGTTTCCGAAGACTTGGTTGAAGGATGTCGTTCAAGTATGCTTCTTGATAATATGACTATTTCTCGTCTCATGGTTCATTCTCAACAAGTGGAAGAAAGTAGGCTAAATAAGAAGAATAGGAAGGAGAAGAGGGCCTAGCCTTATAAAAGTGGTTCTTCAAAAGGTAGGCTTGACATTCAAGACAAGCCAGGGTTTAAGAAGAGGTTTTCTAATCAAGTTCCTTCCGAATTTCTCAAGGCTCGTGATGATAGGGTGTCTAACCCTAAGTCTCAAAAGGGAAGAGGTACTAGTTCACCAACTAAGAAACCAACTTGTGGAAAGTGTGGTAACAAGCATTTTGGTGATTGCCTTGTTGGGATGAACAATTGCTTTGGATGTGGAAAGAGTGGCCACAAGGTTAGGGATTGCCCTAATGTGAACGGGCAATACAAAGGGAGTAGGCAAGCTCAAGCAATTGGTTATAATGTTGATTCTCCTAGAAAGAATCACTTTTATGAACTTCGTTCAAGGAGTTCACAAGAGATTTCTCCCGATGTGGTGACCGGTATGTTAAAAGTTTTCTCTATTGATGTTTATGCTTTACTTGATCCGGGTGCTACCTATCTTTTGTTACTCCTTTGGTATCTAGAAAGTTTGATATTTTAACCGATATCTTGAATGAACCTATTATGGTGTCGACCCTGGTGGGTGAGTCGGTGGTTGCAAAGAGGGTATATAGGAATTTTCATATAATGTTGCCCAATAGTGTTACTCATGTTGAATTTGTAGAACTTGATATGGTTGATTTTGATGTCATTTTGGGGATGGTTAGTTGCATGATTGTTTTGCTTCCATTGATTGTAGAACAAAAGTTGTTAAGTTCAATATTCCTAATGAACCCATTTTACAGTGGAAAGAGGGTAATTCTATTCCTAGAGATCATATCATCTCTTGTCTAAAGGCTTGTAAAATTATCTCAAAAGGATGTTTCTACCATATTGTAAGAGTTACAGATTTAGACTACGAAAATCCTCCCATTGAGTTAGTCCCCGTAGTGAGGGAATTTCCATAGGTCTTTCTAATGATCTTCCCATAATCCCTCCCAAATGAGAAAATTGATTTTGGTATTGACTTGCTAGCGGATACTAACCCCATTTCAATTTCTCCTTATCGGATGGCTCCGGCCGAATTGAAAGAGTTGAAGGCTCAACTCAAAGACTTGTTGGACAAAAGCTTTATTATACCTAGTATTTCTCCATATGGTTCACTTATAACATTCAATATATACTTATTGAAAAGAAATACAAACGATCGTATGAAATATATTTACCCAACTATGAGTCGGGGTCGATCCCACAAAAAATATGGAAGAATATTATCAATAGCAAATATTTAACTCGATAGTCGTTATATAAAAATGGGGGGGGGGGATTTAAATTGAAATACTAATAAAAGCAATAAAAATAGCTTTGAACTAAGTATTTATTTTTATCCAAATTAATAAAAATAACTAGGAATGTGTTTCCCATAAGCTCATAACGCGATAATCCAAGTAATAACAATTCTTTACTAGTATATTACATCCAAAGTGATAAGTTAGGTATCTCTAATTCCTTTGTCCGACAACTAGAGAATTTCACCCCATACCTTTGTCTGGCTACATGTGTATAATTTACTAACCCTTACCATTACCTCATATTAGACATCATAATCGATGTATGACTTAGTTATTAGTTCGCTCCAATCGATACTAGCCTATTAGATAGTATCACACTAAATCTATGTTGATAATTCTTTTCTTATTAACTACCTCCTTGGTCGCCAAGTAGCAAAAAGGCGAATTCTAACGTTGACCACCGTTAAAAATACTTCTGAATGAAAGAATTATTAATGCATGCATAACCTATTCAAGAATTGCTTAGTGACTATTCATACTTTGGTAATCACTTATGATTCCCACAACCCTAGTTATGAAATTTAGCCACTCATTACCTCAAAAACACAACCAAAATTTATTAAAATAAATATGCTTGTGTTAATGATAAAAAGTTGTGAACAATCGCTAAACTATATTTTATTAATGACGAATACAAATAATAATAAAGGAGAAGAAAGAATAAACCACAATTCTCCGGCCTTCACGGCGGCTCTTTCAAAGTTCCAAAATAGAAGAAAATTTAGATTGTGTCTTGTTTTTTGGTTCTTGGACTCCTCCCTAAATAATTATTTCTATGGACTATTTATAAATAAAGAAACCCCTAAATAAAATAATTGAGTCCAAAATTAATTAGGAAATCAAAACCCGGAAGGAATTGATTCCGTAAATTCTTTGCTGGAAATTTGTGTTGCCGCCGCCTTCAATTGAGTTGATTACTTAGTGGCTGCCATGTGGCAGCAATTTGATTTTGAGAATTGTGGAACTTTCCATATATATATATATATATATATATATATATATATATATATATATATATATATTAATTTATTCAATTTAATCCTTTAAGGCTTAAGTTGTCTGCTTGATTTTCTTCTTCAACCTTCCATCTTTAATTCGTTTTAGCTCCAAACATATTCATTTTTTCACTAAACTAATCCTACAAATAAACTACACAATTTAGCACAATCCATAAAATTTATGCTTAAAACAGACAAATATAAATGATACATGTGATATAAATAATGATAAAAATGTGTATTTTGGTCTCACATCAACACCCCACACTTAAAACTTTTGCTTGTCCTCGAGCAAACATTAAAAAAAATCATACTAGCAATGTCATCACTTTGGTTAATACAAACAATTAGGCCATATATATATTTCAAAATATCAAATAGACTTCTCAATCATTATGCAAGACATCAAAATTAATAACAAACCTCTAACTTCCTAACGTCTAGGAAGGACTTTGAACTAATCAAATTTATTCTTGCTCACCTACTCTTTTCAAAGAAAGCTAATAATACCACCTATTTATCACGAAGCAATCACGAAGCAAGATCCTCACAAAAGAAAATAGTCCACACTCTCAATTCAAAAGATTGAATATAAATTAAGGACTTCATATCAAGAACAACTCTCACACTCACAAATAAAATTCACATGTATGCACAAAGAACCATATGCTTGCCCATTATGTACATCTCTAATAATTAATCATGCTTGAATATAATTAAATAGGACTTTAACGGGTTGTAATGTAGGCTAGAAGACGGGCGGAAAAACTATATAATAGTGACTTAACTTTCCTTAAGCACTTTGCAATTTTTAGACTTCATCACCTATATTTGCTTCTATTTATTTTCATCCCTCTCTTCAACAATTATTTCACAAGTAATTTTCATCATTATCTCAAGAATGTTTCAATCCATTTTTTCTCTTTTTTTCTTTTGTTTTCCTTCATAATACCACCCTCAACTTACGTATTTTACATGCGTTAAGGTGCACGGTCTCCTTGGAAGGGCCAGGGCCATCATCAAGGTAGTGTTTTTTTTTCATATCACATTCTTTCAAAGAGTTCTTTTAAACACTTTGTAGCTATCATTTATTACTTTTTCACTCATCCATCCCCTTTTTCTCAAAATTGATAATTAGAATAAGTTTATGCTATAATGCTCAACGAAGCAAGGTGCAATATTAGGGATTCAACAAAATAATTTAGGGCAAAATATGGCTACCAACAAAAGGCTACATACTCAAAAAGTATAACTAATGATAAAATATCTAAAAATGGATAAAATTTACAAGACAAATCAATGAAAGACTATATCATCCCCCAAACAAAGCAACACTTTTCATTTCGCTTCAATAACATGCGGGGCAAGTTCTAGACTAAGATGCAAAACATGGAATAAACAAAATCTCACCACACATGGCACAAGTATCAATCAAGATGGATCAATTCCACTTCTAAGATATACAAGATCATAGCAAACTACAAAATAAACTAAGATACATACAAAGTCATAACCATGAACCTAGATATCAAAAGGTTTGCAATTTCACTAGTAATCAAGCATTCACAAGAAAGTACTAGTGAAAATTAGGGCCAAATAGTAAGTATCACATAACTCAAAAAATAATCTTTTCTTATCTCTCCAAAAAAAAATAGTAATAAAAAAAATTATTCCTAAAATAAATAAATAAATAAAAGGCACTCGGTTCAAAGGGACTACCCTCAGGAAAAGAACCGAAAACAAAAGCCAAGGAACCCATCCTAAAAAAAAGACTCAATAAAACAGTAAAAACAAGGAATTTATTTCCCCATCCCACACTCAAAAAGATGCTATGTCCTCAAAGCATTAAATAACATACAAAATAAGGGTTAGGAAAACTCCCTGAGGCTTTTAGGCCTAGCTAGTAGCACGTTCGCTAAATTTATATCAAGGTTCATCACCACACACTTAAGCTTAAACATGCTCCCTTTATTTTTTTGGTACTCATTCATCCCCTAATGTGAAAAAAGACAAAAAAAAGTGATACTAATAAAAAAAAAAAAGAAGAAGAAGTTACACTATTGATTGGGTTGCCACCCAAAAAGCGCTTAATTTAACGTCGCGGCACGACACTATCAATTTTATTATTTTTCCTTTCACTTTGAAGATATGAATTACACCCCCAATTTTGAATCATTTTTCTATTATGTTCAATGGGTGGTGGTACAAAAATAAAGGTCCCAAACAACGGATATCGCATTATGCACTTCTTGGATCCTAAGTGAGGAATGTAATTTTACGATGTTGGAACAATAAATTCAAGAATATAGACACAATTTCTCCTCCATACACTCTTCTATAGGCTCAGATGACTCGATGAATTTCTCATCATCTAAACATAATGTGGAAAAATGTGTCCAATGCGCCCTAACCGATGAATTATTTTATTATTTACACCCTCATATTTACACATACTAGAGTTTTTAAAAATAATATTATCTACTTCATTTCTTAAATTTAGTGCACTCTTGTGAACAAGGACAACATCAATAAAAGTATGATCAAGCAATTGACCCTCAACTTTTAGCTCTTCAGGTTCATTTATATGTATTTTTTCTTCCTCACACATATTATTACCAAATTGTTGGGTGTCATATAATTTAGTCAATCAACTCAATATCTAAATAATAGAGATCAAATTCAAAGGCATATTCACTAAGGCGCCTACGTATTGATTTAATGTAAGGTGTTAACGTATCTTCCATGTTCCCATACAACATATCTAGTTGAGAAAAAAAATTACCCTATAAGAATACATAAAATAAGTTGGGAGGGAATTGCAAGAACACTCATCATCACATAGATGACATCTCAAGAAGAATAAACGAAATATAATTATGATAATAATGATGATACTAAAATAAATAAATATTGAGAACTAATCCTAAGAAACAAAAAAAAACTAAAAGTTAAAATCAATACTAAAGACAATTTCTAAGCTATATTTTCCGGCAGCGGCGCCATTCTTGATAACATTCAAATATACTTTTTGAAAAGAAATATAAATGATCGTATGCAATATATTTACCCAACTATGAGTCGGGGTCGATCCCACAGAGAAGATTGAAGAATATTATAAATAGGAAATATTCAACTCGATAGTCGTTATATAAAAATGGGGGGATTTAAATTGAAATAAAATAAAAGCAATAAAAATAGCTTTGGACTAAGTATTTGTTTATACCCAAATTAATAAAAATAACTAGAAATGTGTTCCCATAAGCTTATAATGCAGTAATCCTAGTAATAACAATTCTTTCTTAGTGTATTACATGCAAAGTGATAAGTTAGGTATCTCTAGTTCCTTGGTCCGGCAACTAGAAAATTTCACCCCGCACCATGGTCCGGCTACGTGTGTATAATTTACTAACCCTTAACATTACCTCATATTAGACATCATAATCGATGTATGACTTAGTTATTAATTCGCACCAATCGATACTAGCCTAATAGATAGTATCACACTAAATCTATGTTGATAATTCTTTTCTTATTAACTACCTTCTTGGTCCGGCAAGTAGCAACAAGGCGAGTTCTAACGTTGGCCACCATTAAAAATACTTCTGAACAAAAGAATTATCAACGCATGCAAAACCTATTCAAGAATTTCTTAGTGACTATTTATACTTTTTTAATTGATTATGGTTCCCACAACCCTAGTTATGAAATTTAGCCACTCATTATCTCAAAAACACAATCAAAATTTATTAAAATAAATATGGTTGTGTTAATGATAAAAAGTTAAGAACAATAGTTAAACTATATTTTATTAATCACGAATACAAATAAATAATAAAGGAGAAGAAAGAATAAACTACAATTCTCCGGTATTCACGGTGGCTCTTTCAATGTTGCAAAGCTAGAAGAAAATTTAGATTGTGTCTTATTTCTTGGTTCTTGGACTCTTCTCTAAATAATTATTTCTATGGACTATTTATAAATAAGGAAAAACCTAAAAAAAATAATTGAGTCCAAAATAAATTAGGAATTCAAAACCCGGAAGGAATGTATTCCTTATATTCTTTGCTGGAAATATATGTTGCTGCCGCCTTCAATTTAGTTGATCACTTAGTGGCTTCCACATGGAAGCAATTTGATTTTGATAATTGCGACACTTTCCATATATATATATATATATATATATATATATATATATATATATATATATATATATATATATATATATATATATATATATATATATATATATATATATATATAAATATATTTAATTTAATCCATTAAGCTGCCTTCTTGATTTCCTTCTTCAACCTTCCATCTTTAATTCGTTTTAGCTCCAAAATTCTTCATTTTTTCACGAAATTAATCCTATAAATAAACTACACAATTTAGCACAATAAGTAAAATTTATGCTCAAAACGGACAAATATAAATGATATATGTGAGGTAAATAATGATAAAAATGTGTATTTTGGCCTCACATCATGCACCAATATTATTTGTGAAGAAGAAGGATGGGTCCCTTAGAATGTGCATTGATTATCGCCAACTAAATAAAGTCACTATTAAGAATAAGTATCCTCTCCCTAGAATTGACGACTTGTTTGATCAACTCCAAGGGGCAAGCTACTTTTCTAAGATTGACTTGAGATGGGGGTATCACCAACTTAGGGTGAGAGGTGAGGATATACCAAAATGACATTCCGAACTAGATATGGTCACTATGAGTTTCTAGTAATGTCATTTGGTCTCAATAATGCCCCAACGACATTTATGGACCTAATGAATATGGTTTTTCCCAGTTACCTAGATTCATTTTTCATTGTTTTCATTGACGACATCTTGGTATATTCGAAACATGAGGGTGAACACATGGACCATTTGAGAGTGGTATTACAAGTGCTTAAGGAACACCAACTATTTGCAAAATATAGCAAATGTGAGTTTTGGTTGAGGTCAATGGCGTTTCTTGGTCATATCATCTCTAGTGAGGGAGTTGAGGTTCATCCAAGGAAAACCAATGCGGTGAAAAATTGGCCTAGGCCATTGACTCTAACTGACATTAGGAGTTTCTTGGGTCTAGCGGGATACTATAGGAGGTTTGTGGATGGTTTTGCGTCCATTGCTTCTCCTTTGACTACCTTAAACCAAATGGGTGTGAAATTTGAGTGGTCGGAGGCACGTGAAAGAAGCTTCCAAATTAAGAAAGATATGCTTACTTTCGCTCCGGTGTTGAATTTACCGGAGAGTACCAAGGGCTTTGTTGTATGTTGTGATGCATCTCGACTAGGCTTAGGGTGTGTCCTCATGCAACATGGGAAAGTAGTAGCCTATTCCTCTAGACAACTTAAGGTTCATGAGAAGAATTATCCAACTCATGATCTTGAGTTAGCGGCCGTGGTATTTGCCTCAAAAATATGGAGGCATTATTTGTATGGTGTTCAAGTTGATGTATATACCGACCATAAGAGTCTTCAATATGTGTTTACTCAAAACGAGTTAAATCTCTGACAAAGCAGATGGTTGGAATTGTTGAAAGATTAATACATAAGCGTTCTCTAAGTCGTATGACCATGGGTAGTGTGTCTCATGTAGAAGAAGCCAAGAAATACCTAGTGAAATATGTTCATAGATTGGATCGGTTGGGTGTTAGATTGGAAAATTCTCCAAATGGTGGTTATATGGTCCATTATAACTCCGCACCGTCTTTGGTGGTTGAGGTGAAGTCTAAGCAACACCTTGATAAACCGTTGATGGAGTTGAAGGAATCAGTTCTTGGTAAGCTTAATGAGTCATTCTCCTTAGGAGGGGATAGTGTCTTGAGGTATCAAGGAACGTTGTGTGTGCCCAATGTTGATGACTTGAGAAACCGGATTCTTGAAGAGGCTCATGGTTCCTGTTATTCCATTCATCTGGGTTTCACAAAGATTTATCATGACCTTAAAGAATTGTATTGGTGGGAAGGCTTAAAAAGGGACATAGCGGAATTTGTTGCAAAATGTCCTAATTGCCAACAAGTGAAAGCTGAGCACCAAAAGCCAAGTGGGTTACTTCAAGAAATACAAATTCCCACTTGGAAGTGGGAAGACATTAATATGGACTTCGTTGTAGGTTTGCCTCGGACACAAAAGTAACATGACTCCATATGGGTGGTTCTGGATAGGTTGACCAAATCAGCTCATTTTATTCTCATCAAGTCCACTTACTCGGTGGAGGATTGTGCAAGGATCTTCATAGATGAGATTGTGTATCCATCACATCAGATAGGGGAGCACAATTCACATCTAGGTTTTGGAGGTCATTCCAAAAATGTTGGGTACAAAGGTGAAGTGAAGCACAACTTTTCATCCCCAAATGGATGGTCAAGCGGAGCGTACTATTAAAATGCTTGAGGATATGCTTAGAGCTTTTATAATTGATTTCAAGGGAAATTGGGATACATATTTGCCTTTGGTTGAGTTCTCTTGTAAAAATATTTACCATTCAACTATATCTATGGCTCCTTTTGAGGCCTTGTATGGTAGAAGATGTAGATCTCCAATTGGATGGTATGAAGTGGGAGAGTCTTCACTCTTTCGTCCCGAAATAATTTATAAAACTTTGGAGAAAGTTCATATCATAAGGAACCGGTTGAAAATAGCCTATAGACGGCAAAAATCTTACGCCGACAATAGGAGAAGAGAGTTAGAGTTTGAAGAAGGTGATAAGGTGTACTTAAAAGTTTCACCCATGAAATAGGTTATGAGGTTTGTCAAGAACGGGAAGTTGAGTCCTCGTTATGTGGGTCCCTATGAAATTTTACAGAGGGTTGGTAAGGTTCCATACAAGTTGATATTAGCTAGTGAACTATCTTTGGTTCATTCAATGTTCCATGTCTCCATGCTTAAGAAGTGCATCGGTGATCCCAAGTCCATTCTTCGCATTGAAGTTCTCGGTGTGGATGAGAACCTATCCTATGAAATGGTTCATGTGAAAATCCTTGATCGACAAGTGAAGAAATTGTGGAACAAAGAGGTGGCCTCCGTAAAAGTCCTATGGAGGAACCACCTAGTTGAGGGAGCAACATCGGAGGCCGAGGCCGACATGAAGTCCTCTTACCCTCAACTCTTTGCTAAATAAGGTTAGTTGTTCTTATTAATGTTGAAAAATAGTGAATTATATGAATTTGGCTTGTTTTCCAAGTATGTGCATATTTTGGTAAAGTTGATGCCAAAATGAGTTTTCATCAAAAAGGCCTTTTGTGTTAACTTGCACTTATGTGAAATATATGTTTTGCCTTCTTGAGATTTTTGGTCCTTTGATGTTGTCTTGGAAGAATAGCATGGAACTCTTTAATGTCATTTTGAGCTCATGTTGATGTTGAGAAGGCAGTTCCTCATAATGTATTATAAAATGTTGAGCTCTTGTTTATTGTGACTTGAGTTGCTATGTGTAATGTTGTTGACATGTGTTGAATGGAGTTGTGAAGTACTCCTATGAGCTGTGACTCATAATATACATGTTGTTGGTTGGGCTGCTAGTATTGTGTCATATTCTCCCTTCAAAAGATTTTCTAGTGTCATTCGGGGACGAATGTTCCAAAGGTAGGATAATATAACACTCTGAAAGTCCATGACCTAAGATAGAGCCTCACATGATTAACTAAACCTTAAAACACTGTTTCTAAGCCTAAAATAATGTTTATAAACCATGTAGGAAGTTTTATAGTCAAGACGTCAAGAAACGCCTATGACGTTCGAAAGCTAGTCTAATTTAACTAGTAAAATGTCCTTAGGTTTCGAGTAGGTTTAGAGGTGTTTTATGAGGTATAAAAGTGGTAAAATGACTTTAAATAGGTAAAAAAAATGTATATAGAGTAAAAGAGTCGAGGTCCCACCCTCCACGGGTCGCCCTAGGGGTCCACGAAAGGACCCCAAACTTGGCTTGGCAAGCTGTCAAAGCAGCAGCCAAAATTCACATGGAAGAAATGAGTCCGCGTCGCGGACATGGTGGGCCTTTGTTCAAAAATGTCTGTATCGCAGGCAGGTCACGGAATCTAGTATCGATTAATTTAGAAAATCATGAGGGAGCAGCTCTGCGTCGCGGACTTGTTCCACGACGAACATCGGAAATTTGGAATTCAAGTTTGACTTCATTAAAGGGTTAACTTAAGTGAGGGGTATTTTGGGAATTTCATGGGAGGTCTATATATTGATTTTAAATCAGTTTTTCTTTACATTCACTTAGTCAAACCAAATCCCCAAATAAAAACCCAAAAGCTCTCACATCTCTCTACTTTCTGTCTCTATTCAACCTCCATTGAAGGAAGAAAAAATCTTGAAGAAGAAGACCAATTTCTTTAGGATTTCACTTTAATTTCATGTATTAATCTTCATTAAGGTATGGGTTCTTCACTCTTGGAATTCCTTTCCCCTAGAGGTCCTTTCAAAGTTGATTTCTAAATCACCCATTTCATAGGGTTTTCCTTCTACAAATGAGTTTCTTCTAAACATGAAATTGATGATTGATTATGACTAAATGCTATTACCCATGGCTAATTAAGTATATATTGTTGAGTAATTGATGTTAATTAAAGGAATTTCATGTGGATCATATCCCATTCCCCAATTCCCCCAAATCTTGGATCTTGCTTATGAATTGATGGGAATTGAAGATTGTATTAAATGTTAGACATGTTTTATCTATTCTAATGAATTCATGGACTGACTAGGGTAATGTATTGTTGGATTGGATCTAATTCTTGAAGAATTCATGTCGAACCCTTTTTCCCTAACCCTAGGTTAAGGATTTATGTTAACTTGGATAGTGATGATACAATTGACCTAGTTCTTGTATAGATTGCTATTGTATGATGTTATTACACTTACTATTGGACAAAATTTGTTGGTTAATGGTAAGACCATTTCGATGGCTTTTTAAGGAGATTGGGTAAGTCTTTGTTATCCTAAACCTTTACTTTAATTATGATGGCTTGTACTTTATGATGACGTTTAATTGAAGTATATCTTGTGATTGCATTAAGTAGGTGTGGTATGATGATGCAATTGAATATCTTTATTATATGATTGTGAGATTATTCTTAACAAGTAATTATATAAGATTTGTCATGAAGTACCTATGTGCCTTACTATGATATGATGATGTTAATGTGCTAATCTCACATACGAGGGTTGTAATGAAAGGTGTTCTCATGCAATTCCTATTGAATTAATGACTATGACTATACAAGGAGCTATTCTCCTATGACCTAAACTAAGTTATGATTGTTAAAGAAAGACAATTCAAAAGGGACTCTAGCTTAGCACCGAGTGAACTAGTTGTCAGGAGTGTCCCTTTCTAAGTAGGGAAGGTAGGTTCACTATTGTGCTCATGAGATTGGAGACTATGATGCCAAAGGCATAAAGAGGGTCCCAAGTACGTCTCCTTGTTCTTGAATTACGTTTCGCCCATAGGAATACTAGCTAGTGGATCCACCTAGATCATATGTTCATGTTTTGGTACTACATTGGCAAGTAGTCCGCCTTCTTTCGATGTAGGGTTCCATGACACTGAATTCCACATTAGCTCATGTGGTCTATGTAAGTTAAGGCAAGATGTTCCCGAAAGTAATATGAAGTAATAATGTGAACTCTAACTAGGATGACTTAAGGGGTTTGACTTAGTCTAGGTAGGGGTATGAGACTATACCTATACATTGCACTAATTGACCTTGAGGGAAGTCTTAGGAAGATGTTCTTATGTTCTTATGCTCTTATAAAGTGAATGATATGCATATGTTGACTTTACATGTTGATGATACTATATGATATTGGTTTCATGTATGAACATGCTATTGGTTTAATATGGGACAATGTTATAGACTTCTTATGAGACTATCTTATACTATGTATGTGCAATAAAAGTATAAGACTATGAAACTTCTCACACGAACGGTCTACGTATACTCGATAAATATATATTATGTGTAAGAGAGAGGCCTAAGTAAACCTCAATGAAGAAGTAATCAAAAAGTTTTAAATTTTCCAAAATTTTAACCTACGAATGTAATGATGAATGCTAAGAGGCTAGTCTTAGTCCTCTTCGAGGACGACAACGCCGGTTACGTCTAGGGGGTGCTCCCTGGATGTGACAAACTTGGTATCAGAGCATGAGGTTGAAAACCTTTAGGATTGATGTATCATTGAACCACGTCTACGTAGATTCTTATTCATAATTGTGAAGCGCGCCACACTTATGAATGAGGAACTATGTGATGCTTAGGAAACTCTAATCTTCTTGTAATCCTATAGCGTGCCTCTAGAGTCTATTTTATGTGTGCTTTAACCTAAGCCTTGTATGGTGGTTATAGGTATGAATACCCAAAGAGCATCCGCAAGAAGAGACGAAGAAGGCATTGCTAATACAGGAGCACAAGACAACCAAGTGCCTCCACTTGAAGAAGTTGCTATGGGTGATCAAGTTCCAATTGATCCTCCTCCTATGGCAGATGGGGATAAAAGGGCTGCTTTTATCCAAATGGCCCAAGCCATTACAACCCAAGCACAAGCCGTCACTACTCAAGCACAAGCTATGACGGCCCAAGCTAATCGAGAGTTGGTACCCCGAGCAAACCAACAAGTTAGCACCATGGCCTCCTGTTTGAGGATTTTCACTAGGATGAATCCTCCTACTTTCTATGGGTCCAAAGTTGAGGAAGACCACTGATGTACCGTCGTTTCACGGTATTTTCTAATGCTTTTTCCTTAAGTTTAGTGTGTGTCGAGAGCCTTTTTGTGTTGATTTTGATATAAGTTTCTCTTTGTTTGCAGAAAATCTGTCCAAGGATGAACGCGGGAGTTTTTGAGAAAGAATTGCAGAAGAGACCACCTACGGAACCTATGACGGTCCATCGCGGCTGTGACGGTCCGTAGGTGGCATCGTAGTGAAGGGATAAGTTGCTGAAGGAAATTTGGGGAAGTCTGACCAAGTGTGGGATTATGGAAGTCCATTACGGACCGTCACAGCTACGACGGTCCGTCCTGCTGGTTCGTCGTAATGATCAGAGAGTAGTCCCAGTACCCAAATTCCAAGAATTGAAGTATTTTGGAACGAAGACCCTCGACGGACCGTCGTGCTTGAAACGGTCCGTCATACCTGTCCGTCGAGGGGAATGAAGAAAGCAACAGAAGAATGGTGAAGTATGGGACGACGGAGTCTATGATGGTCCGTCGTGTCCATGACGGTCCGTCACATGGTCCGTTGCCCCAGACGCGTTTGGACAGATTTTTAGTAAATAGAATTCTTATTTGATTAGGTTTCATTTTTTATTATAAATAGTTGGAAAAACCTCGTTTTTGAGGTTAGACTTTCTGGATAATTTTTAGTTTATAGTTCTTCGATTATATTATTAAATTCTCGATTTTGGGAATTAAGATATTTTCCGGGAATTGATTGTTGTGGATTTCGTTGATTAATCAAATTATATTCTGGGAAATTATTCGTTTTCATAAAAGTAAGTGCATGAATTCTTCCATTAGCAATATGAATTTTGTAATTACGAACATGGGTAACTAAACTTCATAGCTAGGGTTGTGGGAACCATGGGTGAATAACAAGGTAATAATCTAACTTCAATAACAATTCTAGAGTGGTTTCTTGCATGTATTGATAATTCTTTCGTTTAGAAGTCTTTTTAACGGTGGCCAACGTTAGAACTCGCCTTAATTCTACTTGCCGGACCAAGGAGGTAGATAATAGGAAAAGAATTATCAACATAGATTTAGTGTATACTATCTAATAGACTAGTATTGGTTGGTACGAGTTAATAGCTTAGTCAAATACCGAATACGATGTTTAATATGAGGTAAATATAAGGGTTAGTATAGCAATACACGTAGCCGGACCAAGGTGCGGAGTGAAATTCTCTAGATGCCGGACCAAGGATTTAGAGATACATAACTTATCACTTTACATGCAAGATATCAGGATAGAACTGTTATAGTTAGATTTACCAAGTTAGGAACCTGTGGGGAACACTAAAACCTTAGTTACTTTTTAATTTGATTAAACTCCGAAAATTGAATTTGTTATTTGTTCATTCTTATTTAGGTAATCATTTTCATTAATTTAGAAATAAAACCCCCCTTTTTGTCTTTTGGTTTATTGGAAAATAGTTGGCTAAATAATAGTAATAATAAAATAAAGTTAAGTCTGAACTATTTTCCTTGTGGGATCGATCCCAACCTCATGAGTTGGGTTCTTTACTTGATACGACCGCTTTACTTCTTATTTGAGAAGTAAGTTTGAGCGTATCAAATTTTGGCGCCGCTGCCGGGGAAAGTAGCTTTTAGATTAACTTAAATTTATTACTAAAATTTAGTCAATATTTTCCTGATTTTACTTTTTCTGTTGTTTTTGATTTTTCCCAGGTTTGACGTCCTTGTATGCCAAATACACGGAGAGGAAGAGAACCCTTGTTTCCCTACGATCACGAGTTAGAGCGTACACTACGCAAAATGAATCGAAACTTGGGTATAAATGATGATGATCCAAACCTGAACATCCCAGCTCCGGTTGATGCTCATGGTCGATTATTACCTGATGATCCTGATCAAGGTGCACAAAGGGGACATAATCCCGCTCCACGTCCTCAAAAATACTACAGAGGTTATGACAATATTGCAGATTCTGATGGGCCACTTGTCTTGCCCCCTCTACCAGAAGGTCACACCTTTGTAGTCACTAGTAGTCTAATGCAAATGCTCACGGCTAGAGGTTTGTTTTCAGGACTACCGTCTGAGGACCCACATGCCCATATAGCTAAGGTGAGGGCAGTGTGTAAAAGCTGTGTAGGGAGGCCTGATTTGAATTTGGATGTAATAGGGCTAAGAGTATTTCCTCTCTCACTGACGGGAGAGGCTGCCATTTGGTTCACTGAGCTCCCTTATAACTCAATTTTCACTTGGAACCAACTGAGGGACGTTTTCTTAGCACGTTACTACCCGGTCTCCAAGAAACTAAATCACAAAGACAGAGTGAACAACTTTGTGGCACTACCAGGAGAGTCAGTTAGTAGTTCTTGGGATAGGTTCACTTCGTTTTTGAGAAGTGTCCCCAATCACTGCATAGATGATGAGTCACTGAAAGAATACTTCTACCGGGGACAGGATGATAATAATAAAGCGGTATTGGATACTATAGCAGGTGGTTCTTATGGAGAGTGTCCTTATGCTGAAATTGCCGAAAAATTAGAGAAACTCTCCCGGAATAATAAAGCATGAGTACTAGGAAGACAGATACTGGGAGAAATACTTTTGCAGTACAATCCACACACAACCCAGCCATAGATGAGATTCGTGAAGAGATGGCACAGATGAGAACTGAGCTTGGGTTGGTGTTAAAACATGTCACTGGGGGTGCAGAGATGATAAACGCAGTAAACTACTTGTCTAAACCACCACCACCAACTGATGAATATTATTATGAGGAAGATTCTTATGCAGTAAATGATCAGACGGGGGGTTTCTGACCGAATGCCCAAGGCTCCAATCAGGAGAATTGGCGCCAAGGTCAAGGAAATCAAGGTCGAAACTATGGTAACTACAACCGTGAGGGTAATTATGTTCGTGATGGAAACTACAACCGCGACAACAACCTCAACAGGGGTAACTATGGTAACAGAAATGAGAGGAGTGGGCCCTATGTTCCTCCTCAAAATCGTGAAGTTGCTCCTAGGGATGGTGGAGGTAGTATGGCGCGAGTTGAGGATATGTTGCACAAGATGATGAGGAGGTTCGATGCTAGTGATGAGCACACCAAAGAGTTAAGGAGTGATGTAGCAGGTATTGGACAGAAAGTTGATACACATGCCATATCAATTAAGCAGCTTGAATTGCAAATGGCTCAATTATCTGCAACTGTGAACACACGGCAACCGGGCACTCTTCCTAGCAACACTGTCCAAAATCCGAAAAATGATGGACACTGTATGGCAATTTCTACTCGTGGTGGTAAACAAACTATTGACGCACCTATACCGTCTATTGTGGAAAAGGTGATGAAAGATAATAATAAAGTGGTAGAGGTTAGTGATGAAGTAGAAGATAACACTGAAAAAGATGCTGAAGTACCTAAAAAGGTAACTCCCATGCCCAGACCTCCACCCCCCTTTCCTCAAAGATTAGTGAAAAAGACCGAGGATGGCAAATATCGGCGTTTTATAACAATGTTGAAGCAACTTTCTATCAATGTCCCTTTGGTAGAAGCTCTTGAACAAATGCCCGGTTATGCCAAGTTTATGAAAGATTTGGTTACGAAGAAAAGATCGGTCACTTTTGAGGATAATGACAGAATGCAGAATTGTAGTGCTGTCGCTACAAGGTCTTTGGTGCAAAAGAAAGAAGATCCGGGTGCATTTACTATTCCTTGTACAATCGGGTTATTACATTTTGCGAAAGCATTATGTGATCTGGGGGCAAGCATAAATCTCATGCCCCTCTCGATTTACAAGAAGTTGGGTTTAGGTAACCCAAAGCCTACTGCGATGCGGCTACTGATGGCCGATCGAACAGTAAAAAAGCCTATAGGGATACTCCATGATGTGCTAGCAAAAGTGGAGTCGTTCATATTTCCAGCAGATTTTGTCATTCTTGATTGTGAAGTCGATTTTGAGGTGCCTATTATTCTTGGGAGGCCATTCCTTGGTACGGGTAGAGCTTTAGTTGATATGGAAAAGGGGCAGATGAAATTTCGGTTGAACAATGAAGAAGTGACTTTCAACATTTGTAGGTCCATGCGGCAGAGTGGTGAGCTCCAATCGGTATCTGCCATATCCTACAAAGTTGGTGAATCACCCAAGACACAAATAGAAGAACGTCTAGGTGTAGAAGCACTAGCGGCATTGATAATGAATTTTGATAATGAAAGCATTGAAGAATATAGGTCATTAGTCGCTGCTCTTGATCGTGGTAATGTTCGGTTAAACCAAACAAATATGAGCTAGACATGAAGAATCGCGAGTCTCCACCTGCTAAACCATCCATAGAGGAGGCTCCAAAGCTAGAGCTAAAAGTTCTCCCACCGCATCTCAGGTATGAATTCTTAGGAAAGGGTGATACATTGCCGGTAATCATTGCATCAGATCTGAATAAACAACAAGTTGAGAGTTTGGTCAAAGTGCTGAAAAGGTTCAAAAGAGCTATTGGGTGGACCATTGCGGACATTATTGGGATCTCTCCTGGTATTTGTTCTCATAAAATCCAACTCATGCCCGATCATAAGCCAAGTATTGAGCACCAGAGACGCTTAAATCCACCTATACAAGAGGTCGTGAAGAAGGAAATCATAAAATGGTTGGATGCTGGAGTAATTTATCCGATCGCCGATAGTAGTTGGGTATGCCCTGTTCAGTGTTTACCTAAGAAAGGGGGAATGACTGTGGTCCCCAATGAAAAAAATGAACTTGTTCCAATGAGGCCGGTGACTGGATGGAGGGTGTGTATGGATTACCGGAAATTAAATGCATGGACCAAAAAGGACCATTTTCCCATGCCCTTCATGGATCAGATGTTGGATAGACTCGCCGGAAAAGGGTGGTACTGTTTTCTTGATGGTTATTCAGGGTATAATCAGATCTCTATTGCACAGAAGATCAAGAGATGACCACTTTTACTTGTCCATATGGGACCTTTGCGTTCAAGAGAATGCCGTTTGGGTTGTGCAATGCACCCGCCACATTTCAGAGATGTATGATGTCAATATTCTCCGACATGGTGGAAGATACTATTGAGGTCTTTATGGATGATTTTTCTGTGGTTGGTGAATCATTCGAGCAATGTTTGAGCCATTTATCTGAGGTTCTTAAGAGATGTGAAGACTGCAATTTAGTTCTCAATTGGGAAAATGCCACTTCATGGTCAAAGAAGGTATTGTTTTGGGCCATTGTATTTCAGAAAAGGGCATAGAAGTTGATCGAGCCAAAGTCGAGGTGATAGAGAGACTTCCTCCACCTATCTCTGTAAAAGGTGTGAGAAGCTTTCTTGGGCATGCAGGTTTTTACAGGAGATTCATCAAAGATTTCTCAAAAATTGCACATCCTTTGTGCAAATTGTTAGAGAAAGATTGTAAATTTTCTTTTGATAAATCCTGTAGTAAAGCATTCGGCGATCTCAAAGAAAAACTGGTATCTGCACCTATCATTATTTCTCCGGATTGGAGCAGTCCATTTGAGGTAATGTGTGATGCGAGTGGGGTTGCCCTTGGTGTAGTATTGGGACAAAGAAGGGACAAAATCCTTTATCCCATTTACTATGCTAGTAAAGCCCTCAATGAAGCTCAGAAGAACTATACAGTCACTGAACAAGATCTCCTTGCCGTAGTATTTGCTTTTGAAAAATTTCGCTCCTATTTGCTAGGTACTAGAGTTATAGTGCATACTGACCATTCAGCCCTGAGATATTTGATGGCGAAGAAGGATGCGAAACCAAGGTTAATTCGTTGGGTATTACTACTGCAAGAATTTGACTTTGAGGTAAGGGATAGAAAAGGGACCGAAAATCAAGTTGCTGATCACTTGTCCCGTTTATAAGATGAAACTATGCGAGAGTTGGGGGATAAGACTGATATTGATGACACATTCCCCGATGAGCATGTATTGGCTGCCTCACAAGACCTGATTCCGTGGTTCGCAGATTTTGCGAACTACTTAGCTAGTGATATTGTTCCATCGGACCTGTCTTTTCATCAAAGAAAAAAATTCATGTACGATGTGAAGAAGTTCTTTTGGGATGAACCATACTTATACAGGAGCTGTGCTGATGGGCTTATTCGGCGTTGTGTGCCGGAAGTTGAGATGTTGAGTATTTTAGAGGCATGCCATTCCTCACCCTTTGGTGGACATCATAGTGGTGTTCGAACTGCTCATAAGATCTTACAAAGTGGTTACTATTGGCCAACTATTCATCAAGATGCTCATGAGTTCGCCAAAGCATGTGATAGATGCCAAAGAGATGGCGGCATTTCAAGAAAGCAAGAGCTCCCTCTAAACCCCATTCTTGTAATTGAGTTATTTGATGTTTGGGGTATTGACTTTATGGGTCCGTTTGTGAGTTCTCATGGAATGAAGTATATTTTAGTAGCAGTTGATTATGTATCCAAGTGGGTGGAAGCCATCGCCCTCGCGAATAACGAGGGGAAGAGTGTCACTGCATTCTTGAAGAAGAATATATTCTCTCGATTTGGTACTCCACGGGCGATTATTAGTGATGGGGGATCCCACTTTTGCAACAAATTGTTCAAGGGATTATTGGAGAAATATGGGGTTCGCCATAATGTGGCCACTCCTTACCATCCTCAAACTAGTGGGCAAGTTGAAGTATCAAATAGGGAAATCAAACAGATTTCGTCAAAAACAGTGAATGCTAGTAGAACAGATTGGTCAAGGAGGCTTGATGATGCGCTTTGGGCTTACCGGACAGCATATAAGACTCCCATAGGTATGTCACCATACCAACTAGTATATGGGAAAGCATGTCATCTTTCGGTTGAATTAGAGCATAAAGCCATGTGGGCTATGAAGAAGCTAAAAATGGATTGGAACGAAGCTGCAGAACAACGATTAAATGGGTTAAATGAACTCGATGAATTTCGCCTAAAGGCTTATGAAAGCTCAGTCCTCTACAAGGAAAATATGAAGAAATACCATGACCTAAAAATCGAGAAACGAGAGTTTATGATTGGGGATTCGGTGCTTTTATTCAACTCTAGATTGCGCTTGTTTCCGGGCAAGCTCAAGTCTAAATGGACTGGCCCTTACTCAATCACCCAATTATTCTCTCATGGAGCAGTCGAGTTGGAAAACAAGGAAGGTGTGCGGTTTAAGGTGAACGGACAACGTCTCAAAATCTATATAGGTCATGCAGAATCGGCGAATGAGGTGATTGAGGCATATCATCTTGATGAAGTCTAAGTAATCGAGTGTCCTCAGTCGTGCCGCGACGTTAAATCAGGCGCTGGTTGGGAGGCAACCCAATATTTATCATCTAACCACTTTTATAGTTTTTCTTTCTAGTAACGGTAGCATTTTCTATTAATGGGTTGTAAATTTCTAGGTAGCACATCTACAGGAAGTTCTGCAGAAAAGTTACTCTGCATCAGTCACTGACGGATACATCGACGGACCATCACGCCTGTGACGGACCGTCGCATGACTCCGTCGTGCCAGGTACGCTCTCTTGTATTTTTGAAGAATTAGGGCACATGCGACGGACCGTATGACGGACTGTCACAACTGAGACGGACCGTCATCGGGGTTTCGTCACGCCATTACCCGGCTACCCGACCCAACCCAGAAAAAGAATTTCAAAAGTTTAAAACGTTTCAAACCCCCCCACCCCTTCATTAACAGTTTCTTCCCCTCTTTCCTCCATTTTCTCCCCTTCCAACTCCTTTCTCTGCCCAAATTCCCCATATTCTCCTATTCTTCATCCCAAATCTTCCCTCTTAGTCGGAGTCTGTTGCTGTGAGTCTCTGTCTTCTCACTTGAGTGCCATCACTTTTGCATTGTTGTCTCTTCTTCCAAGGTATGTGTTCCTGCAACTCTACCCATTTACTCTTTCTGTTTGTTTTGCTGTTTTTCCTTATTATTTGCATATGTTTTTTTTTTTTAGATATTGTCTAACTTAGGTCTTTAATTCCACAAAATGACTGGATAACACTAGAGAAATTAGGGCTTTAAACTTGCCAATTTGATAGGGCTTTAAACTTGTCCATTAGGGCTCTAAACTGTATTAGAAAATTGTTGGGTCTTTGTTTTGACTCACATGGGTGAATATGGCACCCCCCAGTTCTGTCTCTGCTTGACAGCACGACAACCCGATGATGGACCGTCGTACCCACGACGGTCCGTCCTGCACAACCATCGTGGCGGTCAGAGACCCCTATCCTAATGGTCTCATCACTATTTCTAAGTGTCCACTAACGGACACATGTGACGGACCGTCATACCCACGACGGTCCGTCTTACATAACCGTTGTGACGGTCAAAGACCCCTGTCCCAAGGGTCTCATCTTTTGTTTCCCAAGTGTCCACTGACGGACACATGTGACGGACCGTCATACCCAAGATGGTCCGTCCTGCACAACCGTCGTGACGGTCAGAGACCCCTGTCCCAAGGGTCTCATCTTTTTTCCCAAGTGTCCACTGACGGACACATGTGACGGACCGTCATACCCACGACGGTCCATCCTGCACAACCGTCGTGACGGTCAGAGACCCCTGTCCCAAGGGTCTCATCTTTTTTCCCAAGTGTCCACTGACGGACACATGTGACGGACTATCATACCCACGATGGTCCGTCCTGCACAACCGTCATGACAGACAGAGACCCCTGTCCCAAGGGTCTCATCTCTTTTCCCAAGTGTCCACTGACGGACACACGTGACGGACCATCATACCCACGACGGTCCGTCCTGCACAACCGTCATGACGGGCAGAGACCCCTGTACTAAGGGTCTCGTCACTATTTCTAAGTGTCTACTGACGGACACACGTGACGGACCGTCATACCCACGATGGTCCATCCTGCACAACCGTCGTGACGGTCAGAGACCCCTGTCCCAAGGGTCTCATCTTTTTTCCCAAGTGTCCACTGACGGACACATGTGACGGACCGTTATACCGACGACGGTCCGTCCTGCATAACCGTCGTATCCGTCTGAGACCTTCCTTCTGATACTCTTTGTTGCTAAGTATTACATGACAGACCTCATGACGGTTCGTCATAAGCACGACGGGCCGTCATCAGGTCCATCGTGCCTTACTGCTACTTCAGAACTGTTATCACTTGTTTGAGTTTTGTGTATTATTGTCTCATTTTTTCTTTTGTCATGTTTTATCTCTCAAGTACTAATGATGATTCGTTACAGGTACTAGCTCTCATGGCACCTAAACAAGATCGCGTTTATGCACGTGGGCATTCTAAATATGTCGCCCCGTCTGCCCGATTGGTGATAGGCTCTGATGATGAGCATGATCCAGAGTACGTGCCCCCAGGCACTGCTACTACAGCACGAGCTCCACGTGTACTGAGAGTCACACCCAAGAAGGTGCCACCCGGCGTAGTCACTGCCTCCCAGTCTGATGAGGAGCGCACACTGACCGGCACACCTTCTGGGTCAGCTGCCCAAGACGAAGGAGCATCTGGCTCCTTAGGAGTTTTGTGGTCAGAGGAAGCCTCCAGGTCCGCAGAATCCTCTGCCCCCGCCACAGCTATGCAGTCTGCCTCGGATGATGAGGCTGACAGCACTGACTCCACCCCTGGCTCACCAACTGGAGTCCCTGCCCAGGTTGCCGATCAGCCCAACCGGTGGTGTTTCGATGGGCAATACAAAGTATACTTAGACACCAAAGTGCTCAATGACAAAGGCGTCATGACACGGACCCTCACACTGGAGAGGCGGGTCCTCACGGGAAGTCTCCCACCATGCCAGACATTCACACCCTTTTCACCAGACACCGGCTGGAGTGGACGGCTCGTTCTTTGGGCCGATACAGTGAGCAGTTAGTTCGCGAGTTATATGCCTCTTATGTGGCCACTCTTCGCTCACAGATCGATAGGCGGTCTGCCCCCGCCAAACAGGCCCCATTTGAGCATGTCCGAGTACGCGGCATCCAGGTCGACATCTCACTACCAGCCATCCGCCGATATCTGTACGGCATGGATTTTGACTCCACCAGCACACCTCTCACCGCCGAGTTTGATTACCGGTGGCAAATTGTTAAAGAGGGTAGTTTCTTTCGCGAGCCTTCACTGAGAGAGACCACCAAAAGGTGGATGGCCCAGCACCTGTCTGTTGATGGAGAGGCTGCGGATTGGGTGATGGAACCTAAGGGAGCCATCAGAAAGGCCAACTTGACCTTTACGGCCAAGTTTCTTTGGTTGATAGTCCGCCATTGTCTCTCCCCCACTGCTGCTGATAATATAGTCACCTGAGATCGTACGGTGCTAATGGCCGCAATGATGGCAGGGTTCGAGGTTGATTTCGCTTGGCTTCTCCAAGCGGTCATGCACGAGAGGGCTTTCAAGGTCACCACGACTTACCCTTTTCCTTGCATGATTTTTTCTTTGTGCAGATCAGCAGGTGTGCCCATTTGGCACATTGACCAGCTCCGGACCCCGCAAGGAAATGTTGACATCGGCCTCATCAGGGATGAGGCCAATGAGTTGGCCCCACGCAGAGGGCCCCGCCCTGAGGTGGTCCCACTTGGTGAGAACCTGGCCGACACCATCAAGCATGCCCACGCTGCTTCCCAGACTGCTGCTGCACACACTGACACTACTCCGGTCGAGTCTATCCCGGGTAGTAGCACTGCCCCGAGCTCCTCTCGCTCGGCTCCTTCTGCCACTCTGGTCCCACTTGTTCGGGTCCAGAAACTTGAGGCACAGATGGCTACACTTCTGCATCACATCCAGCCTTGGATGCAGAAGACTATTGCTGAGGCAGAGGAGCGCATGGAGCGCAAGATGGTACAGCACACGGAGAGGAAGATCGCAGAGGTACATTTGCGCTTAGACGCGTTTGATTTGCGAGTGCTAGCCCGACCAGCCCCTCCGATGGACATGTCGACCCTTCAGGCTGCGGTTGAGATTCTGCGAGCTGATCTTGATATGATTTTAGAGGCGAGGGTGCCTGAGTCTGAGGCCCGTTCTGCAGAGCCTGCTGATGACACTGTGATGGCTGCTCTTTTTGCCACTACTGATATTCCACCACCTCCCCCATGAGAACATGTCAAGAGACGGAGGGGTCGAGAAGAGGATGAGGCTAGGGCGAGGAAGAAGGAGCGCCGTGAGATGGAGGCTGCGAGGAGAGCCTCGATTGCTAATGAGGAGGACCGTAAGTTGAGGGCTATAGAAGTAGCTGCCGGGGCATCTAGCTCCAAAATTGTAGATTCTGTGGGAGGCACTACTGATGGTGCTGTGGATGCTGAGGACATTACTGAGGATGTCCAAACTACGCAGGGAGTGGGTTCCGGTGAACCGGACCCACCAGCTTGCTGATCACCGGCGCTTAGCGCCTCAGGTTTGCTTCACTTACCCTTTTACGTAGTTTAACTTTTCTATGCATTGGGGACAATTACATATCTTTTGTTGGGGGTGGGGTAAATGGAAAGTGAATACTTGGGTGAATTCTGAGTAGCCCAAATTCACGATCCTTTTTTTGGGGTTTTCTTGCCTGTGTTCTTTTTCCCCAAAAGACTGATTACTTTTATTGTTGAACCGGCATGTCATATCTTTTGTACATAGCATAAATCTGAAGCATGATGGCTAAAGTAAATATGATATCTCGATAACCAAAATGATGCATGACTAGGCATAGTAAGTGAAAATTGTGTGGTTTGAAACATGAAATAAAGATAAACTACTGCATGATCCTAAATCTAAGATTTAAACTAGGTGTCGAATAATCTGGGAATGCAAGAAATGTCAAGAGAGTGTGAGGTGAAATCGAATGTCCACCTTTAATACTGAGCTAGAACTTGCCTGGTTAGTCCTGCTAAAAATGAGTCAAAACAATCACTTAGGAAAGGATCATAGGCCCTTGTTTGAAATAGTCAATCGTGAGCCTAAAAATAACAGAAAACCAAATGAAGTTAATCCCTTTTTGATCCAAATGAATTGAGCTTCAAATAGATCTTTCTTTTTCACCCCAAATCATCTTCTCTGGGAACAATGTGTTGGCCCTGGTCCCTCCTTGGACATGTGCACCTCAGTTTATGCCAAAAGCATAAGTTGAGGGTGGCTAATGCAGAAAGCAACCTTGTTTTGGCCTTGACCTAACCATGGGTATTGTGAACCTTGACTCATGGCAAAATCATGAGTTGAGGGTGGCTGCTATAAGGAAAACCCCGGAAAGTGGGGTTGAAAGAATGAAGAGAAAGAAAGAATAAAACAGAAGTGATAAAAAAAAAAAAATATGAATAAAAAAGCAAAATAAACAAAAGAAAATAGAAAAGTCACTTACACATAAGGATAAGAAAGGGAAAACAGCAAAGTGAAAAGAAAATTGAGTAATAGTGCGAAATAAGATGATAAAAAGGTGGTTCGCTTAGCCGATATGTCAAGGAGGGCAACAAGTCACTAAAGTATACCTAAATACACCCTACCTGACCCTGAGCCTATGTTACAAGCTAAAAAAAGTCCTATTGTGATCCTAAGTGCATATGATGAACTTGAAGTAGTGAAAATAAGGGCAAGCCTATGGCAATATGTATAAATGAGTGGTGAATTTGTTCTGAGAGTGAGTGTCGAAACGTGATCCTTATACTCAAACTAAAATCATTTGTGTGAAAAATGAGGATGTTATTTGAAGTGAGGACAGGAGTTGTAATACCCGAAATATTAGCATCTCGGTGAGAAATTGAAGAGGATAGGCATCATTGCGTAGTAAATCTGGGTTATGGTTTGATTCTACACAAGTCAATGCCTAATAGTGAGACCATGCATGAACATAATGAGAATAATCGGGATTGATAGCCAAATGATTGCGGAAGTTAAAATATGGATACTTTTGTACAAAGATTTGGTAGTGAGTCATAGTGCGTCACTTGAGGACAAACAACGAATTTAAGTTGAGGGTGTTGATGTACCGTGGTTTCACGGTATTTTCTAATGCTTTTTCCTTAAGTTTAGTGTGTGTCGAGAGCCTTTTTGTGTTGATTTTGATATAAGTTTCTCTTTGTTTGCAGAAAATCTGTCCAAGGATGAACGCGGGAGTTTTTGAGAAAGAATTGCAGAAGAGACCACCTACGGAACCTATGACGGTCCGTCGCGGCTGTGATGGGCCGTAGGTGGCATCTAGTGAAGGGATAAGTTGCTGAAGGAAATTTGGGGAAGTCTGAACAAGTGTGGGATTACAGAAGTCCATTACGCACCGTCACAGCTACGACGGTCCGTCCTGCTATTTCGTCGTAATGATCAGAGAGTAGTCCAGTACCCAAATTCCAAGAATTGAAGTATTTTGGAACGAAGACCCTCGACGGACCGTCGTGCTTGAAACGGTCCGTCATACCTGTCCGTCGAGGGGAATGAAGAAAGCAACAGAAGAATGGTGAAGTATGGGACGACGGAGTCTATGACGGTCCGTCGTGTCCATGACGGTCCATCACATGGTCCGTCGACCCAGACGCGTTTGGACAGATTTTTAGCAAATAGAATTCTTATTTGATTAGGTTTCATTTTTTATTATAAATAGTTGGAAAAACCTCATTTTTGAGGTTAGACTTTCTGGATAATTTTTAGTTTATAGTTCTTCAATTATATTATTAAATTCTCGATTTTGGGAATTAAGATATTTTCTGGGAATTGATTGTTGTGGATTTCGTTGATTAATCAAATTATATTCTGGGAAATTATTCATTTTCATAAAAGTAAGTGCATGAATTCTTCCATTAGCAATATGAATTTTGTAATTACGAACATGGGTAACTGAACTTCATAGCTAGGGTTGTGGGAACCATGGGTGAATAACAAGGTAATAATCTGACTTCAATAACAATTCTAGAGTGGTTTCTTGCATGTATTGATAATTCTTTCATTTAGAAGTCTTTTTAACGATGGCCAACGTTAGAACTCGCCTTAATTCTACTTGCCGGACCAAGGAGGTAGATAATAGGAAAAGAATTATCAACATAGATTTAGTGTATACTATCTAATAGACTAGTATTGGTTGGTACGAGTTAATAGCTTAGTCAAATACCGAATACGATGTTTAATATGAGGTAAAGATAAGGGTTAGTATAGCAACACACGTAGCCAAACCAAGGTGCGGAGTGAAATTCTCTAGATGCCGGACCAAGGATTTAGAGATACATAACTTATCACTTTACATGCAAGATATCAGGATAGAACTGTTATAGTTAGATTTACCAAGTTAGGAACCTGTGGGGAACACTAAAACCTTAGTTACTTTTATAATTTGATTAAACTCTGAAAGTTGAATTTGTTAGTTGTTCATTCTTATTTAGGTAATCATTTTCATTAATTTAGAAATAAAACCCCCCTTTTTGTCTTTTGGTTTATTGGAAAATAGTTGGCTAAATAATAGTAATAATAAAATAAAGTTAAGTCTGAACTATTTTCCTTGTGGGATCGATCCCAACCTCATTAGTTGGGTTCTTTACTTGATACGACCGCTTTACTTCTTATTTGAGAAGTAAGTTTGAGCGTATCAACCACCAAGAGTTCATTGATGGAATCTACAAGATTCTCTATGCCATGGGGTTGACTACTAGTGAGAAGGACGAGTTAGCCACTTACCAACTCAAAGATGTGGCCCAAACTTGGTACGTCCAATGGAGAGACAATAGGCCTCTAAGTGGTGGTCCGGTGACATGGGAGATTTTCAAGAAGGCTTTTCTTGATCGGTTCTTTCCTAGAGAGAAGAGGGAATCCAAAGTGGAAGAATTCATCAAACTTCATCAAGGAGGTATGAGTGTACTTGACTACTCTTTGAAATTCACAAAATTGTCGAGGTATGCTCCTTCGTTGGTTTCCGATCCTAGACATGAAATGAGCTGCTTGGTGACGGGAGTGTCGGATGACTTAAAAGAAGAATGTAATTCGTCTAGCTACATGATAATATGAATATTTCTCGTCTCATGGTGCATGATCAACTAGTGGAAGAGATAGGGTGAAGAGGAAGAGTAGGTAAGCAAATAGGGCAAAGTATTTTGATGGTGGTTCTTCAAAGGGTAGGCTTGATATCCAAGACAAGACTAGGTTCAAAAAGAGGTTCTCTAATGAAGTTCCTTCAAAGTTCCCTAAGGCTCATGATGATAGGGTTTCTAACCTTAAGCCTCAAAAGGGAAGGGGTAATAGTTAACTAAATAAGAAGCTAACTTGTGGAAAGTGTGGCTAGAAGCATTATGGTGATTGACTCATTGGGACAAATAATTGCTTTAGTTGTGGTAAAAGTGGGAAAAAAGTTCGAGATTGCCAAAATTTGAAGGGGCAAAACAAGGGTACTGGTCAAGCTCAAACAAGTGGTTTTAATGATGCTCCAAGAAGAATCGCTTCTATGCTCTCCGCTCTAAGGGTGAGCAAGAGACTTCTTCCGATGTGGTAACCGGTATGTTGAAAGTCTTTTCTATTGATGTATATGTTTTACTTGATCCTGCTGTTAGCTTGTTATTTGTTACTCCTCTAGTAACTAAAAAGTTTGACATTTTGCCCGATATCTTAAATGAACCTTTTATGGTGACTACCTCGGTGGGTGAGTCAGTTGTTGCTAAGAGAGTATATAGAAATTAACCGATAATGTTTACCAATAGAGTTACTCATGTGGAGTTAGTATAACTCGATATGGTTGATTTTGATGTTATATTGGGTATGGATTGGTTGCATGATTGTTTCGCCTCAATAGATTGTACAACAAGGGTGGTGAAGTTTAACTTTCCAAATGAACCCGTTTTAGAATGGAAGGGGGGAAATTATATTCCTAGAGGTTGTATCATTTCTTATTTTAAAGCTTGTAGGATGATCTCTAAAGGATTTTTATATCATATAGTAAGAGTCCAAGATTTAGACTCTGAAATTCCTCCCATTAAGTCGGTTCCCGTATTGAGGGAATTTCTGGAGGTCTTTTCTAATGATCTTCTTGGTATTTCTCCCGAACGGGAAATTGATTTTGGTATCGACTTGCTACCGGATACAAATCCCATTTCAATTCCTCCTAGGATGACTCCGGCTAAATTGAAAGAGTTGAAGACTCAACTCAAAAACTTACTAGGCAAGGGCTTTATTCGGCCTAGTATTTCTCCACGGGGTGCTCCGGTATTGTTTGTGAAGAAGAAGAATGGGTCCCTTAGAATGTGTATCGATTACCGTCAACTCAACAAAGTCACAATCAAGAACAAGTATCCTCTCCCTCGAATTGATGATTTATTTGATCAACTTCAAGGTGCGAGTTACTTTTACAAGGTTGACTTGAGATCGGGATTCACCAACTTAGGGTGAGAGGTGAAGATATTACCAAGATGAAATTTCGGACTAGATATGGTCACTATGAGTTCTTAGTAATGTCCTTTGGTCTTACTAATGCTCCAACGGCGTTTATGGACCTAATGAATAGGGTGTTTCGAAGTTACCTGGATTCGTTTGTGATTCTCTTCATTAATGACATCTTGGTATATTCAAAAAATGAGGGTGAACAAATGGATCATTTGAGAGTGGTGTTGCAAGTTCTGAAGGAACACCAATTGTTTGCCAAGTATAGCAAATGCAAACTTTGATTAAAGTCAGTAGCGTTTGTTTGTCATATCATCTCTAGTGAAGGTGTGGAGGTTGATCCAAGAAAAACTTAAGCGGTGAAAAATCCTAGACCTTTGGCTCCTACGGATATTAGGAGTTTCATAGGCCTAGCCGGTTATTATAGAAGGTTTGTCGATTTGAAAAATTTGACTCAAATGAATGTGAGAATGGTCGGAGGCATGTGAAAAGACCTTCCAAATATTGAAGGATAGGCTTATTTCCGCTTTGGTATTGACTATACCGGAGGGTACTAAGGGTTTTGTGGTCTATTGTGATGCATCCCGAGTCGGGTTGGGGTGCGTTCTTATGCAACATGGAAAAGTTATAGCTTATGCTTCTAGGCAACTCAAAGTTCATGAGAAGAATTATCCGACTCATGATCTTGAGTTAGCGGTCGTGGTATTTTACTTGAAATTATGGAGGCATTATATTTATGGGGTTTATGTTGATGTGTATACCGACCATAAAAGTCTCCAATATGTATTCACTCAAAAGGAGTTGAATCTCCGGCAATGGAGATTGTTAGAGTTGTTGAAAGACTATGATATGAGTGTTCTCTATCACCCCGGCAAGGTTAATGTAGTAGCGGATGCTCTAAGTCGATTGTCCATTGGAAGTGTGTCCCATGTGGAAGAATCCAAGATAAACCTAGTGAAAGATGTTCATAGGTTGACTTGTTTAGGGGTTCGAATTGAAAGTTCTCCAAATGGTGGTATGGTGGTATATCATAAATCCGAGTCGTCTTTGGTGGTTGAGGTGAAGTCTAATCAATACCTTGATCCATTATTGATGGAGTTTAAAGAATTGGTTATTGGTAAGATGAATGAGTCATTCTCCTAGGGGGGATGTTGTTCTTAGGTATCAAGGGAGATTGTGTGTGCCTAATGTGGATGATTTGAGGAATAAGATCCTTGAGGAAGCTCATGGAGCCCGTTACTCTATTCATGCGGGTTGTACAAAGATGTTCTATGACCTTAGAGAGGTGTTTTGGTGGGATGGCCTAAAAAGGGATATTGCGGAGTTTGTTGCAAAGTGTCCCAATTGCCATCAAGTGAAGGCCAAACACCAAAATCCGAGTGGTCTACTGCAAGAAATCCAAATTCCTACTTGGAAGTTAGAAGATGTTAATATGGATTTTGTAGTAGGTTTACCTCGAACTCGAAAGCAATATGACTCTATATGGGTGGTAGTGGATATATTGACTAAATCCGCTCACTTTATTCTCGTTAAGTCTACTTATTCAGCGGAAGACTATGCAAGGATCTATATTGGCAAGATAGTGAGTATTCATGGGGTTCCTTTGTCCTTTATATCAGATAGAGGTGTTCAATTTACATCCAGATTTTGGAGATTATTTCGAAGAGGTTTGGGTACTCAAGTGAAGGTAAGCACCGCTTTTCATTCTCAAACGGATGGTCAAGTGAAACGGACTATTCAAACTCTTGAAGATATGATTAGGGCTGGTATCATTGATTTCAAGGAAAATTGAGATGAGCACTTGCTTTTGGTTGAGTTCTCATATAACAAATGCTTTCATTCATCCATATCTATGGCTCCTTATGAAACGTTGTACGGTAGGAGCTATAGATCTCCTATTGGATGGTTTGAGGTTTGCAAATCTTCTCTTCTTGGTCCTGATTTGATCTATAAAACTTTGGAGAAAGTTCATATCATAAGGAACCGGTTGCAAACAGCCTATAGTCGGCAAAAGTCTTAGGCCGATCATAGGAGAAGAGACCTTGAATTTTAAGAGGGTGATAAGATGTATTTGAAAATTTTGCCCATGAAAGGGGTGGTTAGATTTGGCAAGAAAGGGAAGTTAATTCCTCATTATGATGGCCCCTAATCTTGCAAAGTGTTGGTAAGGTTGCATACGAGTTGAAACTCCCTAGTGAACTATCTTCACTTCATCCGGTTTTTCATGTATCCAATCTTACGAAGTGCATTGGTAATCCCGAGTCCATTCTTCCTATTGAAGGTCTTAGTGTGAAAGAGAACCTCTCCTATAAGGAGGTTCCAGTTGAAATCCTTGATCGTCAAGTAAAGAGGTTGAGGAACAAAGAGCTGGCCTCTATAAAAGTGTTATGGAGAAACCACCTAGTTTAGAGAGCAACTTAGGAGGCCGATGCTGACATGAAGTTCCGTTATCATCATCTCTTTGCTAATTAAGGTTATTTGTTCTTATTAATAATGAAAAATAATGAGTTGCTTTGAATTTCACTTGTTTTGTGAAGATATGCATATTTATGGTAAAAAAATTTTATGCTAAAATAAGTTTCATGGAAGAATGTTATTTTGCTTGACTTAAACTTATTTGTGTACTTGGTATGTTGTTGTCTTCATAATGTGATATTGAGCATGTTTATGTATTGTAAAAAGATTTTTTGGCATGATTGACTCTTTAAGAATATGTGGAGCTCATGTTGTTTTTATGAGAAGGAAATTCCTCATGTTGTGACTTTGAACCTTATATGTGAAAAATTGATATTTTGAGTCATCATGTAAATTTCTTATTGTGATGTTGAATTGAGTTATAACTCATGTTGATGATGTATATTGTTGGTTGGGATGGTAGTCTTGAGTGTATCCTTTCCCTTTTAAAAGTTAAGTGTCACTCGGGGACGAATGTTCCTTAGGGGGAATAATGTAACACTCCGAAAAGTCAAGACCTAATCTAGATCCTAATATGAGTGTCTAAAGGTTTAGCTACTGTTTTAAGACCTAAAATAATGCATAAAATTCATCTAAGATGTTTTAGAGACAAGACGTCAAAGAATGTCTGTGACGTCCGGAAACTAGCTTAATTGAATTAATTGACGTCGCTATGTTTGGGGATAGTTTCGGAAGTTCAAATGGAGTCTAAGCTTTTAAAAAGACTTTGGTTAGGTAGAGTCTAGTATATAGGGTCTAAACGTCCAATAACGACGCCCCAAGGACCACCCGAAGGGTTATGGAGGAGGACCCCATCATGGGTGGGCAAGCTGCCAAAGCAGCCTGCGAAAGTCAAGAATCAGTGGGCTGCTGCGCAATGCGCAGCCCACACGGACCTCACTGTCCCAAATTTTATATTTGGAAAATAAAATGTGTGTTGGCCCCGCGATGCGGAGCCACTTCCCAGATTCGGTAAAATCATATTTTTTGACATTTCGACTTCACAAAAAGACCCATTTAAGTGAGGGGAGCTTTGGGTAATTTTGGGGGTGACTATATATTGACATAGGGTAAGTTTTAAGCCATTTTAACTCACTCCAAACACAATTCCCAAAACAAACCCAAAAGCTCTCACCTCTCTCTACTTTCTCTCTCCCCAATTCCTCCATTGAAGAAGGAAGAAAGCTTGAAAAAGAAGGTCAATTTCTCTAGGATTTCACTTCAATTTCATGGATTTATCTTCATTAAGGTCTGGGTTCTTCGCTCTTGGGAGTCTTTTCCACAAGAGGTCCTCTCAAAGTTGATTTTCAAATTACACAATTCCATGGGGTTTTCCAATTCTAATGGGTTTTCTTCTAAACTTCAAATTAATGATAATTTTTGATTTCCTATGACTAATTGAGTATAGATTGTTGATTAATTGATTTTAATTGATGCAATTTCATGTTGATCATGTTCCCTTCCCCGAATTCCCCAAAATCTTGGATCTTGTTTTATAAATTAATGGGAATTGAATTATGAATTGACTATTAGACTTGTTTTATCTATTCTAATTCATCTATGGATTGACTAGGGTAATGTATTGTTGGGATTGGACCAAATTCATGATAAACCCTAATTCCTCTAACCCTAGGTTATGAATTGATGTTAATTGGGATAGTGATGATGCAATCGACCTAGTTCATGTATTAATTACTATTTATTGATATTAGTACACCTATTATTGGATGTAATTGGTTGGTTAATGGTAAGACCATGATCATGGCGTTTGAAGGCGATTTGGTGAGTCTTCATGATCCTAACCTTTACTTCAATTATGATGGCTTGTTATTGATGATGTAGTTCGATTGAAGCATGCCTTGTTATAGCCTAAGTAGGTGTTTGTATGATGTTGAATTGAAATGTCTTGACTATGTGATTGTGAGATTATGCTTAAGATGAAATGATATAAGGTTGGTTGTGAAGTACTTATGTACCTTAATATGACATGATGATGTTAATGTGCTAAATCTCACATATGAGGGTTTCCATGAAAGGATATTCTCATGCAATACCTATTGAGCTCAATTACAATTACTATATAAGGGATTGACCCTATGACCTAAACTAAGTGATGATTAATAAAGAAAGACATTTCAAAAGGGACTCTAGCTTTGCACTGAGTGAACTTGTAGATGAGGGGTCGCGCCTTCCCAAAAAGGGACGGTAGGGTTCACCATAGTCTTCATGGGGTGGATAGCCTCATAGTCCAAAAAGGAAATAGAGTGATGTTTCCATGACAGAACCTAAGCTCCATAAACTATGTTGTCACCATAGGAATACTAGCTAGTGGATCCACCTAGATGCTATGTTCATGTTTGGTACTACTTTGGCCGGTAGACCGCCTTCCATCGGTGTAAGGTTTTACAACACTGGATTCCACACTTATCTCTTGTGGTGTATGTCGGTTAAGTCAAGTGTTCCCAAAAGTAAAATGAAGTAATGGACTATACACTAACTAGGGTGACATAAGAGGTTTGACTTAGCCTAGGTAGGGGTATGGGACTCTACCTATGCCTTGCACTAGTTTTCCTTGAGGGAATCCTTAGGAGGTTGTTCTTGTGTTCTTATAATGTATATGCTATGAAGATGTTGACTTTACATGTTTATGATCCTTTATGATGTTATTTTCAGATGAACATATTATTGGTCTATATTGTTAAATATGATGATGACTATTATTGATGCTATGTTATGTTGAGTTGGGCATTACTTGTGATCCTTTGTTTGGTTTACTTGATTGAGTAAGGTTATGGAGCTTTGCTTGTTCATTGCACATGTAGGCTAAATGTTGGTTTATGAGTAAGGGTCTTGCTTATATTATGATGTTATGAACTCTTGTATATGTTTACTTGACTATTACTTGTTGATGTTGGTCTTGTGTCGTACATGGGTTTGAATTATGGATTATGTGATTATTGGCTTATATGGGTTCTTAATTGTGCGTAAGGCTTTTTAAAGTACTTTAGCATTGTTTTGATCAAATGTCCTCTTTAGCATGATTTCACGTGTTTTATGTGCATATACCACTTAGTACAAGTGTTTACGAACCCATGTTTGATGTTTACTACAAATGTAGGATCCGTCGGTTGATATTAGAGAAGGATTTGAAGACTACTTGGATTCTTATCTTCCAAGTTCGGTAGGTCCTCACTTTTCGTGGACGATGCCATTATCTATCTATTGGATGTTATTTAGTCTTAAAGACACTTTGTTCATTCTCTTTCATTTTGGTACTATAATTGTAAAGCCTATATGTGGCTATACTTGTTGATGTAAAGGCTATGCCCAAATTTGTGATACTCTTGTATAAGTGGTTTATTATGAGACAATGTTACAGACTTCTTATGAGACTATCTTATACTATGTATGTGAAATAAAAGTAGAAAACTATGTAATTTTCTTATATGAAGGTTCTATGTATACTTGATAAATATATATTATGTGTAAGGGAGAGGTCTAAGTAAACCTCAATGAAGAAGTAATCGAAAAGTTTTAAATTTTCCGCATTTTTAACCTATGAATGTAATAATGAATGCTAAGAGGATAGTCTTAGTCCTCTCCGAGGACAATGACGCAGGTTATGTCTAGGGGGTGCTCCCCCGATGTGATAGCCATATAACATGCTTCTTTAATATTTTAACCGAAATCTTGACTCGGTAATTAAAGGTGTTGCTGACCAGCTCTCACATAGAGGCTTAATGCAACAACCATATGCAATAGCAACACAACTTCTGGATGGAATAACAACTATCAACAAAGCATGATGCACTAGTGAAGACGAGGTCTCTCCTCGCACCTTCACACTATCTAAGGAGAAAATTTAAAAGGACAATGAGAGAGACCAAAACATGGACAAGATTATGACACAACTTGATATTTTATCCAAAAGTGTCACGTGTCCTGGTGCTTGAGGTTTTTAAGTCGTAGGGATTTCATGTGCAAATACATAGGATATGATGCTTGAAACCTTTTACAATGAGGATGTAAGCTTTCTATCTAACCAAGGCGATGGTTATCATTCAAACTACTTAAGGTAGGGTGGTAACCAAGGTTGGGCTAGAGACAAAGTACTGGAAGGATCGAGATCGTGAATGAAGAGACTGTAATCCGAATTGGAATGATGAGGAGAAGGATAGATATGTGCCTCCCCATGAGCGCCAGAAGCCCGAGGATTCAGAAGGTGGTAGGTTGAGGATATGTTTTCACGTATTATCAACAATGTTGAAGAGTCAAAAAAAATGTTTAAAGGAATGAAAGAAGATGTGTACACCCCCAATCAGACTATCACCTCCTTTTCAGTTTTGATGAAGCAATTAAAAACTCCAATGGGTCATATATCGTCTCACCTAAACCCGATATAGGAAGCGAGTCTGCCTAGTGAAACTATGGCTAACCTAATAATGAGGTTTGAAGGCATTGCGCCACGACATTAACTAAGGGTCTGTTTGGGAGGCAACCCAAAATACTTTGTTATATTTTATTTGTGTTTTGATAAAATAAAAGTGTGTTTGTTGTGCAGGATGAAGTTTGGCAAATGCTAGGAATAATGGAGTTTTTACAAGAAAAAATATCATTCGGCGGGTCACCTAATATGTAGGAAACTATGATCCAGTCCCCCGTAGACTCAAGGAAATTCTTAGCTAGAGTCCATAAAACTCTGTGATCCCATGAACTATTGGTGAGTCGCTAACCGTTTGGGCGACCTAACCCACACCACTGATTGGATCTCCAACATTGATTGAGAATTCTATAAATTTTTGCGAGGTAAGCAACGAATTGGCGTATCGCCGAATGGTTGGGCGACCATAACTAACGTCATCAAATGGGCAAGAACATGATTGTTTATTTTCTCAAAAGGTTTAAAATTCTTAAACTCCTCAAGGTTCCTTCACTTTTTATTCTTCAAACTCACACCTGCATATCTATATTTTTAATTTCTGAAGCCATATTTAATTTTAGTTGATTAATTTGCGGTTGGAAATTGATTGCATTTCCGCCTAGCATCTCAAACACATCCTAATCAACACGAAAGGTTGGTTTCTGAATAGTAAGTTATTTTTATTAAATTTTCTTCTCGAATGAAATAACATTATCTTGTTGATCTGTTCTGCATTTGTCTTGTAGGTTATAATTGATGTTTACCTGCTTTGGGTTTGATGATTTTGACCTAATGAGTGAAAATTTTGATTCCTGAACATCGTGCCTTAAAATATATAAAAAGCATGGGATGTGCATAATTAATTTTAGATTTAAGCTTAGTTTTAGTTGTGCATGACTTAATTGAGCTTTCGAGAGTTGCGGGGTTGAATTCGGGATGTTTGGTATAAAATAGGCATGTTGCGATGTTTGGCGAGCTGGGTCAAATTTGTAAAACCACTCAGGCGTTCACCTTATGTCCCCATCTCGCCGTTAGTTACATTATAAATGAAATTTAGATTCTGTAACTTTCGGTGAGAAGTCTGAAGTAACCGAGTGTGTTCGACGCTTTGCCAAAATTACTGTTGCTCGCCCTTTGTCTGTACCCTTTTGAAGCTTGTCACGACCCGCACCTATACCCTAGAAGATTTGGGTATTCTTAGGTTGCAACCGGCATACTTGACCTCTTGAAGGTCTTATACAAGCCCTTTCTTATCGTTCATCACATATACATAGTGAATAGTAGTGCGGAATTAAAACCTTTAACAAATGCTTTCATAGTCTTTAAAAATTCTTTCATATAAAAATCATAGGAAATACTAAGTCTCAATCTCATAAAAGCTTAGACACAAGAGTACTTGGGACACGGCCCATACGCAATAGAAATATAGTACTACTAAGTCTATTACAATACTTCAATAAGAACAATAAAAGACATCTATGCCCTTGAGTCAAATGAGGACATACTTCAACTTAACTTGAACGATGCTATGATCCAAGTGTTGATTCCCAAATTCTCGTCACCTACCAACCACTATAGAGATAAATAAAAGCATGAAATTATTACAACCAGATGTACTAAGTATGGCATAATGCATAAAAATCATGAAAACGGACATTTATTGGAAATAGGCATCTTTTGCTTTAAATATCATAATATAATCATAAGAACAACATTTACCAACTTAGAAACACATAAGATAACATTTAAGAAATTTAGTACATTTTTAAGGTCACTTTACAGTGAACAAATCCACTGTTACAGTGAAGTTACTTCACTGTACAGCGAAGTCCTTTAACTTCACCTTCTACACTTTCTAGCATGTAATTCCCTCACTAAAAGCTATCCTAAGACCCACTTAAGCAACAGAAAGAGAGAACGCCCATACACCCTCTCTATGCATGCCTAAACGATCCTCAAGACTACTCATAATGAGACACATACACACTTACAATACATCAAACACATGAACATATAAGATATGACATTTTCCTTAGCAAGTCTATCAAAAGACTTACTTAAATACTCCTAGAAGAGAACGCCCATACACCCTCTTCAAGGTTACCTAAATAATCCTTAAGACTTCCTAAGTTTAGATTATGCCCATAGTATTAACCAGTTTCCCTAACTAGAGTCATTCTCAAGACTTCCCTAGATAAGACATGAAAAGATAATCCCTTATGCCCCCTTCACACTTTAACTAAGGAATCCTTAAGTCACTCTAGCTCAGGTACTCATTCATTTACATACTTTCTAACATAAGTCATTATTTCATTAGTTCATTAAGAAACATTCATCACATAGAGGACATTCAAGTAATGGTCTTGGGTAAGACCCAGGGACTCTCACTAACATCTTCAAAGCCTATTGTGCAATGTCTAGATAGTGTCCCATAACACCACCTAAACTTCATAGAACTTCTCTAATTCTAATAGGTATCCCACATGATGAGAATAGGCAATAACGACATAGACCTTGGTAGCAAAACATGGAATCCCTAGTTCTATCCTACTCCGATGAGGGTGTTCTACTTGCCAATGGTAGAACTTGGACACATCCCATGTAGAAACATGGTTAAGGAATATGAAGGGCTTACTTTTTATTCTATCATCATCCTTTAACTATAACTATTTCCCTTAGCACACTCACTCGGTGCTAGCCTTTCTTCTCATAGAGTAATCCATATTAAAGGTTCATACAAAGGGTTCCATATCAAGTTCATAACCTAATTACATTTACCCTACCAAAGAGGTCCCCTAGGGCTGCCTTACAATGGCAAAAAAAAGCTCATTATGACTTTACTAAGGATTGATATGATGTCGTTACACTCAATTAACCTTAAGTCCATCATTCATTACAAGAAGGATACCATCACGGCTTTTAACTTCAAGTTTCATAACCTTACCACTAGGTTCAAGGTTGCACACAAAGGACCCTCTTATCATCATTCAAGGTCTGACATATCATTCATTCATACAAGACTAAGAGGCTTTAGCATCCTAAGTCAAGACATCACATATTCACATCCATACATGCATCAAGTAAGGGACACAAGTCTACCAAAACAAGACACAACATACTTCATTTTAGCACATATTACATGTAACTCTAGTAGCACATAGGAACAACCATTATCATATTTAAGTCATCCTATACACTACTCTATCATCATTAGTATAACCATTATCGACTCCTATAGCCATGTAGTAAAAATCACGCATCAACTCTAAGAGTACACACATGAACACATAGTCATAGTCTAACATGATCACCTAAATAACATCAATAGAAGAAACACATACTTTCACATTACTTAACATATAGGTATATATGATCATACTTCACATAATCAACTACAAAAATCATCATATTACTTCAAGTAGTTTGCCGACAAGTCCATGATCATCATAATACTTAAAATAATACCGACAAGGCCACATCATTCACATAACACCGCCATCATAAGTGGTCCATACCAATCACAACATAATTCAAAATATATAATACTTAAAATAAAGAGAATTAGGGCATCATACCACCAATCCATTCTCTCCACTTCAATCCATGTCTAAATCATCAAATTCAATACCATAATGCCCTTACCCATGGCCATGAACATCAATTCAATACATAAATCATAATACTCAATGAATATAAGTAAATTCAATATATATTTATCAATCTAAGACCAATTATACATCAATTGAATACAATTCTTACATCATTCAATAGCCCATAGAAAACTACAGTAGAATTCGTAAGCATTAAGACAATATCACTTAACCCATAAAGTAGTCAAAACAAGGGTTCATCAATTACATGGGTTCATAGGTTAATTGAGTTAAAATAATATAATTAGCAACAATTCAATCATTATTAAATGATTAAAAACCTTTAATGCAAGAACCCATGGATAGATCATGAAATTGGACAAGTTCATCTTTGAAAAACTTTAGAAAACTTCTTTGAATTTGGGCTCCTTGATGGATAGAGTTTTAAGGATAAAAAACTATACCTTAATAATGTTAATCCTCCAATTTTATGAAGAATCATTACTCAAATCTCCAATCCAATCTCTTCCTTGAGTTTTGGCTTCAATGGAGTTCTATGGAATTTCTAATGGAATTTGGGTTTCGATTTGGAAGAATGAATTCTTCTAAGTGTTAAAGACTTAAATGCATGTTCAAAATACCCAAAAGAACCTTAAGGAACCGACAATTTTCTTTTTTGTATGTGGGGTGAATTTAAAATTTCACCCCTCAACTTACAGTGAAGCTGCGCAGGAACAACCTCATAGACGGAAAGACCATCGACAGACCATCCCTTGACCAACGGACAGTCCTGTTGGTCCGTGGTTTGGGACTGAGGCTGGTGTTTGGCCTCTACTTCCCCACGCCTAAGTGTACATCAATGAGACGTCACCTATGGGGTGTCGACTGACCCACTGGGCGTCGATTGCCATCCGTAGGTGGGGTGTCTTGGGCAGTCTTTGCCACCAACATGGGTCCTTCCTCAAGGATCCTTGGTTGGTCTTTGGGGATGTTTGCCCAGAGGTTTCTAACCCAAACCTGTTTTATATGAGTTTAAGACCTCTCACATGAATTTCACCCAAAAAGAACACGTAAAACTCGACGAAACATGCTTAGACACACAAGGTCATTTCAAGGCAAACCTTTAAAACGTCATGGACGTTCTTGGACGTTTTACCTCCAAACTTTACAAAACTTGACACACTCCCTATATACACCATAATAACACATTTAAGGACCTCACAACCTCATGAATCATACATAAACACATAAAACCACATATTAGGCACTTAGGTGACTTAGTCGTCGAACGTCTTAGTCTCCCTTGATGTTTGAATTCCAATGCACCTAAACTCTTAAACACTGCCTCAATACAAAATTATAGAACAATTTAGGACCGTAGACCACCATGAAAACCATGTTATTCTCTAGTGCACCTAAGTCATTTTCGGGATCTTACAAAGCTGCAGTTGGAGCATCACCTAAGTAGTTGCGCGATTTGCCAATTGTTTTGGTGAAACATTTCAGCATCTAAACTTCAATTTTTTTGTTTTAACTCTTTTTCAAGGTTATTGCAGAAATTCCAGACCCAAAGTAGTTTGAAGAATTATTACATCCCGACAAATAACAACAAAGAATTTCAAGAGGAGTCAAAAAGCAAAAAATCCTCCCAAAATAGATAATGAGGACCAAAAACAAAATCCAGCAAGAGGAAAAGTCCATAAGACACTGTTATTCCCTCCCTCATATAGATGTTGCTTCTTCATAGCAATACCTTCCATACTAGCAGCTCATGACATGGATAATTCCAGCAAGGCAGCTGCCTCTAAATATGGTTAATTGGCTCCGGGAGATATTTTCCATTACAGGACGCCACATCGGTAACTGGAGCCCAGACAAATGAAGCTACTGAGTAGAGAGGATCCTATCTAACTTTTTCTCTAACATCTACTTTTGGATACTTTCATGTGCATTTAAGGACAAATTCTTTAATTTTGGTGGGGTGAGGACCAAAACCTTTTGTGCAATTACAATATTTTTTTTGGGTTTTGTGTTTAAACTTGGGTTGTCTATTTTTAAATTGTGTTTTATCTGCTTTTTGTGGATTATTGAGCTTATGGCTCCCTTATTGGTTATAATTGCAAAATGATTTTGAACCTTCCAAAATATTTTAAATTTTTCGTAAATTTTCTCAACCTCCTGTATATATTTTAAAACATGTTTGTTCATAGGAAAATTTAAGTCTCGGTTTTGATCAACGCCGATGACTTAAATACTGCTTTCAATCGATCAAACATGAATGTATGACTATAACGAGGCCAACTAAGTTGCATAGGTAATATGTGAACTCTATACATCTCGTGACTAGCCTATTTTCAAATTAATTCTCTTGTAATGACTGTCGCACACTAGCGAAAGTGTGGAGTCATGTTTGACTTTAGTGTCGATGGCTTGTGTTATAAGCTTACCTTGAACCATGCATGACAACACCTAGAATTTTCCCCATTTGTTTTATTGACTATATAAAGCTTTCTCTTGATATGATCTGAGGAAATTTTGAAGTGTGTACGCCAATTATGATTTATTAATATTAGTTAGGGTTGATTACCTGTAGAATTATAAGTAATTGTTGTTGTTAACGTGATATTCCCTTAGACCCATGTTCTTCCCCAATTTGAGAAATCATGCAATTGATTATTATGGGTTGATTACCATGATTTTTATGTACATTGATTTCATTAATGTTATTTATGTTATTACTCCATGAACTACCCTATATTATGTGTGGATTATGCATTGTTGGGTTCATTGAGGTATCAAGGCCCAAGAAGGGCAAGAAGGTATGAATGTTGGTTCTTCATTTAACTCATTAGATTGTAATGATGCTATGGCTATTGTGTTGTTGTTGTGTTTAGGACATGGTTTCCTCATCCTAAACCCTATACACTAGAATTAGCAATGAAGTATGTATGCATACTATCTTATGTTTTTTTATATGATTGAAAGGTAGTTCTCATGATTATAATGTAATGTTGAAGTGAAAGGTTTAATCACTTGCTAGTATTTCTTAAGTGAGAGGATCATTCCTACATATGGACACCTATGAGCTATTATGATAAGATGTCGACATGAGTTTGTCGTAACGAATAATGTGAACATATGCAATGAGTAAAGATTACTTCTAAACATAATGAATGTGTAGCACCGAGAGGACATGAAAATGAGATGGGAGCTTTTACGTTTAGCAATTTTTCCTCCCCACATGGGTTCCTTATACATTAGTAAGTCCATGTTCCATAGGATATGTGTTGTCTCATGAGATGGAAGCCATCTACATTAGTAAGTCCAGGTTTATAGTAGAAATCTCATTATCCCTTAACTATGTGCCAACATAAGATTATAACTTAGTTGATCCACCTAGATAACTAGTATGAAAGGTTCTAGTTGATCCACCTAGATAGCTAGTATGAAAGGTTCTATCTTAGGCAAGTAAGAACCCTCTCTTTTCGGTGTGGGAGTAGAACACCAGATTCCATGAAGCTCACATGGTCTATGTCGGTTAATGCAATTTTTCCCTAAATGTAATGTCACGACCGGAATCTAGACCCCAGATGATACCAGCATCGTTGACCTCTCAGAAGTCACAAACAAGCCTATATACGTCATCGTTACTTCATCTAGGTTAATTTTAGCGGAAAATTTGAACTTTTTGTTACTTAACATTCATGTAAGACATTCTAATTAAACTCATAAACGTTCACAATCAACCATCTAATATTAAGATCATCAAATGAAAGAAATAGTTCAATACTGGATTAAGTGTATACTTGCCACAATGGCACCAATACAATGTCTGAAATAAGATAAGAAAGAAACGCTAGTGGAACATACTCCACTAACTCAAAACCTTTATCTAAGCTAGAATATAATGGGCAAGCGTCCTCAAAAGCATGAGGGCCTACAAAGTACGGATGAATACTCCACGTCCGGATAGCTTCAACATCGACCTATAAGCTCTAACGTCCACCTGTACCTGCACCTAAAAATGTAGAGTTGTATGGGATTAGTACACACTTGTACTAAGTATGGGTATATGCAAGAACACACCAAGGACATACATGATTAAGAAGAGCTCTTTCCTAACGATATGAATTATAGAAAGTCAAGTCAGTGGACTTGCCAAATTCGGATTAGGAAAGTCATGCCATGAGAGTAACATGCATCATCATACTTATCATTTTTCAAACAACACATAACATATTGCACATATCATATCACATAGTTCATATCATTTTTTCATATGCCATGAGACCTCGGAATCATGGGCTTGACATTAGGACTTTCCAAAATGAGGGCTCAACATATGGGACCTCAACTAGGGAGCCTTCTTTAGCAAACACAAAGTCTGCTTTATTCATTCATACGTACTTCATTTTCATTCTTTTCATATACTAGTGCAACCACCAGTCATACCTAGGATGTAGTTTAAGACTCTCATCGGGTTCGCTGTGCAATGACCAAGAATAACCTAGTGTCATTACTTAAGTCTAGCTCACCTCTTGATTATCCTATCCTAACACCTTTGGTATCGTTCATTTCATTATGTGTATTCTTTGAGGCTGGCCTCATTCTTTCTTTGGGAACTTTAACCTTAACCGACATAGATCATGTGAGCATCATGAAATCCAGTGTATAACCCCACACCGAAAAGAGGTGGAATCACTGGCCAAAGTGAACCAAAACATGCTAGCGTATATAGGGAATTGAACCCTGCTAGATCCCTATATTGGAAGTATAGGTTCAAAGACTAGGAGATATAAGGAGACCCATACCCGACATGCCGGACAGTCTCATCTCATGAGATTTACGTGAACCTCCGCCCTTCCCGAAGGAAGGCATCACCACTCATATCTAGCCTATAGGTGCTTAGTATAAAGTTCCATTACATTCAACTCATACATCATGGAAGCTGGCTTCTAGAATGAGGGCATCATAGCTCATTAGATGATTTCTCATCTCATCATTAGTATTAAGTATGCATTAACTTCAATGCTTTCATTAAAGTGTTCATAGAGACTGGTCTCTTCATTAACTTTATACTCTCATAGGTGAGTATGTCTTGGTAACATTTACTTAGACTCATTTGAGATTTCTCTCACCTTTCGTATTAGCCTCTTATCATGTTGTCACCACATTCTTTAACTTTAGCACATTTACTTTTCATAATTACTCACCACTTTACGTGAATGTTCATTTCATCGTATGCCAATGTACTTGGCTCTTTAGTGTGTGTTATACTCTTACTTGACCCCTCTGGGGTTTCATTATCTTATCACATAACATCTTAGGTTCACTTACTTTTTAAATGTATGCTAGACTTATGAGTCCACACATACAAGCGATGAGGCTTTATTCATAGTTTGTCTAAGTGATTCATATTTACCCAAGATTATGTGGTACAAGACTTATGCATCTTGTAGGTCTGCCAAGATATTGATTTCGATCTTTAGAGGCAGCAGTCATTAAATATTTGTTTACGTATGACTTATGTGTCAATACGGAATTCGTCAAGGGAACCCAATTTCGAATCCCTTGGGTAACACTTAATCTTATATTAAACTTGGTGATTGCATTTTTCAGATTTGGGGGACCCTAGTTCGATCCCCATCAGCCCCATAATATTTCCTTTCTTTTTCTCCTCTATTTTTCGTCCAAGGCATGGAGGTTGTGGGATCAATCCCCCACAAGCTCATTCTTTTTCTCTTAATTTATATTTTAACTTTCTCACCTATCCAAGAGGTTGTGGGTTCAATCCCCATTCACCTCATTTTATATTTCTCCTTTATTTTCCTCCTAACTCTCTCATCTATTCAAGAGGTTGTGGGTTCAATCCCCACTCTCCACATTTATTTTTCTCCTTTATTTTTCTCCTAACTCTCTCATCCATTCAAGAGGTTGGGGGTTCAATCCCCACTCTCCACATTTACTTTTCTCCTAACTCTCTCATCCATTCAAGAGGTCGGGGGTTCAATCTCCACTCTCTACATTTATTTTTCTCATTTATTTTTTATGAAAATTTTATATAATTTACATTTGGTGAGCTCTTGGGTTCAATTCCCAATGACCTCACAATTGTTTTTTTTTTAAATTAGTCATTTTGGTCGAGACTAATTTGGTCTCTTCCAATCCATTTTTCTCTCATTCTTTTGTTGATTTTTTTGTAGCATTTTGAGTGACATTCAGTCAGCCACCTTAACCCTTTATGAACATCACGTTTTTAGCATTTTTACACACGCAAAACACAACATTTAACATACAAATTTCAGGCAGCAAACATAGTCAAATTTTCAGCACACACATGCTCAAAACATTCCACTTAATGCACTTTTCCAAAATATATTTTTCATCCTTTACATGATTTCTTACCACACATTCAACACATAATCACAACAAGACCTAACATTATCTACCAGAAGACATACCAACGCATGCTTTGAATCGTTCAAAGGAGCTAATGACAGGGGCATGCAACGGGGACAACCTTAGTCTTTAAATCGCGATTTAAACTGAACCTTAAGGGTCTCTTTGGAAAGGGACCAAGAGAGAAGAAAACCCATACCTTAATTTCGTTCAAACCTTGTTTAAATTCTGCCAATTTACCATGAAACCAAGCCTCACCACCGAAACTTCAAGCACAATCCCGTCAAGAACTTGTTGTGATTTTCGTTTTTAGCTTAGTTTTTCGTTTGAGTTTTTGTGTGTAAGTTCTTTAAGAGTGACGAACTATTATTTTCAGTTTTTTTAATGATAAAAACTGTGAGAATGAGAGTGAGATACGTGAGAATGAGAGGATTAGGATTATGATTAGGATTAGGAGAGTTAGGTGGCGACTAAGTCAAACTAGGACTCCTCATTATTTATTAATTTTATTATTATTATTTTTTTATTAAAAATCTGATTTTTCCCTTACTTAAATCAGCTTTTTAAATATTAATTAATTCAACTAATTCACTTAATAAAATTAAATCAATTTAATCCTTGCTTCCACCAAGGCTCGAACCCGGGTGGAGCTAGATTTTGGTTAAAGGGTCAAATTCACCAACCTCTACCCGAATTGCCCCTCCACCATATTAATTAATTAATTAATTAAATATTTAGGGTAATTACAATACTACCTTTAGCCTGGAAAAGACCATTTTACCCCTAGACCCTCCAAACTTAAGATTAACCCTTTTTAAGTCCGGTTAAGACTCATCCGGGTAAATCTTCATATTCGGGTGCCCTACATGGATGGAACCAAGCTTTACTAGCTCAACTAACTCACCAAGTTGGTTGGCTTGGCTGTTGAAAGGGTTCAGAGGTCTGGTTCTATGCGCATCAATCCGTGTGAACCCGGTCTAATCGTAGGCATTCTAGACACATTAAGCATTACTTAGCATAGCCATTTTATTAGGGTTGTTAAACAGCCATTTTATTAGGGTTGTTAAACGTAAAAGAAAAGGTATTAAATAATGAATGAAAGGATGTAATAGGTATGCTATATAGTGGATTGGAGGGTATGTGACTTCTCTTGCACATTGTACATGTAGGATTCTAAGAGGTGGTGGTAATATGGTTCTCTTATGATTATGGTTATTATGGATTATGTATTGTAAGATATGTATGATAATGATGGACATGGTTGGTTTCATCTGATGGTATGATTATAATGATTAAGATGTTATGACATATGAATATAGTAGGTGGCTTATAGTTGACACTTAGTTTTTGATGGGGTTGTGGGACCCTATCCTTGGCATTGCACTAAGTTTCTTAGGTTGCTTGTATGTTGATTTATCTTGTGTTCCATATCTTAAATGTGTATTGGGTTTTACATGATAAAGAGCATGTTTTCAACTAAAATGTCCTTTTGTGCATATTTCAAATATTTTATGCGCACGAGACCATACTTATTACGTGTGTTGTACTAACTCATATTGTTTCCATTTTCACCCCACATGTAGGTTCAGGCCTTTAAGTTGATTCGGGGACATTTCTCAAGATACTTGGGTTTACTTTCTCCAAGTTTGTAAGTCCTCAAGACTGAGGACACTACACCTAGCTTTAGTGCTTTTATCTATTGAGAGTCTATGTTGTATTTCCTATTCTAGACTTTCTATTTCATGTATGGGCTAAGTCGCAAACTTTGATATTCGTATGTATAGATGGTATGTTGAGAGAAAGTTAGTTCCTATTTTTAATATATAGAATAATTTGACTTCTAAATTGTAAAAGTTTTAATCATTCCGTAGTTTTCTAAGACTATATGATATGATTAATGCTAAGGGCTTGTATAGGACCTCCTAGAGGTCCACTACGCCGTGTCGTACTAGGGGGTAGTCTCGAGTCGTGACATTATGCAAAACATCAGTGAGTTAAAATGAAAGTCCATTGGAAAATAAGGGAGAACCCATGGGTTAATTCATGTATTGTGTTCATCTTTGTGAGTGTAAGCGTTGAAATTGATTTCTGAACTTTAAATAGTGTATCATTGTGTGTGATTATGGAATCATTCTTATTTGTGAGGGCATTTGATCACTTTAGTTGAGCTTGAACTTCCATTTGAAGCAAGTAATGTGAACTTTAAAATCTTTGATAATGGTGTGTCATAACTTGAGTCTTTTAGTGCACATATGATTCTTGGATGAGTAAGTTGAACTTTGTTGTGTGCATTCATGATTGAGTTTTTTGTAGCACTGTTTGAGACATCTTTTTGAACTGCTTAACTTGAGTTTTACTTCAGGACAAGAAAAAATTTAAGTTGGGGTGTTGATGAGTCCACAAATTGGACTCATTTAGGGTTTTATTTTCGTAGGTTTAGTAACCTCAAATTCACATTTTGTCTCCATAACGGAGTAATAACCTCGATTTTCAGGTATTTTGAGTTTAAGGCAAAGAATGGACACTACATGGCAAAAAGGAACACATAGGATGAAAAAATCGAAGAAACGAAGGCCTGAGGATCGCAGAGTTCACTTGGCAAGTCGCCAACAGGTCAGAATATCGCCTTTTGCTCCACAAACTGACCTCTGAAGGAAAGGATCAAATAAGCAGATATAAAGAGTAGTCAATGCGTCACCGAGTAGTTTCATGAAGCAGTCTTGTTTTGCCCAATGATCTAAAATGCGAAGATGTGGTAGTCTAGCACAAGACCGCGATGTAGCTACCAAAGGGTGGATCACCGAATTGAATTGTGATCCCGATTAACTACGTCGAGTGATCTGCTTCAGCAAAACTTTTTGAAAACTATAAATACTGATTAGTAATTTTAACTTCGTATATAGTTTTTATCATTGGATCATTTTTGATAGTATTGAACGGAATTTTTAGCTTTTATTTTTGAGTTCTAAGTTTAAAGAGGGATTTGAAAAACTTGAAGATTCAAAGGGTTCATCTGCAAGAATTTTGACAACGGTCTCTTAGATTTTCAATTTTTTACATCTAACAAGACTTAAATCTTCATTCCCATTTGAATGCAAACTTATTTTGGTATATATTTATATATATTTCTTTTACATGCATAGTTAAAACCCAATTCTTGGTGTGTGATTTTGTGAATATGGGTTAGATAATTTGTTGGATCATGATTGTTTATGGTTTATTTGTTATTTAAATATGATTTCGCTTAGTAGTTGTGTATGAAATTAATTGGGTTGTATTAGCAAATAAAATTTCACCTCTGTGTTTTCAGCTTATTGGACAGAGAGGTCATAAAACCAAGACTACTATGTTTATGGACGGTGTGATTGGGACGACATGAGCTTCAGTTCGAGAGAGTAAGCCCTAGTCCTTTTTCCACAAAATCAGCTCGAGAGAGTAGTGGTGTCACGACCGGAATCTAGACCCAGACGAGACCGGCGTCGTTGACCTCTCAGAGGTTGCAAACAAGCCTACTTACGTCATTCTTACTTCATCTAGGTTAATTTTAGCGCAAAATTTGAAACTTTTTGTTTCTTAACCTACTTATTAAACATTCTCATTAATGCATAATTGTTCACCATCAACCAACTAATATTAAGATCATCAAATGAAAGAAATACTGTAATATAGTAATAATGATGTACTTGCCAAAATGGCACCAATACAATGTCTGAATAAAATAGGAAAGAAATGCTAGTGGAACATGCTCCACTAGCTCAACTCTAAAACTAAGCTAGAATATAAATGGCAGCATCCACGAAATGTATGAGGACCTACCAAGTTCGGATGAATGCTCGACGTCCGGATAGCTTCAGCGTCAACCTGTAGCTCTAGCGTCCACCTGTTCCTGCACCTAAAATTGTAGAGTTGTATAGGGTTAGTACACACTTGTACTAAGTATGGGTATATGCAAGCACACACCAAGGACATGCATGAGAAAAGATATCTCTTTCCTAACAACATGATTATGGAAAGTCAAGTCAGTGGACTTGCCAAATTAAGATTAGGAAAGTTAGTGAACCTTCCAAATTTGGATTAGGAAAGTCAGTGAGCTTTCCAAATTTGGATTAGGAAAGTCAGTGAGCTTTCCAAATTTGGATTAGGAAAGTCATGCCAGGAAAGTAACATGCATCATCATAATTATCATATTGTACACAGCACATAACATCTTACACATAGCACATATCATATTGCATATAGAACATAACATCTTTTTATAACATTCTTTCATATGCCATGAGACCTTGGAATCATGGACTTAACATTAAGACTTTCCAAAATGAGGGCTCAACATATGGGACCTCAACTAGGGAGTCTTCATTAGCAAACACAGAGTCTGATTCATTCGTTCTTACGTACTTCATTTCATTTCATTCATAGGCTAGTATAAACACTAGCTATACCTAGGGTGTAGTGTAAGACTTTCAACGGGTTTGCTGTGCAATGATCAAGAATAACCTAGTGTCATTACCTGAGTCTAGCTCACCTCTTGATTATCCTATCCTAACACCTTTGGTATCATTCGTTTCATTATGTGCTTCATTTGAGGCTGGTCTCATTCATTTATTGGTAACTTTAACTTTAACCGACATAGATCATGTGAGCATCATGAAATCCAGTGTCTCCCCCACACCAAAAAGAGGTGGAATCACCGGCCAAAGTGACCCAAAACATGCTAGCGTACATGGGAATTTAACCCTGCCAGATCCCTATATTGGCAGTATAGGTTCGAAGATCAGGAGATATAAGGAGACCCATACCCGGCAAGCCAGACAGTCTCATCTCATGAGAGTTACGTGAACCTCCTCCCTTCCCTAAAGAAGGCATCACCGCTCATAGCTATTCTATCGGTGCTCAGTATAAAGTTCCATTACATTCAACTCATACGTCATGGAAGTTGGCTTCTAGTATGACGACATCATAGCTCATTAGATGATTTCTCATCTCATCATTAGTATTAAGTGTGTTAATCTCAATACTTTCATTAGAGTGTTCATAGAGACTGGTCTCTTCATTAACTTACACTCTCATAGGTGAGTACGATTTGGTAACATTTACTTAGGCTCATTTGAGATTGTTCTCATCTTTTACATTAGCCACATATCATGTTGTCACCACATTCATTAACATTAGCACATTTACTCTTCATAATTACTCATACCTTTTTACGTGAATGTTCATTTCATCATATGCCAATGCACTTGGCCATTTGTGTGTTTCACACTCTTACTTAACCCTTCTAGGGTTTCATCATTTCTTTACATAATAATCATTTCATCGTATGCCAATGTATTTGGCCATTGAGTATGTTTAACACTCGTACTTAACCCTTCTAGGGTTACATCATTTCATTACATACATCTTAGGTTCACTTCTTTAAAACGTATGCTACACTTATGAGTCTATATACACAAGCCATGAGGCTTCATTCATAATTCGTTAAATGATTCATACATTCCTAATATTATGTAGTACAAGACTTATGTATCTTGTATATATGCCAAGATCTTGATTTCGATCTAAGTAGGTGGCATTATTCTTGGATATTTTGTTCACGTATGACTTATGTATCAATACAGAAGTTTGGGCAAGGAAACCCAAGTTCGAATCACTTGGATAACATTTACATTTTTCATTCATTTTATTTTTAATCTCCATGACATTGGGACTCTAGATTGAACCCCAACATTAACATTGTATCTTTAGTTTTCTACTTGGTTTTCCTCTAAATTTGGCCGAAGGGTTGTGGGTTCGAACCCCCACAACCCCTTTTTATTTTTACTTAAAGTCTTCTTGTCCCATTTCACCTAAACCAAGAGGTTGTGGGATCAAACCCCCACAGCCTCTTTTAATTTGCTCTTTATTTCGCTGGGAAATTGGGATGTTGTGGGTTCGAACCCCCACAACCTCCTTATTTTAATTTAAATTCGCTAGGGACTGTGAGGTTGTGGGTTTGAAACCCCACAGCCTCCTATTTTTATTTTTAATTAAAACTCCCCTAGGCGAGGCGTTTGGCAGTGAGGTTGTGGGATCGAGCCCCCACAGCCTCACTTTATTTTCTTATTTATTTCGCTCCTCTTCTTTCCAGCCTTGAGGTCGTGGGTTCGATTCCCACGCCTCACATCTTCTTTTTCTTAAATTTTCTCTTCTCTCATTCGCAGCCTGGAGGTCGTGGGTTCGATTCCCACGCCTCCCATTAATTTAATAAATTAATTATTCTCTCCTTTCTCTTCCAGTAACCCAATTTCGAATCCCCCAGCCCCCTTTTTCATTTCTTCTTTTCGCGAATTACAGTAGCCACACGGGTTCGATTCCCCTTAACCCCATCTCCCCCTTTTTACGTTTTTAGCATTCCTTCACATGTGAGGTCTTGGGTTCAATCCCCATTGACCTCACCTATTTTATTTTCAATTAAAAACCCAGATTTTAACCTTCTTTTTGACCGAAACTAAAGTACACCAAGCTGGAAATTTATTCATAGTTTTTAGCTTCCTTTCATCAACCTTTTCACGTTAGTTCTTAGGGCATTTCATGAAACGTTTAGTGCATTATTAGGTGTAGTTTAGTAGTTACATTAGGCAAGATTTTTTCACTCAAAATCAATAACTTCAAACCCCATAAGAACATCACATTGTGTAAAACTTTTGCACATAAAATACAAGGATTAAATATGCTATTTCACACCTCCAACAGTGAGTATATTCACTGCCACACTTTGCACACACACATCATTTTTTTCGATCATACATTGGTTGTCATTTTCGTGATTTCACGTACGTAAACATATTCACATTCAACACAAAAACATCACACATACCTAAATCTACCAGCAAACAAACCCAACCTACGAATCATTGGGAGCTAGTGACAAGGACATTCAACGGGGAACAACCCTAGTTTTCGGAGTGAATATCTTGAATCTTAAGGGGTCTCTTGGGAAAGGGACCAAGAGAGAAGAAACCCATACCTTAATTGATGTTCAAACGTTGAACTTGCTGCCCAAAACCCTCTCCAAAATCAGTCCAAGCCTCCTCAACGTCTACACCACTCGACGGACAACTTCTCTTTGCCTTAACGTTTTTTATTAGCTTGCTTTCTTAGATTTTTTTTTAGTGTTCTTCAAGTGTGAAGAACTTTTGTTATATTTTCTGTTCTTCATGCTAATTGGCAGAGAGAACAAGAGAGTTTTGAACGTGAGGATGTGATAGACGTGAGAGAGTGAAACGTGTGAAGTTTTTTAGGATTAGATGATGACTTAGTAAATTTAGGACTCTCCTTAATACTTAAAATCTGATTTAATTAATTATACATGAAAGAACCATTTTGCCCTTAAAAAATCAGATTTTAAATAATAAATATATCACCAATTTGTTGCTTCCATTGGGGCTCGAACTCGGGTGGAGTGACCTTTGCGAAATGGGTCATTTCGGGTCGACCCTACCCTATCCGGCTCTTTTATTAAATTAAGTAATTAGTTAATTCCTTAGGGTAATTACGATATTACCCTTTTCCTAGAAAAGACCATTTTACCCTGAACCCTCAAAACTTAAGATTTCCTCTTTTTAAGTCCGGTAAAGACTCCTTCGATTAAATCTTTGATTTCGAGAGCCCTACATGGTTGGTTCCAACCTTTCCAAGCTCATCTAACTCCCCAAGTTAGTTGACTTGGCCGTAGTAAGGGTTCTGAGGTCTGGTTCTATGCGTATCAATCCGTGTGAACCTTGGTCTAATCACAAGCATTCTTGACACCTTAAGCATTTATATTATTCATTTTTAGGGTTGTTACATTAACCCCCCCCCCCCTTAAGAACATTCGTCCCCGAATGACACTACCACTACATATCGTAATGCCAGTCAGATCATAACATAATCACTATGCACAGTTAAGCAATAACAACAAAATACGGATAGATAAGGAAACATAGACTTAAGAGTAGGAAGTCTAACCTCAAGAACTGAAAAGATGAGGGTAGCGGTATCTCATGTCGGCCTCAGCCTCCCACGTAGCACCTCAACAAGATGATTTCTCCACAATACCTTCACTGTGGCAACCTCCTTGTCCTCAACCGCTTGACCTTTCCGTTTAAGATCTCAACAGGTACCTCCTCATAAGACAAGTCTTCATCAACCCCCAAACCTTCCACAGGTAGAATCGATGCTGGATCACCTAGCCACTTCTTCAACATAGAAACATGAAAGACTGGATGAACAGAAGCTAGCTCCGCAGGAAATGCTAACTCATAGGCCACCTCACCCACACGCTGTAGGATCTCATATGGCCCAACATATCTCGGAATCAGCTTCCCTTTTCTACCAAATCTCATCACCCCTTTCATAGGTCATATCTTCAAGTAAACCTGGTCACCAACATCAAACTCTAAGGGCCGTATTCTGTTATCTGCATATGACTTCTGTCGACTGTAAACAGTAGACAACCTGTCCCTAATCACTCTGACCTTCTCTAAGGCCTCATAAATAATCTCTGGACCCAAAATGGATGACTCTCCAACCTCGAACCACCCAACTGGAGATCTACACCTCCTACCATAAAGTGCCTCAAACGGTGCCATTCCAATGCTGGAGTGATAACTATTATTATACGAGAATGGTAGATGGTCATCTCAGCTACATCTGAAGTCAATCACACACGCTCTCAACATGTCCTCCAATGTCTGAATAGTGCGCTCTGCCTGCCCATCAGTCTGAGGATGAAAGGCGGTACTAAGCTTTACCTGCGTGCCCAAGCTCTTCTTGAAAGATCTCTAGAAATGTGAAGTAAACTGAGCTCCTCTATCTAAAATGATAAACAAAGGAATCCTATACCATCTCACAATCTCATCAATATAGAGTCTCGCATAATCCTCGGCTTTGTAAGTAGACTTCACAGGGATAAAGTGGGCAGACTTAGTCAATCTGTCCACAATAACCCATATGGAGTCATGCTGCCTACTATTACTCGGAAGACCAACCACGAAGTCCATATTAATGGCCTCCCACTTCCAAGTTGGAACCTCAATAATCTGAGTCAGACCGCCATGCTTAAGATGCTCTGCCTTAACCTGCTGATAATTAGGACACTTGGCCACATATTCTGCAATGTCCTTTTTCATGCCATCCCACCAATAAATCTGCTTAAGATCATGATACATCTTGGTGGAACCTGGATGTATGGGATATCTGGAACCATGGGCCTCTGCAACAATCCTGGTCTGCAAATCATCCACAGCTGGTACACACAGCCTGTCCTGATACCTAAGTATGCCATCACCTCCCAAAGCGAAAGACTCATTCATCTTCATCAGCACTGAGTCCTTCAGCTCCATCAACACAGGATCTAGATGCTGACCCTGCTTGACTTCAACTACCAAGGATGATTCAGAACTAGGATAAACTGAAACAGCCCCACTAGTAGAGTCAACCAATCGCACACCCAGTCTGTCCAGTCTGTGTACATCTTTCACCAACTCCTTCTTCTCATCCTCAACGTGGGTTGTACTTCCCATGCTCATCCTGCTCAAAGCATCAGCTACAACATTAGCCTTACCTGGATGGTAGTGAACATTTATGTCATAATCCTTCAACAGCTCCAACCATCTCCGCTGACGTTGATTCAACTCTCTCTGTGTGAACACGTACTGGAGACTCTTGTGGTCTGTGAATACATCCACATGCACTCCATACATGTAGTGCGTCCACAGCATCAGTGTAAACACCACAGCTGCCAACTCCAGGTCATGAGTGGGATAATTCTTCTCATGAACCTTGAGCTGTCTGGACGCATATGCTATCACCTTACCAACCTGCATAAGGACACAACCCAAACCAACCCTAGATGCATCACAATAAATAGTGTAATTCTCACCACACTTACGCAAAGTAAGCGCCGGGGCTGAAGTGAGTCTGTCCTTGAGCTCCTGGAAAGTCCTCTCACAAGTCTCCGTCCACTCAAACTTGGCTTTCTTCTTAGTCAAAGCTGTCAATGGGGATGCAATGGAAGAAAAGCCCTCCACAAACCAGCGGTAGTAACCAGCCAACCCCAAAAAGCTCTGGATGTCAGTGGGAGTAAGAGGCTTTGGCCAGTTCTTCACAGCCTCAGTCTTCCTGGGATCCACCTCCACGCCATGATCGGACACAACATGACCCAGGAAGGTCACTGATCTAAGCCAAAATTCACACTTTATGAATTTGGCACACAGCTGATATTGTCTAAGTACCTGCAAAGAGTTAGTCTCAAATGTTGTTCATTCTCTTCCTTGGTCCTAGAGTAGATGAGAATGTCATCAATGAATACTATGACAAAAAAGTCAAGGTATTCATGGAAGACTCGATTTATGAGGTCCATAAATGCAGCAGGTGCATTCGTAAGACCAAATGACATGACTAAGAACTCATAGTGACCATAACGGGTACGAAAGGCTGTCTTTGGGATATCTCCATCCCTAACCCTAAGATGATGATACCCTGAACGAAGATCAATATTAGAGAGAAACTAGACCCTTGAAACTGATCGAACAAATCATCTATTCTGGGAAGTGGATACTTATTCTTTATAGTGACTTTGTTGAGATGCCGATAATCGATACACATTCTAAGGGTTCCATCTTTATTTTTCACAAACAACACTGGAGCGCCCCAAGGGGATATGCTCGGCTGAATGAAACCCTTATCAGTGAGATCTTTTAACTGCAGCTTCAACTCTTTGAGTTCAGCTGGAGCCATTCTGTAAGGAGGAATTGAAATTGGTTTAGTATCGGGTTCTAAGTCGATACCAAAATCAATCTCTCCCCCAGACTCCAGGCAAATCATCAGGAAATACATCTAGGAACTCATTCACTACAGGCACTGAGTCTATGGAAGGAATGTCATGATCTAAATCGTTAACACTCACAAGATGACACAATAACCCCTTGGACATCATTTTATTGGCCTTAAGGTTCGAAATCAAGGGGTTAGGACGACTCGAGTTGTACCCCTCCCAGACTAGCTCCTCTTCATCAGGGAAATGAAATCTCACCACTCTACTACGACTGTCCAAACAAGCATAACAACTGTGAAACCAGTCCATGCCAAGAATAACATCAAAATCATGCATGGGTAACTCAACCAAATTTGCACACATAGCCTTACCACTTATCACTATTGGGCAATCCTTGTATACTCTATCAGTTCTTACATTTTCTCCTAAAGGTGTACTAACCACTATAGGATCATGCAGAACGTTAGGCAATATCTCAAAAGTGTGAGCAAGCAAAGGAGTTACAAAGGAAAGCATAGACCCTGGATCAAGTAAAGCATAAACAGAAGTTGAGAATACTTGCAGCATACCTGTGACCACATCAGCGGACTTCTCCTGCTCCTCCCGGCCCTTCAGAGCATAGAACCTGTTTCTCTTTGGAGGCTCGACTGCTGCTGCACCCTGTGGATTAGGCCTAGGCTGAGCATTACCTCCAGCCTGACCTCTGTTCTGTGGGCAGTCTCTAACCATGTGCCCACTCATACCGCAACCGAAGCAGGCATTAGTGCCCTGTCTGCACTCTCCACTATGAGCACGGCCACACTTAGCACAATTCTTTTTAGGACGCTGCATCTCACCTCCATTGCCCCTCTTGGTCTCAGGTCTGCCTCCTCTAGGTGTTGTACTCCTCTGAAAGTTAAAGTTCCCTGAACTCTGTTGCCCCTTCTTGAACCTGGGCTGCTCACGGACGCCAAAATTATTTCTGTGGCCTCCATGGCTGGGACCTGCCTGATCTTGAGGCTTAGGCCTCCTAGTATCATGAATACCCCTCTTTTTGCGGCTGTCCTCTACCTGCTGGACATGCACCATCAACCTGGAGAGGTCCATATTATCATGGAGCATCGCAGACCGATACTCCTCCTCCAGATCTCCATTGATTCCTGTGAGGAACCTGCTCATCTCATCCCTGCTGTTAGACACAAGGGAAGTAGCATACCTGGATAATTTAACAAACTTCAGTACTCACCTTATCCTTGCTGTTAGATACTAAGGAAAGTAGCATACCTGGATAGCTTAACAAACTTCAGAGAATACTCCCTGACTGTCATAGATCCCTGCTTAAGGTTGATAAACTCCTCAACCTTGGCCTCCCTCATTCCTTTGGGAAAGAATCTCTCCAGAAAGGCTGTCTTAAACAGATCCCAAGTGACTGGAACTCCGCCCAAAGCTCGGCTATCCTGCCACATCTTGCACCAAGTCTGTGCCACATCCTTGAGTTGATAGGAAGTTAGCTCAGCCTTCTCAGCATCTTTGGCCCCCATATCCACCAGAATCTTATGCACCTCGTCTACAAACTCCTGGGGATCCTCTGAAGTCTTGGACCCTGTGAAAATAGGAGGATTCATCCTCGTAAAGTCTCTCAGCCTGTCAGCCATGCTACGAACCGGTGGGTTCTCCCTCTGAACATCCTGCCGATTGACCTAGGCAGTCATAACTTGGGCCTGTATAGTAATGGCCTGTGCCATCTGGGCCAGAGATGCCCTCACCTTAGCATCAGTCAACCCAGTTGGGTTAACTGGCATATCCACTCCTTCAGCTGGAGCCTGGGGTAGAACCTGATTGTTCCCAGCAGCTGTTCCTCCTCTCCTCTGACCAACATTCCTCCTAGTATTCATTCTCTGAAAATAATAAGAATTGATGTTAGAAACACTCATAACACCAAGAAATCAGACATTAGGAAAAGCACGATAAGATCAGAAGAAGGGAAATTTTCCTACGCATTATGCAGTCTCTAATTCAGGATAGTGGTGCACTTCACTACCATGACTTAGAAACTACTCAATGCGGTTGATGTGAACTCATTATTCTCGGAACTTAAGCTAGTGCTCTGATACCAACTTTGTCACGACTGGAATCTAGACCCCAGACGAGATCGGCGTCGTTGACCTCTTAGAGGTTGCAGACAAGCCTACTTGCGTCATTCTTACTTCATCTAGGTTAATTTTAGCGGAAAATTTGAAACTTTTTGTTTCTTAACTTACTTATTAAACATTCTCATTAATGCATAATTGTTCACCATCAACCATCTAATATTAAGATCATCAAATGAAAGAAATACTGTAATATAGTAATAATGATGTACTTGCCAAAATGGCACCAATACAATGTCTGAATAAAATAGGAAAGAAACGCTAGTGGAACATGCTGCACTGGCTCAACTCTAAAACTAAGCTAGAATTTAAATGACAGCATCCTCGAAATGCATGAGGACCTACCAAGTCCGGATGAATGCTCGACGTACGGATAGCTTCAGCGTCAACCTGTAGCATTAGCGTCCACCTGTGCCTGCACCTAAAATTGTAGAGTTGTATAGGGTTAGTACACACTTGTACTAAGTATGGGTATATGCAAGCACACACCAAGGACATGCATGAGAAAAGATAGCTCTTTCCTAACAACATGATTATGCAAAGTCAAGTCAGTGGACTTGCCAAATTGAGATTAAGAAAGTTAGTGAACCTTCCAAATTTGGATTAGGAAAGTCAGTGAGCTTTCCAAATTTGGATTAGGAAAGTCATGCCATGAGAGTAACATGCATCATCATAATTATCATATTGCACACAACACATAACATCTTACACATAGCACATATCATATTGCATATAGCACATGACATCTTTTTATAACATTCTTGCATATGCCATGAGACCTTGGAATCATGGACTTAACATTAAGACTTTCCAAAATGAGGGCTCAACATATGGGACCTCAACTAGGGAGTCTTCATTAGAAAACACAGAGTCTGCTTCATTCATTCATACGTACTTTATTTCATTTCATTCATAGGCAGTGTAAACACCAGCTATACCTAGGGTGTAGTTTAAGACTTTCATCGGGTTTGCTGTGCAATGATCAAGAATAACCTAGTGTCATTACCTGAGTCTAGCTCACCTCTTGATTATCCTATCCTAACACCTTTGGTATCATTCGTTTCATTATGTGCTTCATTTGAGGCTGGCCTCATTCATTCATTGGGAACTTTAACTTTAACCGACATAGATCATGTGAGCATCATGAAATCCAGTGTCTCCCCCACACCGAAAAGAGGTGGAATCACCGGCCAAAGTGACCCAAAACATGCTAGCGTACATGGGAATTTAACCCCGCCAGATTCCTATATTGGCAGTATAGGTTCGAAGACCAGGAGATATAAGGAGACCATACCCGGCAATCCGGACAGTCTCATCTCATGAGAGTTACGTGAACCTCCGCCCTTCCCTAAAGAAGGCATCACCGCTCATAGCTAGTCTATCGGTGCTCAGTATAAAGTTCCATTACATTCAACTCATACGTCATGGAAGCTGGCTTCTAGTATGAGGACATCATAGCTCATTAGATGATTTCTCATCTCATCATTAGTATTAAGTGTGTTAATCTCAATACTTTCATTAGAGTGTTCATAGACACTGGTCTCTTCATTAACTTACACTCTCATAGGTTAGTACGTTTTGGTAACATTTACTTAGGCTCATTTGAGATTGTTCTCATCTTTTACATTAGCCTCATATCATGTTGTCACACATTCATTAACATTAGCACATTTACTCTTCATAATTACTCACCCCTTTTTACGTGAATGTTCATTTAATCATATGCCAATGCACTTGGCCATTTGTGTGTTTCACACTCCTACTTAACCCTTCTACGGTTTCATCATTTCCTTACATAATAATCATTTCATCGTATGCCAATGCATTTGTCCATTGAGTATGTTTTACACTCGTACTTAACCCTTCTAGGGTTACATCATTTCATTACATACATCTTAGGTTCACTTCTTTAAAACGTATGCTAGACTTATGAGTCTATACACACAAGCCATGAGGCTTCATTCATAATTCGTTAAGTGATTCATACATTCCTAAGATTATGTAGTACAAGACTTATATATCTTGTATATATGCCAAGATCTTGATTTCGATCTAAGTAGGTGGCATTATTCTTGGATATTTTGTTCACGTATGACTTATGTATCAATACGGAAGTTTGGGCAAGGAAACCCAAGTTCGAATCACTTGGATAACATTTGCATTTTTCATTGACTTTATTTTTAATCTCCATGACATTGGGACTCTAGATTGAACCCCAACATTAACATTGTATCTTTCGTTTTCTACTTGGTTTTCCTCTAAATTTGGCCGAACGGTTGTGGGTTCGAACCCCACAACCCCTTTTTATTTTTCCTTAAAGTTTTATTGTCCCATTTTGCCTAAACCAAGAGGTTGTGGGATCAAACCCCCACAGACTCTTTTAATTTGCTCTTTATTTCGCTGGGAAATTGGGAGGTTGTGGGTTCGAACCCCCACAGCCTCCTTATTTTAATTTAAATTCGCTAGGTACTGTGAGGTTGTGAGTTCAAACCCCCACAACCTCCTACTTTTATTTTTAATTAAAACTCCCCTAGGCTAGGCGTTTGGCAGTGAGGTTGTGGGATCGAGCCCCCACAGCCTCACTTTATTTTCTTATTTATTTCTCTCCTCTCTTTTCCAGCCTTGAGGTCATGGGTTCGATTCCCACGCCTCACATCTTCTTTTTCTTAAATTTTCTCTTCTCTCATTCGCAGCCTGGAGGTCGTGGGTTTGATTCCCACGCCTCCCATTTATTTAATAAATTAATTATTCTCTCCTTTCTCTTCCAGTAACCCAATTTCGAATCCCCCAGCCCCCTTTTTCATTTCTTCTTTTCGCGAATTACAGTAGCCACACGGGTTTGATTCCCCTTAACCCCATTTCCCCTTTTTACGTTTTTAGCATTCTTTCACATGTGAGGTCTTGGGTTCAATCCCCATTGACCTCACCTATTTTTATTTTCAATTAAAAACCCAGATTTTAACCTTCTTTTTGATCGAAACTAAAGTACACCAAGCTAGAAATTTATTCATAGTTTTTAGCTTCCTTTCATCAACCTTTTCACGTTAGTTCTTAGGTCATTTCACGAAATATTTAGTGCATTATTAGGTGTAGTTTTGTAGTTACATTAGCCAAGAGTTTTTCACTCAAAATCAATAACTTCAAACCCCATAAGAACATCACATTGTGTACAACTTTTGCACATAAAATACAAGGATTAAACATGCTATTTCACACCTCCAACAGTGAGTATATTCACTGCCACACTTTGCACACACACTTCATTTTTTTTCGATCACACATTGGTTGTCATTTTCGTGATTTCATGTACATAAACATATTCACATTCAATACAAAAACATCACACATACCTAAATCTACAAGCAAACAAACCCAACCTACGAATCATTGGGAGCTAGTGACAAGGACATGCAACGGGGAATAACCCTAGTTTTCGGAGTGAATATCTTGAATCTTAAGGGGTCTCTTGGGAAAGGGACCAATAGAGAAGAAACCCATACCTTAATTAATGTTCAAACGTTGAACTTGCTGCCCAAAACTCTCTCCAAAATCAGTCCAAGCCTCCTCAACGTCCACACCACTCGACGGACAAATTCTCTTTGCCTTAACGTTTTTTATTAGCTTGCTTTCTTAGATTTTTTTGTGAGTTCTTCAAGTGTGAAGAACTTTTGTTATATTTTCTGTTCTTCACGTTAATTGGCATAGAGAACAAGAGAGTTTAAAACGTGAGGATGTGATAGACGTGAGAGAGTGAAACGTGTGAAGTTTTTTAGGATTAGATGATGACTTAGTCAATTTAGGACTCTCCTTAATACTTAAAATCTGATTTAATTAATTATACATGAAAGGACCATTTTGCCCTTAAAAAGCAAATTTTAAATAATAAATAAATCGCCAATTTGTTGCTTCCATTTGGGCTCGAACTCGGGTGGAGTGACCTTTGCGAAATGGGTCATTTCGGGTCGACCCTACCCTATCTGGCTCTTTTATTAAATTAATTAATTAATTCCTTAGGGTAATTACGATATTACCCTTGGCCTGGAAAAGACAATTTTACCCCTGGACCCTCATAACCTAAGATTTCCTCTTTTTAAGTCCGGTAAAGACTCCTTCGATTAAATCTTCGTTTTCGAGAGCCTTACATGGTTGTTTCCAACCTTTCCAAGCTCAACTAACTCCCCAAGTTAGTTGACTTGGCCGTAGTAAGGGTTCTGAGGTCTGGTCCTACGCGTATCAATCCGTGTGAACCTTGGTCTAATCGCAAGCATTCTTGACACCTTAAGCATTTATCTTATTCATTTTTAGGGTTGTCACAAGTGGGCTAAGGTGAAGGCTGCTCTTTATGCGGTAAGTAGGTGTCTGAGAGGAACCCATTTTATTCGAGGTGAGTTGCTCGAGAGAGAGCTTACCCCCATTGTAGTCTAGCCTAGTCACAAATGTTAAACAAGTTTATCGTTAAAAGCATGTAGCCAATAGATTACTCTATCGTATATTCCTATCACATCCCAAGAATCCCCCTTCCCATATTCGTACTCTTTTACATTTCCACTATTTCCACTATTTTATGCGGATAATGACTTATGGGAATACAACATCAAATGATGTACCTATGAATAATGTGAAAAATCATATTACAATAGAGTATGAGTTATGGTATATAACAAAATATAATGACTGTGGGGATATTTTTGTATTTATTAGATATATATTTATATAAATGAAGGAATGACATATGGATGTGTAGTGCGTACATAAATCTTGGCACGAAAAATCATGAGAAAATTTTCTTCATTAACAGTAGTACTGTGTAGTGTACCATACTGCGTAGTTTTAAGTTTTCAAAAGACGTTATGGTTATCTATATTACTAAATGATATATCCTTATCACTTAGGGATCATGAGGTTGAGACTCTCATGAGTACATGACAATGAAATCTTCAGAGAATATTCAAATCCTTCAAAAACTGTTTTGATATGTACATGAGCTTAAAAATTAGTGACTTTCATCGCATTTCCGATTATCGTCAAGTAGAAAACAATTTGAATTATTTTGTTAATGCATATAATTTCTCCTTTCATTAGAACTTGTAGACAATGGTGAAGCAGAAAATATAAGATCTTCCAATAAAATGATAGAATATATGCTTCAACATAGACAAAGAGAATATTTTACTACTTGACAACACTAGAAATTACCATCAAAGGCACTACTTCTTTAGTTTATGTAGGATAAAATCCTCTCTATTTATTTAGGTGACCTTGAATCATGAGAGTCTCAACGTTAATCTCAGTCAAGCGATAATGTAGATCACCACATTGTAGATATCACTATTAATACTAGGTGGTATGTTATGTGACACAACACCAAAGCTAATAAATGGAGTTCTCTCAAATGCTAGCCTGACAAGACTTCTTATGTGCAAGATTTGCATACAATACACTTCAGACATATGTACGTTCCTCCACATATATTTAATATAAAAAAAAAAGAGTCATATTAAGAATTTTAATAGCATAAATCATTTTCTATTTGAGTTACGATACTATAAATCTAGGTTGTAAAGACATATGTAGAACTGTTGCGATATCATTTTTTATATTTAATGCAAGCACATAATTGATATTTTATACTAGTAAGACATTCCCTTCATATAACATTCTGCCAATAACAAATGTATATTTAACTCAAGACATATTAAAGACGAGAACCCCTTAAGCTTTTGATTGAGATGTGTACCTCTCAAATATGAAAATTTGCTGATAAAAATAAGGAATTATAGAGATAATATTAACACGATGATAAAATTCAAGAATAGTAACTGGAGCCAAAAAATGATAATACTATTGAGGATAAATAAGTTGTTGGTCTTCGATTATAGGATTATAAACACAATGTTCTCCCACTCCTAACAAAGGAATAACCTACCACTAGAACATAGAACTTTGATTCTCTTAGTAAACAAAAAAAGAAAGAATCAGGAATTCCATTTGTAGAAAAATGCAAAGATTAAATAAATAGAATTTCTGAAAGTGTCAGCGATGAAGTACTTTGCTGGAAAAGATGTCAATACTTATTTAGCAGGGATTGAAGTCATTACAAATTTGTTTGCACAACTATGATATTCATGTCCTCCCTTCTAATATAGTATGCAAAAAGGTAATTTAGATTCATCATTTCATTTCATGTGATAAACAATAGTCTTAGAGTAATCCTATGAATTTTTTTGAATCCCAATCCCCTTTTAATCAATCATGACATCATTTGATTCATTGAATCTATTAGTTACATCATCCTTCCAATATTTAATTTATTTTTTAATGCGTAGGTAATTAAGTTGTTGAAAATCAAAGGCAATTGGAAAAAATGGTTGCAAAACTATTGCAATGATGAGAAATATCATGCACAAAGAAAATCAATTCAGTACTATTAAGTAAAGAACTACCTTAGAACATAACTTTATATAAGCTAAAAGTATTTTTCCTTCCTACGTCTTTAATATCATTTCTAACACCTCACATCCAAAAAAAGTTAGAAATAGTAGATTTCCAAAAGTTTCTTGTGCAACCCACGGTTGCCATCCATGGACCGTACGGTGACCCGCGGTCTGTCCTGATTGTCCGTGGATGGCCACCTGATGCCCTCCCCAAAATTCATCCTCTAAAATCGATAACCGGGCTGACTAGATGGATTGTGGATCAAGCGACAGGCCATCCATCAATCCACAGGTCGAGACCCTCAAGACCCCACATAACCCATCCTCTGAAGTCGATCACCAGACTGACAATAGGATCGCGGATCAGTCCACGGACCATTGATCAGTCCATAGGTGGCTTCAACATATTTTAAGTCTATGTCGTGTGGTTTTTTTCTTCTGCGTTGGACCCCTACACTATGTCGTTTAACCCCTAAACTATGTGGTTTTGTTTAGTTTTAGCCTAGTAAGATAATTAGAAGTTACCCTGATAAATAGTTCACCATAAAATTCATCAAACTTAGAGAAAAATAAAAGAGAAAGTCGACCAAGCCCGGTTTTGCTTGTAAGGATAGTTTATTATGTATTTGGGCGATTGATGTCTTCTGTTTATCCTTGATTTTCTATTTCTGAATGCATTTTTCAGATTTTTTCTACTTTTTTGCTTGTCCATGTAAAATTTATTTTATTAATTCCCTATTGTTAGTTTTTGATTTCTGCACATGATTTTCTAACACATTGTTGAAGTTTTTATTCTGTATTTTGCCTTGTTCTTTGTAGTACATTCCAGAAAATTTTCTTCCTTTTTCAAGTCTGCTTTGAGAATAATTCTTGAAATTTTATTATTTTCTACAATTCTTCCTTTCTTATCTAATTTATATTTGCTATTTTCTCGATGTTTATATTTTGTTTTTCTTGTTTATTTCTGCCATTTGAAATCCACACTCTTTGTTTGCTACTTCTCTCTAGTTGCTGCTCCTTGTCATTTTAGTTCTAATATTTATTCTTGCTTATTTTATTGTATGTATTTAATTAATTTAGTGTATGTCCTGAATTATTTCTTTTTTATCGTGTATCTAGTTTTGCCACTCTGTCTTAGAATTTCCACTTGATTCAGTAGTTTGAGTAACTTCTTATTTTATTTACATCTTTTCTAGTTACATCGCTCTAGTGTCTGGTGAATGATGGTGAATTAGGGTCACATCTTCGGTAGAGGACTGGGGCGAGGGGAAGTGGTGGTATGTGTGGTAAGAGTTCTCCTTAGCTAAGAGTAGGGCTATTAATGGGAAAGTCCATAGAATTTGTAAAGACTCTCAAGAGAAGGACGATAATTATAACTTGTGTACAGGATAACATATGGGAAGGTACCAAGGCATGGGAGAGACGAGTTTAAGTTTTGGTACTCATGAGTATCAAGAGATAGAAATGGTGTAGGAATTTTATTTGATGGGGACCTCTAATAGACGGTGGTGGATGTTAGGAGAATCCATCATAGGATCATGACAATTAACCTAGTTTTTGGTTCATTTGAACATTATAAGTGCTTATGCACCTCAAGTGGTTTTTAACAATGACGTAAAAAAGGCTCGATTGAGTGGATTTTGATGATGTAGTGAGAGGTATACCAAACACGGAGAAGATTTTCATTGTGGAGACATTAATGGTCAAATTACAGAAGATTTTAGTGAATTTGATGATGTTCCTAGAGGCTTTGTTTTGGGGAGTGGAATGTAGGTGGAACATTACTTCTGGATTTTACTAAGGAATTGGAGTTGGTTAATGCAAACTCATACTTTCTAAAATGGCAGAACCACTTTGAAACCTTTCGTAGCATGGTAAATATGACTTAGATTACTTTCTTATTAGGATGAGTGATTAATGAGTTTGAAAGGATTGCATGGTTATTTCGAGTGAGGATATTAGAACCCTATAAAAGATTTATGTGATGAACCTTGAGTTAAGAGGCATTGGAGGAAGAAGAAAATATATGAAAAATAAGGTTTAAATCGGTGGCTTCATCCAAACTCTTTCCGAGGTGATGGTTGAGAAGTTTATTGGTATGGGGTTTTAGTAAATAGCGGTCGTGTGAAAAACATGTGGGATAAGGCAGATAGATGCATTATGAAAGTAGCTATATATCTTCAAAGGGTATCGACGGGTAAATTTTGTTTTCATCAAGGACATTAGTGTGGGGATGGAAAACTCAAACCAAAGTGGAAACCAAGAAGATTGCATATACAATGTTTGTGGATTTCATGGATGAGGAAGAGAAGTTACACCTTAAAGAGATTTGTAAGACAACAAAGCCAAAAGCTAAGTTAGTAATTACGACTATTATGAAGGCAACTTTCAAATGATTGTATGTTTAACTAGGGGATAAAGGTAGGGATAAGCAGTTGTATAGGCTCACAAAAGTGAGGGAAAGAACGGATCACTACTTAATACAAATGAAGTGCATCAACTATGACGAAAGGAAGGTGTTGATGTCAGAGACCTCTACTAAGAAAAGATCCAAAGCATACATCCACAAACTCTTAACCAAATGATAGGTGAATTGGCGCACTAGGAAAGACTTTGTAACTTTGGGTACTCTAGGTTTTCTATAGATTAGGAGGTTAAACATGCTATGTCTAAGATGATCAAGAGAAGATAGATCAGGAACGATGAGATTCTTATTCTTATAGAGCATAGACAAGGTAGGTGTTGAATGGTTGATTGAAAGAACCCATGGCTAGATTGAAAGATTGAAAGTTTGATCATGAAATCTCTTTGAAAACATTGAGAAGAACTCTCCAAGTGAAAGGTTACTTAGAGATGAAGGATCACCATACCTTTTTCTAGTTGAAAACCTCTAAAATTTGGTGAAGAACCCAGGAGAATCCAATCTAGAAGCTTTTCTTGAGCTTCAACAACAATGGAGGTTTCTAGGGAGAGTTGGTTTTGGAGGGAAGGTTTATTTCGTGTAGAAGGGATTGGGAATGGGTTGTTCAGGTGTTTGATCCCTTAAATACACCCAAAAATATGTAAATAAATTAATTATAGTCATTTTAGGACGTGGGGTGAATTTCCCATTCACCCCTTAAGTAAAACAGTCGCATGGCAGTGATTGTAGGCCACAAACGACGGATCACCATCGACTGGGCGTTGGTGAATGGACTGACCATCATTTGGTTTAGTCGATTGGACCTTGGCCAATTTTTGGGTTGAGACTTTCCCAGTCTAAGTGTCAATCGATGAGACCTCACCTATGGGCCGTTAGTCAACCAACTGTCCATCATTTGGTTCAGTCGATTGACACTGCCAAGGTAGTGTCTCGACCAGCCTTGGGTCCTTCTTGTGGGCCCTTTTGTGGGACTCTTTTGAAGTCGTACCCAGACGTTTACAACGTAAATACAGCCCTTAACAAGTTTTAGATCTCCCACATGAGTTTCACCCAAACACAAATACTCTCAACACGTCCAAACATGCAAGGCCCCATCAAGACACACACATGCATGTCTCAAGGATATCTTTCGAACGTCTTGGATGTTCTTGGACGTTTGACCTCCAAACTTCACGAAACTTCATATAATACCATTAAAAATCATTATAACTTATTTTAAGACTTCATAAGTTCATGACATACACTTAAAACACGTATAGACATATGAGGCACATAGGTGACTAGTCGTGGAACGTCTTGGTCGTCCCTTGACGTTTCACTTCCAAATCACCTCAAACTTTACACACTGCCTATAAACCATATTATAAATCATTTTAGGGCTTTAGAAAATTAAGAAAAACATTTTAGTCTCTAGACACCTTAACTCATTTTGGGGGTCTTACATAAATGGAGGGTAATGAGTAAGGATCTTGCTTGCATTATGATGTTGTGAACTCTTCTATATGTTGACTTGAAATTTAAATGTTAATGTTGGTCTTGTGTTGTACATGGGTTTGACTTATTGCTTATGTGAGTATTGGCTTATATGGGCTCTTAATTGTGCATAAAGCTTTTCAAAGTACTTTAGCATGGATTGATCAAATGTCCTCTTTAGCATGATTTCCCTTCTTTTATGTGCATATACCCATACTTAGTAAAAGTATGTACTAACCCATGTTTGATGTTTACTACAAATGTAGGATCCGTCCATTTATATTAGAGAAGGTTTTGAAGACTACTTGGATTCTTATCTTCCAAGTTCGGTAGGTCCTCACTTTCCGAGGACGATGTCATTATCTACCTATTGGATGTTGTTTAGTCTTAACAACACTTTGTTAATTCTCTTTCATTTTGGTACTATAATTGTAAAACCTATATGTGGCTATAATTGTTGATGTAAGGTCTATGCCCAAATTTTGATACTCTTATCTAGATGGTTTAATATGAGACAATGTTATAGACTTCTTATGAGACTATCTTATACTATGTATGTGCAATAAAAGTAGAAAACTATGTAATCTTCTTATGCGAAGAGTATATGTATACTCAATAAATATATATTATGTGTAAGAGAGAGGTCTAAGTAAACCTCAATGTAGAAGTAATCAAAACGTTTTAAATTTTCCGCATTTTTAACCTATGAACATAATGATGTATGCAAGAGGCTTGTCTTAGTCCTCAACGAGGACGACGACACGGGTTACGTCTGGGGGTTGCTCCCCGGTGGTGACACTTATATTCCTGGAAGATCTATATTCTGAGCCATACCACTGGGACTCTGGTGCTCTACCTTGACTTATTGGCAATTCAGGCACTTAGCAACAAACTCGGCAATACTCTTTTACATACATTTCCACAAATAGACTTCTCTCAAGTCGTGATACATCTTTGTGGAACCCAGGTGGATAGAATATCTTAAGCTATGAGATTCATCCGTGACTCTCTCTTGGAATTCATCCACCTTTGGTACACACAATCTACCTTGATACCTTAATACACCATCTCTCCCTTATTCAACATCAAATCACTTTTTTCTCATGAATATTTGACTTTATTTCAAGGAAAATAGAATCTTGATCTTGTTTTTCTTTAACTTCAGACACTAATAATGATTCAGCCCCATTCATCACAACTTCTCCTCCTTTTCTGGAATCCATTGGTCGTACTCCTAATCATGAAAGTCGATGCACATCTTTTGCTAACTCTTTCTTGTCCTCCTCGACATGGAAGTACTATCCATTGACAACCTGATGAAGGCATCATAAACCATATTTTCCTTACTTGGTGATAGATAATACTCATATCATATTCCTTGAGTAACTCAAAAAAACTTCTCATTTTGAGATTAAGCTCGTTATGACTAAACACATACTAAAGACTCTGAACACATCCACATGAATACCATACAAATAGTAACGCCATGTAACACTTTGAGAGTATAGGACTTGGTATAGAGACTCCTTACGTGAACTAAGACTCAAAACTCTGTTTGTAGGCCTAAAATAATGTATTCAAACTAGTTAGAAGTTTTATAGTCAAAGCGTTAAGAAATTACTATGACATCCGGTGAATTCTGAAATGTGCACTAGTTTGCCTTGGCATATTTCAATGGGTTTTAGAAGTCGAAATTTAATGAAAATTGGTAAAAATGTATTAAATATATAGAATAGTGTGTTTAGGGTTTAAAAGTTAGGGTACGACTCCCCAAGGACGACCATAAGGGTCCTTGGAGAGGACCCTTCGAATTGACCCAAATAGCTTTCTTTTGACAATGGCCATCCACAAACCAAACGACGAGCCATCATTTGATCGACGAGACATCGATGGATTCATGGTTCAACACTTAGCCAAATTTCCAAATTATCCCCAAAAAGAAAGTCTCTATCCCAAACGATGACTTGCCAGCACGGGCAGTCGATGGGACTACGGGGCGTAGGTCGAGGAGTCATGGTTTGGGTCTATTTTTTATGTTAATTCTATTTAGTTAGTGACTTAATTAGTTAGATGTTTAGTTAATTAATTAAGGTATAAGGGATGTTTAATTAAGTTAGCATGGGAACTATATAATACTAAACCTAATTAACCTAACCCGCCACCCCTTATTTCCCAAACTCAAATCTTTTCAACTTCTCTGTACTTTCTCTCTCCCCAAACTTCAAACTCCATTGAAGAAAACTAGAGTTTCAAGTATAGGACGAATTCCCCAAGGAGTTCACCTGAAATTCGTGGCAAGATCATCACTAAGGTATGGTTTCTTTTACTCTTGGGATTACTTTCCCCTAGAGGCCCTTTGAACTATGGTTTTCAAACATCCCCAAGACTAGGGTTTCAATCTAGACATGGGTTCTCTTTTCAAAACGAAATTTTTATTCAAGTGTGATGAATTATAGTATTTTATCATTGTTTAACTAAGTATTGATGGTCAATTGTTGTTGATCACTCAAGATTGTCCCTATGGAAGATGATGATTATATGAATATGTAGAATAGTAATTGCTATGTATTACTTCTTGAATTTACCTTGTTTAAGAATTGGCTATGTATTCTTTGGTAATTTAAGTATGAAAGCAATGAAAGGGCAATAAGGTATGAAGATTGATTCTTTTTTAATTCAATTATGAAGTATGATTTACTTAGATTGTAATGCTTCTATCTCTAATATGTGATTGTAATGTTGATAGAAAGTATTCCTCATCCTTAACCCTAGATTATTGAACTGTCTATGAAGTATGCAAATATATTAAGATATGATTACTATATGACTGAAACTGGCTTCTCATGATTATGATTAAGTGTTGAGTGAAAGGTTTACTCACTTGTATGTGGATTTCTAAAGTCAAATGGTAGTTTTAACTTATGAATACCTATGATCTATTATGATGAAATGTTCACATAGGGGTCTAGAAGAGACTAATTTGATCTTGTATAAAGAGTATGATGACTGCTAAAGGGAATGAATGCTTAGCACCTAAAGGGCATGTAAATGAGATGGAGGTCTCACGTTTAGCAAGTCCAACCTCCCACATGAGTTTCCTAACATTTAGTAAGTCGGGATTCCCAAGATAGTTGTTGTATAATGAGTGTGAAAACTCCTTGTCTAGCAAGTCAAGGATTCAAGAAGCAATCTCCTTGACCATAAATATGTGCCCACATAGGACTATAGCGTAGTGGATGCACCTATATAGCTATGTAAGAATGGTTGCACCTTAGGCAAGTGTTAACCCTCTCTATTCGGTGTTGGCAGAGAACACCTGATTCCATGTAGCTCAGATGGTCTCATGTAGGTTATTGAACTTCTTTCCCTAACGTAATAAGGTAAATGAGTAATTCAAGTATGTTAACTATTATTAAGACTTGTCTTAAAGGTTACTACATAGGGTGAGGGAGGTTATGGGACTTCTCTTACTCATTGCACCTTTTGGATCCTAAGGGAGGTTCTTAGTAGAGGTCTCGTATGATTAAGTTGTTTACATGTTATGTATGCCAAGTTATATATGACCTTATGAATCAAGCATGTTAAAACAAAGTATGAAGTTATGTTGTATGCATGTAATAGGTGGCTTGATGTGATGTTTAGCCTTAGATAGGGTTATAGGGTTCTATTATTGGCATTGCACAAGTGTTTCTTTCGGTTGTCTATGTGTTGGGTTAATATCATGATTTAGTTGGCTTGTCATGTTTCATATGTAGGTGCATATTGGTTTAATTTTATAATGCATGGTTTTGACTAAATTGTGTCTTTTCTTATGCATTGATGATTTTATGCACAGGAGCCATACTTGGTACATGTGTTTTGTACTAACCCATTTTTCTTCCCTTTTTCCCCAACATTGTAGGTTCCGACCATTGAAGAGCTTCTAGGCCAATTTGCAAGCATACTTGGACTTGTTCCTCCAACTAGTTGGTGAGTACTCCAAGTTCAAGGATGGTGCCTTTTGATCTACCCTAGGAGTAATTCTATAGTCTACATACATTCATTTCTCTCCTATTGTTGAAGATATTATTGTAAGCCCTATGTGGAAATTATATATTTGTATAAGGGCTATGCCCGAATGTTCATACTTTGTTTTATATTGTTTAATGTGAGACGGCATTATTAGACTAAGTCCTTATATGTTGGTTATGGTGATTAAACGAGAATCCTATGTAAGCTTCCTATGCAAGGAGTCTAAGTAAACTCCCTAAGTAGTATGTCAGAGGTGTATGTAAACCTCAATATATAAATAATATTATTTTTTCCGTATTTTTAACTTATGATATGTTATTACGAATGCTATGAGGCTAATCTTAGTCCTCTCCGAGGACGATGGTGCTGGTTACGTCTAGGGGTGCTCTCCGGTCGTGACAAACTTTGTATGAGAGCATGAGATTGAATAATCTTAGGATTTATGTCTCACTAAACCCGATTCTTTAATGGAACATTTTTCGGTTAAAACCTCGATAGGTGACTCCGTGATGGCTAGAAGAGTCTTTAGGAGTTATCCAATATCATTGGCCAATAGAGTTACTTGGGTTGACTTGATAGAACTTCATATGGTTGACTTCGATGTCATAGTGAGGATGGATTGGTTGCATGATTGTTTTTCTTCCATAGATTATAGAACAAGGGTAGTCAAGTTCCAATTTCCAAATGAACCCGTCTTGGAATGGAGGGGTGGTAACTCAATCCCTAGAGGTCAAATTGTTTTGTGCCTAAAGGCTTAAAAATGATCTCTAAAGGGTTTCTTTATCATGTTATAAGGGTCAAGGACCTTCAATCCAAAATTCCTCCATTAAAGTCGGTGCCCATAGTGAGGGATTTTTTGGAATTCTTTCCCGATGACTTGCTCAGAGTTCCTCCCGAACAGGAAATAGACTTATACATAGACTTGTTGCCGGATACAAAAACCTATTTCAATCCCTCCTTACCGTATGGCTCCGGCGAAGTTTCCAGTGCTTAAGCTTCAACTCAAGGATTCACTTGACAAGGGTTTCATAATACCTAGTATTTCTCCTTTCGGTTTTCCGATGTTGTTTGTAAAGAAGAAGGATGGGTCCCTTAGGATGTACATCGACTATCGTCAACTAAATAAGGTTACTATACAGAACAAGTATCCTCTCCCTAGAATCGATGAATTGTTTGATAGCCTATTAGGGGTACATAGGCACCACAATGCCCAATATTTCTCACTATTGGGCATAGTATAGAAAAAATTGGCTAAGAGATATAAGCCAATTTTCTATATACAAATATGAGATATACTTTTGGGTTGTCATACGCCAATCCAAGATTGATGTTTAAGAAATGTACCTGCAATGAAGACCCTAAGCTAAAAACATAGATTTCCAAGTATTCACTAAGGTATGAGGCGTCCAAGTGTCAAGCCTAGATACCATTCCACATAACCATATAAAATGTTCATGTAAGTTAAGCAGTGCCCAAGAACATGGTGAGGGTCCTTGGGACAACAAGTAATCATTCCCAAATGAGCCATCAATATAAATTAGTTAGGGAAGAACAAACCCATGTGCAAGCACATGGTCATCACACGTTAAGGAGCCGGCCAAGGGGGACCAAGGAACCACCCTAACCAAATTCGGTTAGGGCGGTTAGGAAAGACACGCGTGCACGGGTCAGTCCGTGTGGGGCCGGGATTACTAAACAACTCAACACCCTAACTAACTTAACCAAGTAGCTAACTAACCTAGGATCAATCAAAAATGACCATCCAATCAACCTGACAACCTAAGACCTAGTCGGGTGACACCTAACTAACCTAACTAACTTAGGGACAACCTAGTACCTAACCTAGGATGGTCCAAAGTTGTTAGTTGTGGGCCTAGGGACTTAGGGGTGTTTTGGTAGTTTCCCTAAGTACGTAAATTAATTAAATTTAGGATTTAATTAATTAATTAAAAGTCAAAATATTGTCCGAAACAAGGGTCAATGCCGATTTCCAAATTTCGGTCAAAGTCAACATCTTCCTATGTCTAGTCAACTTAGGAAGGGTATTTTAGTAATTAACTAATTAATTTATTAATTAAGTTAATTAACCTAAAGTTGAATAATTCAAGATCAGTTCCTAAATCTAGAATACATGATTAAAATGCTTAGAATAAAACGCAAGAAAGAGGCAGTGAACGAAGAACGCTAAAATGGTAAAAGGGCATAGACGTTCTTAGGTGATCTCAAGGTATCTTCAAGGTTTCGTTTGAGGTGGTCTTCGTAGATTATGTTCTACCTAAGGTATGGTTTTCTCTCCTGGAATTCTTTCTCCAAGAGTACTTTCCATCGTCGTAATTCATGAAATCTCGAAAACTAGGGTTGCTCCCAAAGTTCTCATCGAACTTCCCTTTCCCTAGTATCCTTGTTACGATTTCAATGTTGAATAGGTTAGAGATCATTTTGTTGGTATGTGGTTCTGGCTGATCTTAATGTGCATGGTTTTGATTAAAGAATGTGAATAAACCTATTAATTGGACTCGTTTGATGCTAAGGGTTTCTTATGTGAATTAAAGAATGATGTATTACTAAGATATGTTCGAAAAACATTAAGTGTGGTGTGTAACGTCTTAATGTATAATTGATGTTAAGGTGACTTTATGAAAGTGTTATACTCATTAAATTTTAATATGATGCTGTCCAAAATGCTTAAAAACGTTATGCCTAAAGTCATGAACTAAGATTGGCTTGGAAGACATCCAATGAAATCACACCTTGAATGAATTGACTATCTTATGCCAAGAAATTGGCTAACACTACTTGGTAAAAATGAATACATCCTAATGGCTAGGATCTTATGTAAATGATTGAAAGATTGGCTAAAGGTTCATACATATTCAATTTAAATATGAACATATGTAAAATTGGCTTATGCCAATAAAAATGATTTGCTAGTATAACATCCCAAATATTTATGCCAATACTAATCATATGCCAATCTTGTGTTAGAATATCAAATGATATTATAAGCACTCCTAAAGTAATTAAATGAATCCATAACCAAGGGCATGTCATACATTGGGACAAGTCCCAACATGTCTAAAAGAATGATTTATGAACACATAAAACTCATTGAATGAAGTGTTGATCGTCAATAAACGATGATATGAAGATACTACACTAAAGTAAAGAAGTAACGTGAGTTATAATATAATTAAAGGGGTCTAATCTAAATAAGTGACCAGAATGGGGTGTTAAAGAAAGTGAGAAAAGTCTTACTTACACCTAAGCTACTATGTTAAAAGAATACTCACGAATGAAGGTGTGAGAATGTGTGAGACTAGTCTCATTAACAACTAAGGATGATATCTAAGGAAAATTCACATTTCATCAATGTAAAGTAAGGATGATATGTAAGGACAATTCACATCTCATCAATGTAAAGTAAGGATAAGATGTAAGGACAATTCACATCTCATTTATGTAAAGTAAGGATGATATGTAAGGACAATTCACATTTCATCAATGTAAAGTAAGGATGACAAGTCATCCAAAGAGTAAGTAAATCTCAATCTATAAGTAAAATTTCGTAATGCTTGAGTCAACTCTAAAAGATAAAGAAGATAATGAAAGTGAGCATAGCACCGATAGACTAGATATGAGCATGTGCTTGCACGTGTAAGTCTCATACGAAAAGGCTACCACCGAGGTGGATAATTAGTCTCATTAAGTCCCTAGTCTTCAAACTATGTCTAGCCAACATAGGAACTAGCCAGTGGTTTCCACCTAAGCGAGCTAGGCATGTACGGTTTTACCTTGGCCGGTGATTCCACCCTTTTTTGGTTTGGGGCAGACAGGATTTCATGTTTATCTCACATGACCTATGTCAGTTAATGCTCACAATATGTTCTTGTTTCAATATAGCCGTGAGCCACTCCTTTTCGGTGTGGAGTGAACATTTGAGATGGATCCGCCTTAGCCGGGGTCACCCCTTTCCAAGTGTGAGGCAGACACGGGATTCCATGAGTAGCTCACATGGTCTAAGATTCACGTTAACCGATGAATCGCCCTTTTTTATTCAGTGTGGGGCAGACACTGGATTTCATGTTAGCCTCACATGATCTTATTCCTAATGATGTGACTATAAAAGTGAGAATGATGATGGAACATATGTTCAAAGAGAGCAATGATGAAGAGCTTAAGAATGTCAAATGCCAATATCACACTCATGAAGTTTCAGCAAATAATGGGCATAACCAAATAAGATTGGTTTATAATGACTTCTTATATGATGCTAGTAAAGGGAAGTAGAAAGCAATTTTAATTAAATACGTCATAACTTCCCTAACATGAAAATAATAAAACAGATGGCATAGGCAATAAAATTGGCTTATGAAATGTTTATGAATACTAAGAGTAAAGAATGACTCACTATAAGGTAGTGAAATCATTCCTTAGTCCTTGGGTTACTTACATCGATTCATTGTGGGTATGGGACTACAATGAATCATTGCACTTGCAAGTAAACCATAGGACTAAAGGAATTATTGAACTACACAAGAAGAAGAAGAAAAAGACTGAAAATAAAACTAAGTATGGGGAAAGGAGCTCTCGGGTTTGGAGGATTAAACTTTCAAATCTTCGCTCGAGTTGTTCTAAAATTATGTTGATGATACTAATGTCTTGTAATCATATAGAAAATTAGTTGTGTTCTTTGAATGCATTAAAAGACATCATATTCATACCACAATTCACGAATAACAAATTAGGAAAGTCTAATGACTAGACTTTCCAGAAATGGCATGTTGTTTAGGAAGAGCTTTCATTGATCATGCATAGCTTTATGTGTATGTTTGCATACACCCATACTTAGTACAAGTGGTGTAATAACCCCCTACTATTTACTATTTTTATAGGTGCAGGTCAGAGGGCAGATTGACAAAACTCGTAGCGGTTTGGACTTCAGCGTTTCTCCAGACCGTTTGGTAGGTCCTCTTGATTTCGAGGATGCTACAAGCATTAGTCCAGCTTTATATATATACATAGCTATTGGATATTGTCCCTAGCGTTTACTTCATCTTTAATTTTGAACCTTTTGATGTAAGGCCGTGTTTGGCAAACTATTTACGATATATTCATTTTCAGTTTTGAATTGATTCTGTATGTTAGATGGTTGTCTATTGATGTTGACCTTAGTATATCATGTTTAATATGTAATGACTATATGAAGTCTAAGTAAACTTCATACATATAAAAAGTTCTAAATTTTCCGCAAATTTAACTAGATAAATGCAAGATGAGGCTTGTCTGCGACCTCTGAGAGGTCAACGACGCCGATGGCAGTTCGGATTCTAGAATCCGGTTCGTTACTAACTTGGTATCACAGCATGAGGTTAATTACCTAGGATCTAAAGCTCAACACAACCACGTTACGTAGTTTGTAGCTATGGTTGTGAAGCGTGCCACAATCATGACTTAGAGACTACGCGATGATAGAAATTCTCCCTTCTTCTACTCTTTATCGTGCCATGTAAACTTGTGACATTTTATGTCATTTTGTGGATCTAACTCTCTTTATATGTATACGTGTATAAAATGAACACAAGGAGGAATGCCGCAAGAAGAGTTGAGGAAGCAGCTTCGGAAGGTAATCAAGCTCCCCTTCAAGCCCCAGTTGCTGCTGAACAAGTGCCTGTCAACCCAGATGGGCTGGGATGGTGAAGTGAGAAAAACTTTGCTGCAGATGGTATAGGCCATCATTACTCAGGATCAAGCCATCACGGCTCAAGCCGCGAGAGAGGATTCTCCCAGAGAGAACCCGCATGCTAGTACCATGGCTAGCATGCTGAGGGACTTCACCAGGATGAATCCCCTAGTGTACTATGGGTCCAAGGCCAGCGAGGATCCTCAGGAGTTCGTAGATGAGGTCCACAAGATTCTGTGTTCCATGGGAGTTGATGAGGAGGCAAAGACTGAGTTGACTACATATCAACTCAAGGATGTGGCACATGTTTGGTACCGTTGTGGGCTGATGGCCGAGCTAGAGGAGTTGTTCCCATCACTTGGGATGTTCTCAAGACTGCCTTTCTGGAGAGGTTCTTCCCAAGAGAGCAGAGAGAAGCCAAGGTTTAAGAGTTCATCAACCTGAGATAGGGAGGTATGTCTGTCAAGGAGTATTCCTTGAAATTTGTGAAATTGTCAAAGTATGCTTCTTCTCTGGTGGCAAATAGCAGGGATGAGATGAGCAGATTCATTACTGGAGTATCTAAGAATCTGGTGGAACATTGTCGGGCAGCCATACTACATGACAACATGTATATGGGCAGGTTGATGGTGCATGCTCAAGAAGTGGAGGAGAGTCGCCGTAAGAGGAAGATTCACGAAGGCACGAAGCCTAGAGCCGCGGAGCAGCGTATTTCGAACTCAGGTAGGGGCTCATTTTGATTCCAAAACAGGCCTAAGTTCAAGAGGCACTCAAGTAACTGCGCTCCTTTAGGTAACTGAAGAGTTAAGGTGAATAAGTCTGGCCCCAAAAAGGGCAATGACCGTAACGTCCAGCGAACCAACAGGCCTTGTGGTAAGTGTGGGCGTTCACATGGAGGTAAATGTTTGGTAGGTGCTAACACCTGCTTCGGGTGCAGAAAAAGTGGACACAAGGTCATAGACTATCCTCAAGTGAATAATCAAGCCAAGGCAAATGTTCAGCCTCAGCCAAATGCAAATGTTGCAGTCGAACCTCCTAAGAGGAACAAGTTTTATGCGCTGAAAGGTAGAGAAGAGCAAGAGAGGTTAGCTGATGTAGTCACGGGTACGTTGCATGTCTTTACTTTCCCCGTATATGAATTATTAGATCCAGGATATACTCTATCATTTGTCACTCCATTGATAGCTAGTATATTTGATGTGCGTCCTGAAATCTTGCATGATCGAATTTTAATAAGTACTCCTATAGGGAACTGCATTAGAGTTGAGAAAGTGTACGAAAATTGCCCAATTCACGTCCTTGATATAGTCACTCACGCTGATCTAGTGGAGTTAGTCATGCTCAATTTTGACATAATATTGGGTATGGATTGGTTTCACAAGTGTTATGCCACAATAGATTGTCAAAACAGGGTAGTGAGGTTTCAGTTTCCAAATGAGTTAGAACTGGAATGGGAAGGGCGTGGTTCAAGTCCAGTCGGCCAAATTATTTCAAACTTAGAGGCCAATAAGATAATAGCTAAGGGGTATTTATACCACTTAGTTAGATTCAATGACTTAGATCAAGAGGTCCCTTCCATAGATTCAGTGTCAATAGTGAATGAGTTCCTAGATGTCTTTCTGGAGGATTTACCAAGAGTCCCTCCTGAACGTGAGATTGACTTTGGTGTTGATTTAGATCCCAACACCAAGCCAATTTCTACTCCCCCGTATGGGATGGCACTAGCTGAACTAAAAGAGTTTAAGTTGCATTTAAAAGATCTACTTGATAAGGGCTTCATCCAGCCGAGCATATCCCCATGGGGTGCTCCAGTGTTGTTCGTAAAGAAAAAGGATTGAAACCTTAGAATGTGCATAGATTATCGGCAACTCAACAAAGTCACTATAAAGAATAAGTACCCTCTTCCCAGAATCGACGATCTGTTTGACCAACTCCAAGGTTCAAGTTTCTTTTCAAAGATAGACCTTCCGTCAGGATACCATCAGCTTAGAATGAGGCGAGAAGACGTCCCTAAGATGGCTTTTCATACTAGATATGGGCAGTATAAGTTTCTAGTCATGTCATTCGGTCTCACTAACGCACCATCCGCGTTTATGGACCTTCTCATATACTCTAAGTCTAAATAAGAGCATGAGGTACACTTAAGAAAGACATTGCAAGTACTCAAAGAACATCAGTTGTATGCAAAGTTCAGTAAATGTGAATTCAGGTTGAGATCAGTGACCTTTCTTGGTCATGTTGTGATCGACCAAGGTGTTGAAGTTGATCCTAAGAAGGTGGAGACGGTGAAGAATTAGCCGAGACCCCTTACTCCTATGGATATTCGAAGCTTTTTGGGTTTAGCCAATTATTATCGCAGGTTTGTGGAAGGGTTTTCCACTATTGTTGCGCCCTTGACCGCGTTGACAAAGAAGAAGGCGAAGTTTGAGTGGTCCGAGAAATGTGAAAAGAGTTTTCAAGAACTCAAGGACCGACTCACTTCGGCCCCAGTATTGACCTTGCTGAGAAGTGGTGAGGGGTACGTGGTATATTGTGATGCTTCCCGAGTAGGTTTGGGATGTGTTCTCATGCATAAATGTAAGGTAATTGCATATGCATCAAGACAATTGAAAATCCACAAAAAGAACTACCCCACTCACGATCTTGAACTAGCCGCGATTGTCTTTGTGTTGAAGCTGTGGAGACATTATTTATATGGTGTACATGTTGATGTGTATACTGACCATAAGAGTCTTCAGTATGTATTCACATAGAGGGAGTTGAATCTTCGTTAGAGGAGATGGCTAGAACTTCTCAAAGATTATGACATGAGTGTGTACTATCACCCAGGTAAGGCCAACGTAGTGGCCGATGCATTGAGCAGACTGAGTATGGGCAGCGTTTCACATATTGATGGCGAGAAGAAGGAGCTGGTTAAAGAGGTGCACCGATTGGCAAGATTGGGTGTACGACTGACAGATGCACCAAGTGGGCGTGTTTCGGTTTACTCAAGTTCCGAATCCTCATTTGTTGTAGATGTTAAAGCCAATCAACACCTTTACCCAGTACTCATGGATTTGAAAGACTCGGTATTGAGTAAGTTGAATGAGTTATTCTCGTTAGGTGGAGATGGCGTACTCAGATATCAGAATAGATTTTGTGTTCCCAATGTGAATGATTTGAGGTCAAGTATTTTGGCAGAAGCTCATGGTTCCCGATATTCCATCCATCCAGGTGCCACCAAAATGTACCAAGACCTTAAAGAGGTCTATTGGTGGGAAGTCATGAAGGGAGACATCTCTAAGTTCGTGGAGGAGTGTCAAAACAGCCAACAGGCTAAGGCCGAACACCTTAAGCCTGGAGGTCTCACTCAGACGATTGAGATCCCAACGTGGAAGTGGGAGGCTATCAATGTGGATTTTGTGGTTGGTCTGCCAAAGACTATGAAACTACATGATTCCATTTGGGTTATTATTGACAGAATGACCAAGTCCGCTCACTTCATACCTGTGAGGTCTACCTTCAAGGCCGAAGACTATGCCAAGCTTTATATAGATGAGATAGTTAGATGGCATGGGATTCCTCTATCTATTATTTGGGACAGAGGGTCTCAATTCACTTCTCATTATTGGAAATCTTTCCAGAAAAGTTTGGGTACACAGGTGAAGCTTAGTACTGCTTTCCATCCGCAAAAAGATGGGCAAGCAAAGCGTACCATCCAGACCCTTGAAGACATGTTGAGATCATGTGTTATTGACTTCAAGGGGAGTTGGGATGATCACTTGCCGCTGATAGAGTTCTCTTACAATAATAGTTACCATTCCAGTATTAGAATGGCACCTTTTGAAGCATTATATGGCCGAAGATGTATATCTCCGATTGGCTGGTTCGAGGAAGGAGAATCGTCCATCCTTGGTCCCGAGATCATGCATGAGGCAGTGGAGAAGGTGAAGATGATTAGGGATAGATTGGATACTGCTTACAGTCGTTAGAAATCCTATGCAGATAACCAAAAGAGAGCTCTTGAGTTTGAGGTGGTGATCAAGTCTATCTGAAGATATCACCCATGAAAGGGGTGATGAGGTTTAGTAAGAAAGGCAAGTTAAGTCCGAGGTATATAGGTCCTCATGAGATCTTGCAGCGAGTGGGAAACGTTTTATACGAGCTGAAATGACCTCAAGATTTGTCTTCTGTTCATCCAGTGTTCCACGTTTCCATGCTTAAGAAATGTCTAGGCGATCCAGCATCCATCCTGCCTGTTGAGGGGCTAGGAGTTGATGAGAACCTTTCCTACGAAGAGGTTCGAGTCGAAATTTTAGATCGCCAAGTGAAGCGGCTGAGGAACAAGGAGGTTGCCACCGTGAAGGACCTATGGCGGAACCATCTTGTTGAGGGAGCAACGTGGGAGGCCGAGGCCGATATGAGATCCCACTACCCTCATTTGTTCAGTTCTTAAGGTTAGATATTCTCTTCCTAAGTCTGGTTTATGTTTAATAAAACTCCAAGTATAAGTGTTTTTGTCGATTTGGTGTGATACGCCACTAATCTTATGTCCTATAATAACACTATGTGAGTTAAAATTTAGTCATGTTTGCATTTCATGTTGTTGTTTTTGTGTAGCATAGACATGATTTTTGTATTGCATGAGTTGTGATGTGCATTAAGTTAAGTGTGGTTGAGAAGGAAATTCCTCAATCTCAAATATGAGGCTTCAGATAAGCTTGAATATTATGCATCATCCAAATAAGTGTGAATCAGATATTCACAAAAGAGAAAAGTTTAAGCATGATAAAGTAACTTTCGGAAATCACCCTTTTTGTTTAAATAATGTGTAAGTGTCATTCGGGGACGAATGTTCCTAAGGGGGGGATAATGTAACATTCCGGAAAATCATATGTATGATGAAGAGCCCAGTATGCCCTTAGTATAGCCTACTAGGAGTACATAGCACCCCAATGCCCAATATTGAGAAATATTGGGCATAGTATAGAAAAAATTGGCTAAGAGATATTAGCCAATTTTCTATATACAAATATGAGATATACTTTTGGGTTGTCATAGCCCAATCCAAGATTGATGTTTAAGAAATGTACCTACAATGAATATCCTAAGCTAAAAACATAGATTTCCAAGTATTCACTAAGGTATGAGGCGTCGAAGTGTCAAGCCTAGATACCATTCCACATGACCATCTAAAATGATCATGTAAGTTAAGCAGTGCCCAAGGACATGGTAAGGGTCCTTGGGACAATAAGTAATCATTCCCAAATGAGCCATCAAGATAAATTAGTTAGGGAAGTGCAACAAACGCATGTGCAAGCACATGGTCATCACACGTGAAGGATCCGGCCAAGGGGGACTACGGAACCACCCTAACCGAATTCGGTTAGGGCGGTTAGGCAAGACACGCGTGCACGGGTTCGTCCATGTGGGGCCAGGATTCCTAACTAACTCAACACCCTAACTAACTTAACCAACTAGCTAACTAACCCAGGATCAATCAAAAATGACCAGCCAATGGACCCGACAACCTAAGACCTAGTCGGGTGACACCTAACTAACCTAACTAACTTAGGGACAACCTAGTACCTAACCTAGGATGGTCCAAAGTTGTTAGTTGTGGTAGTAGTGACTTAGGGGTGTTTTGGTAGTTTCCCTAAGTCCCTAAATTAATTAAATTGAGGATTTAATTAATTAATTAAAAGTCAAAATGTTGACCGAAACAAGGGTCAATGCCGATTTCCAAATTTCGGTCAAAGTCAAACATCTTCCTATGTCTAGTCAACTTAGGAAGGGTATTTTAGTAATTAACTAATTAATTTATTAATTAATTTAATTAACCTAAAGTTGGAATAATTTAAGATCAGTTCCTAAACCTAGAATACACGATCAAAACACTTAGAACAAAACGCAAGAAAGAGGCAGTGAACGAAGAACGCTAAAACGGTAAAAAGGCATAGACGTTCTTAGGCGATCTCAAGGTATCTTCAAGGTTTCGTTCGAGGTGGTCTTCGTAGATTATGTTCTACCTAAGGTATGGTTTTCTCTCCTGGAATTCTTTCTCCAAGAGTACTTTCCATCGTCGTAATTCATGAAATCTCAAAAACTAGGGTTGCTCCCAAAGTTCTCATCGAACTTCCCTTTCCCTAGTATCCTTGTTACGATTTCAATGTTGAATAGGTTAGAGATCATGTTGTTGGTATGTGGTGCTTCTGATCTTAATGTGCATGGTTTTGATTAAAGAATGTGAATAAACCTATTAATTGGACTCGTTTGATGCTAAGGGTTTCCTATGTGAATTAAAGAACGATGTATTACTAAGATATGTTCGAAAAACATTAAGTGTGGTGTGTAACGTCTTAATGTATAATTGATGTTAAGGTGACTTTATGAAAGTGTTATACTCATTAAATGTTAATATGATGCTGTCCAAAATGCTTAAAAACGTTATGCCTATAGTCATGAACTAAGATTGGCTTGGAAGACATCCAATGAAATCACACCTTGAATGAATTGACTATCTTATGCCAAGAAATTGGCTAACACTACTTGGTAAAAATGAATGCATCCTAATGGCTAGGATCTTATGTAAATGATTGAAAGATTGGCTAAAGGTTCATACATATTCAATTTAAATATGAACATACGTAAAATTGGCTTATGCCAATAAAAATGATTTGCTAGTATAACATCCCAAATATTTATGCCAATACTAATCATATGCCAATCTTATGTTAGACTATCAAATGATATTATAAGCACTCCTAAAGTAATTAAATGAATCCATAACCAAGGGCATGTCATACATTGGGACAACTCCCAACATGTCTAAAAGAATGAATTATGAACACATAAAACTCATTGAATGAAGTGTTGATCGTCAATAAATGATGATATGAAGATACTACACTAAAGTAAAGAAGTAACGTGAGTTATAACATAATTAAAGGGGTCTAAACTAAATAAGTGACCAGAATGGGGTGTTAAAGAAAGTGAGAAAAGTCTTACTTACACCTAAGCTACTATGTTAAAAGAATACTCACGAATGAAGGTGTGAGAATGTGTGAGACTAGTCTCATTAACAACTAAGGATGATATCTAAGGAAAATTCACATTTCATCAATGTAAAGTAAGGATGATATGTAAGGACAATTCACATCTCATCAATGTAAAGTAAGGATAAGATGTAAGGACAATTAACATCTCATTTATGTAAAGTAAGGATGATATGTAAGGACAATTCACATTTCATCAATGTAAAGTAAGGATGACAAGTCATCCAAAGAGTAAGTAAATCTCAATCTATAAGTAAGCTTCCGTAATGCTTGAGTCAACTCTAAAAGATAAAGAAGATAATGAAAGTGAGCATAGCACCGATAGACTAGATATGAGCATGTGCTTGCACGTGTAAGTCTCATGCGACGAGGCTACCACCAAGGTGGATAAGTAGTCTCATTAAGTCCTTAGTCTTCGAACTATGTGTAGCCAATATAGGAACTAGCCAGTGTTTTCCACCTAAGCGAGCTAGGCATTGTACGGTTTCACCTTGGCCGGTGATTCTACCCCTTTTCGATGTGGGGCAGACACAGGATTTCATGTTTATCTCACATGATCTATGTCGGTTAATGCTCACGATATGTTCTCGGTTTACTATAGCCGTGAGCCACTTCTTTTCGGTGTGGAGTGAACACTTGAGATGGATCTGCCTTAGCCAGGGATCACCCCTTTCCATGTGTGGGGTAGACACGGGATTCCATGAGTAGCTCACATGGTCTAAGATTCATTTTAACCGGTGAATCTCCCCTTTTCAGTGTGTGGTAGACACTGGATTTCATGTTTGCTCGCATGATCTTATTCCTAACGATGTCACTATGAAAGTGAGAATGATGATGATGATGGAACGTATGTTTAAAGGGAGGAATGATGAAGATCTTAAGAATGTCAAGTGCCATATTCACACTCATGAAGTTTTAACAAATAATGGGCATAGCCAAATAAGATTGGTTTATAATGACTTCTTATATGATGCTAGTAAAGGGAAGTAGAAAGCAATGTTAATTAAATACCTCATAACTTCCCTAACATGAAAATAATGAAACAGATGGCATAGCCAATAAAATTGGCTTATGGAAACTTTATGAATACTAAGAGTAAAGAATGACTCACTATAAGGTAGCGAAATCATTCCTTAGTCCTTGGGTTACTTACATCGATTCATTGTGGGTATGGGACTACAATGAATCATTGCACTTGTATGTAAACCATAGGACTAAAGGAATTATTGAACTACACAACAAGAAGAAGAAAAAGACTGAAAATAAAACTAAGTATGGGGAAAGGAGCTCTCGGGTTTGGAGGATTAAACTTTCCAATCTTCGTTCGAGTTGTTCTAAAATTATGTTGATGATACTAATGTCTTGTAATCATATAGAAAATGAGTTGTCTGCTTTGAATGAATTAAAATATATCATATTCATACCATAATTCACAAATAACGAATTAGGAAAGTCTAATGACTAGACTTTCCATTAAATGGCATGTTGTTTAGGAAGAGCTTTCATTGATCATGCATAGCTTTATGTGTATGTGTGCAAACACCCATACTTAGCACAAGTGGTGTACTAACACCCTACTATTTACTATTTTTATAGGTGCAGGTCAGAGAGCAGATTGACGACACTCGTAGCGGTTTGAACTTCAGAATTTCTCCAAACCATTTGGTAGGTCCTCTTGATTTCGAGGATGCTACAAGCATTAGTACAGCTTTAGATATATACATAGCTATTGGATTTTGTCCCTAGCGTTTCATTCATCTTTCATTTCGAGCCTTTTGATGTAAGGCCGTGTTTGGCAAACAATTTACGATATATTCACTTTCAATTTCGAATTGATTCTTTATGTTAGATGGTTGTCTATTGATGTTGAGCTTAGTATATCATGTTTAAAATGTAATGACTATATGAAGTCTAAGTAAACTTCATACATATAAAAAGTTTTAAATTTTCCACAAATTTAACTACATGAAAGTGATGAATGCAAGATGAGGCTTGTCATCGACCTCTGAGAGGTCAACGATGTCGGTGGCGGTTCGGATTCCAGAATCCGGGTCATTACAATGATTGTCTTTATGATGATATTTTTGTGTACTACAAGAGTGGAAATGAACATAAGGATCATTTGGGGGTTGTATTGCAAGTCCTTAAAGAACCAACTATTTTCCAAGTATAGTAAGTGTAAGTTTTGTTAAGATCGGTTGCGTTTCTTGGTCATATTATCTCAAGTGATGGTATAGAGATCGACCAAAGAAATACGGAGACGATTAAGAATTGTCCTTGACCTTTGACTCCAACTGACATTAAAAGTTTCTTGGGTTTAGCAGGGTATTATAGGAGGTTTGTTGATGGGTTTTCTTCCATTGCTTGTCCTTTTACTACCTTGACCCAAAAGAGTGTTAAATTTGAGTGGTCGGAGGCATGTGAGAGAAACTTCCAAATATTAAAAGATAGGCTTACCTCTGCTTTGGTATTGACTTTACCGGAGGGTACAAAGGGTTTCGTGGTATATTGTGACCCTTTCCAAGTGGGTTTGGGTTGTGTCCTTATGCAACATGGGAAGGTAGTAGCCTATGCCTCTAGATAACTCAAAGTGCATGAGGAGAATTACCCAACTCATGACCTTGAATTAGCGACCGTAGTGTTTGCCTTGAAAATAATGGAGGCATAACCTTTATAGTGTCCACGTGGATGTATTTACCGACCATAAAAGCCTTCAATATGTGTTCACCCAAAAGGAGTTGAATATGCGATGAAGAAGATGATTGGAACTCTTGAAGGATTACGACATCAATGTTCTCTACCACCCCGTCAAGGCCAATGTATTTGCAGATGCTTTAATTCAAATGATCATGGGAAGTGTGTCTCATGTAAAAGAGGGTAAGATATACCTAGTGAAAGATGTTCATAGGTTGGCTCGATTGGGTGTTTGGTTGGAAGATTCTCCAAATGTGGTTTTGTGGTCCACCATAACTCTGAATCGTCTTCAGTGGTTTTGGTGAAGTCTAAGTAACATTTTGATCCTCTATTTATGGGTTTTAAGGAGTCGGTCCTTGGAAAGTATAATGACTCATTCTCCAAAAGAGGGAATGGTGTACTTAGGTACCAAGGTAGATTGTGTGTACCGGATGTTGATAACTTGAGTGGTAAGATTTTAAAGAAGCTCATGGGTCCCTATATTCTATTTATTTGGGTGTCACCAAAATGTACCGTGATCTTCAAGAAGTCTATTGGTGGGAAGGTTTAAAAAGGGAAATAGCGGTATGGTGGCTAGGTGCCCAAACTGTCAACAAGTAAAGGCCAAGCATAAAAAGCTGAGTGGTTTGACTCAAGTTATGAATGTTCCTACTTGGAAGTGGGAAGATATTAATATGGACTTTCATAGTGGGTTTGCTACGGACACGTAGGAAAAATGAATCATTATGGGTTATTATGGATAGGTTGACGAAATCCGCTCACTTTATTCTTGTTAAGTCTACTTATTTGGCGGAAGAGTATGCAAGGTTGTACCTTGATTAAATTGTGAGTTTGGATGGTATCCCTTTGTCCATCATTTAAGACAGAGGTGCCCAATTCACTTCTCATTTTTGGAGGTCCTTTCAAAAAGGGTTAGGTACTCAATAAAAGCTTAGCACCACTTTTCATCCTCAACAAATGGTCAAGCGGAGAGTAGCATTCAAACCCAATAAGATATGATAAGAGCTTGTGTTATTGATTTCAAAGGAAGTTAGGACGATCACCTACCGTTGATTGAGTTTTCATATAATAATATTTACCATTCGAGTATTTCCATGTCCCCTTTTGAAGCATTCTATGGTAGGAGGTGTCGATCTCCGGTTGGGTGGTTTGAGGTAGGAGAGTCTTCACTCCTTGGTCCGGATGATCTACGAGGACTTAGAGAAGGTTCGTTTAATAAGGTATGGGTTAAAAATGGCCTATAGTCAGAAAAAGTCGTATGTTGACAATAGAAGAAGAGATTTTGAATTTGAAGTAGGGGATAAGGTCTACTTGAAGATTTCACTGATGAAAGGGGCGATGAGATTTGGACAAAGGGGAAGCTTAGTCCCATGTATGTGGGCCCCTAAGAGATAGTGAAACGGGTCGGGAAGGTGGCTTATGATTTGGATTTACCAAGTGAATTGTCCCCGTTTCAACCCGTATTTTATTTCTCTATGCTTAAGAAGTGTATTGGTGATCCCGTATCCATTCTCCTTATTGAAGGGTTAGGTGTAGATAAGAACCTTTCCTATAAAGAGGTTCCAGTTGAAATTCTAGATCGCCAAGTCAAGAAGTTGTGGAAGAAGGAGGTGGTCTTCATAAAATTCCTATGGAGGAATCAACTGGTTGAGGGAGCAACATAGGAGGCCGAGGATGACATAAAGTCCCGTTATCCTCACCTTTTTCCTCAAAATTCTAGCCAAACTTGAGGTTAGTAATCCTTTTAAAATGAACTAATTAATAATGTTGAATTTTGCTTGATTTGCTAATATGTGCATAAATATGATAAAGGTTCATGCTAGAGCGGGTTTTCATGTAAATATGCTCATTTACTTAACTTGCACTTATTGGTGATTTTGTGTATAGTTATTTTCGTGAAATTGTATTGAGCATGCTTAATGTGCCTTGAAGTAAGTGTTTGCATAATTGACTCTTGATGTTATGTTGAGTTCATTTTGATAATGACAAGGTAGTTCTTCATGTTGTGAAGTTGAGCTCTTACATGTGGTAAAATGGGTTTTGAGTCGCTATGTGAAATGTAATATTCCAAAAGTCTAAAGCCTAATCTAGAGCCTGACATGATATTCTAAGAGTTTTAACAATGTTTTAATGTCAAATATAATGTATATAAGTCATTTAGGAAGTTTTAGAATCAAAACGTCAAGGAACGTCCATGACGTTCGCAAACTAGTCCAAGAGGTGCTAGTGTGCCTTAGTCTATTTGACATGGTTTTAAGAGTCTGAAAATGTTGAAATTTGGTAAAAAGGTGTATAACACGTATAAGAGTTGGTTTATAGTTGAAACGTCTGGGTACGACTTCCCAAGAACCAGCCAAAGGGTCCTTGAGGAAAACCCTTGCATTTTTGCTAAAAGTTGTCTAGGACAGTAGCCATCGACGGTTGGAGGATACGAGGCATGGCCTGATCAAAGGGGCGTCGATGTCTACCATCGATGTTCCATTAGTCGATTTTGTGAGGGGTCATTTTGGCAAGTCTCAGACCAAAATGACGGATGTGCAGCATGGAAGGGACAGTGGTTGTCGACTGACCTACGGCCCGTAGGTCGGGGTCTCGTAAGTCAGGTCACTGTTTTGGATGCCATGTTTTAATTAGTCCAATAAATTAATTAGGTGGTTATTTAAATAGTTATGGGTTAAGGGTGGTCTAATTAAGCTAGTTAATGACTTATATAAAGCCCCTAACCTAGTTAAACTAACCCAACCCTCATATTTTCCAAAACCCAATTGCTCTTCCTTCTCTCTTCTTTCTCTCTCCCAAATAGAAGAACCCCATTGAAGGCTAGGTCAATGTCTAAAGGAATAAATAAGGGGGCTTTCCTTTATCATTCTTCATCAATTAACAAGTTATGGGATTCTTTTAACCTTTGGGATTCCTTTCCCCCAAAGGTTTCCTCCAAATTGATTTCAAAAAGATGAGTTTCAAGTGGGTTTTCTTCTATTACGAATTTAATCTTCTAAATTGCTTTGTTTATGATTTATTTAGATAATTATGATTAGATTATGATTTATTATGATTCAATTATGCTAGTTCTTGATGAATTACCATACATTGTGAAGTAGATCATGAATTTAACCTAAGTCCATAACCTTAGGCTATGAACTAGTGATGAATTGTTGTGTAGTTATTCAATTGACTTCATTATTGTGTTGATTACTGTTGTATGATGATATTACACCCATTTTGGGTGGAATTGGATGGTTTATGGTAAAACCTTGATGATGGTTTGTGAAGGAGATTGGGGTAAGTCTTGTGATCTTAATCCTTTACTTCAATTATGATTACTTGTGTTTAGTGATAAGGTATATTAAAGTATACCTTGTCATATGATTGATTAGGGTTGGTATGATGTTTAATTGGAATGTCTTGAATTATGACTTGTGATTTATTGGCTAAGATGTAGTGATATAAGGATGGTGATGACTTACCTATGTTTCTTATCATAATGTGATTAGGTAATGTGCTAACCTCACATGTGTGAATTGTAATGAAAGGAAAATACTCATGCAATTCCTATTGATCTATGATGATGACTATATAAGGAGTAGACCCTATGACCTAAACTAAGTTAGGACTATTAATGAAAGACATTTCAAAAGGGACTCTAGCTTAGCACCAAGTGAACTAGAAGTAAGTAGTGTCCCTTCTCACATAGGGAAGGTAGGATAACTAATGTACTCACGAGATTGGAGACTATAATGCATATAGCATAAATAGGGTCACAACTACATCCCCTAGTTCTTGAACTATGTTTCCCGCATTGGAATACTAGCTAGTGGATCCACATAGATGCTTTGTTCATGTTTTGGTAATACCTTGGCAAGTAGTCCGCCTTCTTTCGGTGTAGGGTTCCATGACACCGGATTCCACATTAGATCATGTGGTCTATGTTGGTTAAGGCAGGATGTTCCCAAAGGTAAAACAAAGTAATAAAGTGAACTTTAACTAGGATGACCTAAGAGGTTTAGCTTAGCCTAGGTAGGGGTACGGGTGTCTACCTATACATTGCACTAGTTATCCCTGAGGGAAGTCTTAGGAGGATATTATTATGTACTTATTTTCTTATAAAGGTAAATAATATGTATGTTTTGATCTTACATGTTAATGACACTATGTGATATTGGTTTCACTTATGAACATGTGATTGGTCTCTATTATTAAAGTAGATGATGATTACTCTTAATGATATAGTATGTGAAGTTGGACATTAATTATTGTTCTTATTGGATTTACTTGATTGAGTGAGGTTATGGGGCTTTATTTGGTCATTGCACTAGTAGACTTATTGGATTTACTTGATTGAGTGTGGGTATGTTCTCATGTTCCGAGGATGATGCCTTTCTACCACACTACCTATATTACATTGTTATAGTCTAAATACAATCTTTTTATTCATGTTGTTTCAAGATATTATTGTGAGCCCTAAGCGGCATTTCTACGTTGTGTTAGGGTTTATGCCCATGTTGATTTTACTCCGTTTAGATGGTTTAATATGAGACATCCCTTTTAAGACTATGTTATGCATTTTATATCTATGTGTGTGTGCGTGTGTTTGTGTGTGTGTGTGCCATAAAATTAGAAGACTATGTAATCTTCTTATACGAAGGGTCTATGTTATCACATCCCGAAACCACACCCTAGAAGATCAAGGTGCAATCTTAGATTGCGACCGGCGTATTCGACCTCTCGGAGGTCTCATACATATCATTCATCGCATATACATAATAAAAAGTAGTGCAGAATTAAACTTTTCATAAAAACAATAACATAGTCTTAAAATTCTTTCATATACATAGTAATAGGAAATGCTAAGTCTCGAATCATCATCTGAAGATACAAGAATACTTGGGACACGGCCTGTACGAATTTAAAAACATACTACTATATAGTCTATTACAAAACTTCATAAAATGACATATATACCCTCGAGTCAAGTGAGGACATACTTCAAACTCTTTTTGAACGATCTCCTAGTCCAAATCTTCTTCCCAAAGCTCTTCACCTACCAAGAACTATATAGATAGAAATAAAGCATGGAATTAGTACAACCACATGTACTAAGTATGACTTATGCATAAAAATCATGAAAATGGACATTTATTGAAAATATGCATCTTTTCATTTGGAAATCATATTATAATCATAAGATAAACATTTATCAACTTAGAAACACATAAGATAACATTTAACCAAAAATTACATTTTTAGAACTCACATTACAGTGAGTTCAATTCACTGTACAATGAAGTTCTTCACTATTACCGTGAATTCTCTTCTCTTCCCTTTTAACACTTCCTAGCATGTAATTCCCTCACTAAAAGTTACCTAAGATTCACTTAAGTCACACAAAGAGAGACGGCCCATACACCCTCTCTAGATGTGCCTAAACGACCCTCAAGATTACCTATAATGAGTCACATACACACTTACAAACATCATAAACATAAATGTAAGATTCTTCTACCAAAGGTGAATTCTAAGTCTCACTTGAGTGATTTATGAAGCGACCGCCTATACAATCCCTTACACACACACTCAAGAGATCCAATAGACTCCCTAGATAGAATCATTCTCACTAAACACACCAACACATAGATGATAGGACACTCTCCTTCCAAAGGCTATCAAATGACATACTTAAGTAAATCAAGAAGATAACGTCCATGATTGAACTCTTAAAGATTACCTAAATAATCCTTAAGACTAACTAAGGCTTAGATCATGTCTACAACACCAAACATCTTCCCTAACTAGAGTCATTCTCAAGAATTCCATTGATAAGACATGAAGAGACCATCCTTTATGCCCTCTTCACACTTTAACTAAGGAATCTTTAAGTCACTTTAGATTAGGTACTTATTCATTTACATACTTTATATCATTAAATCATTAGTTCATTAGTTCATTTAAGAGACATACATCACATAAAGTACATTCAAATAATGGTCTTGGACAAGACCTAGGGACTCTTATTAACATCTTCAAAGCCTAATGTGCAATGTCTAGATAGCGTCCCATACCACCACCTAAATCTCATAGAACTTCTCTAATGCTACTATGTATCCGATATAATGAGAATAGGAAATAACCGACATAGACCATGGTAGAAAATCATGGAATCTAGAGTTCTATCCTACTCCGATGAGGTCTTCTACTTGCCAATGGTAGAACTTAGACACATCCCATGTAGGCACATGGTTAAAGAAGTATGAACGGCTTCTTTGTATTCTAGTCTCACTCTTTAACTAGAACTACTTCCCTTACCATACTCACTAGGTGCTAGCCTTTGTTCTCACAGATGAAGTCACATTAAGGTTCATACAAATGGGTCCCATTTCAAGTTCATGACCCAATTACATTTACCCTACCAAAGAAAGGTTTGCTAGGGCTATCTCACTATGGATACAAGAAGCTCATCATGACTTCCCTAAGGATTGATGTGATCTCATTCCATCCAATCAACCTTAAGTCCACCATTCATTACATGAAGGATACCTTTACGACTTTCGACTTCAAGTTTCATAACCTTACCACTTGGTTCAAGGTTGCACATAAAGGAACCTCTTATCATCACTCAAGGTCTCACCTATATTCATTTATTCAAGACTAAGACCCTTTAGGTTCCTAAGTCAAGACATTACATATTAACATAAGCATCAAGTAAGGGACACAAGTCTACCTAAACAAGACACTACATACTTCCATTTAACACATATAGCCTATCTTTCTTTAGACACTTTGGAATGACCCTTAACATCATCTAGTCAACCTAAATAGTATCAATAGTTTAACACATACTTTCACATATAAGTACATACGATCATACATCACCAAATCAACTACACAAATAGCCGTATAACTTCAAGTAGTGCCGACAAGGCCATGATCATTAATATACGTAAAAATAACGCCGACAAGGCCACATCAATTCACATAACACGGCCACCAAAGGTGGACCAAACCAATCATAACGTAATTGAAGTATAATTAACATTAAAATAAAGGAATAAGGGCAGTGTACCACCTCTTCATCCTCAACACTTCAAGCCAATACCAAATCACCAAATTCAACATCATAAGGCCCTTACCCATGGCCATGAACACCAATTCAATACACAATTATGATAATCAATGAAATCTAAGCCAATTCAACATAGATACAATATTCTAAGATCAATTAGATAAGAATTGAATACAATTCTTACACCATTAGAAATCCCAAATGAAACTACAGATGAATTTATCAACATTAGACCAATATCAAGTAACCCATAAGTTAGTCAAAATCTAGGGTTCATAAAATTTATGGGTTCATAGGTAATTTAGGTTAAAATCATCAATACAACATCAATCTAATGCATAATAAACGTTTGAAAACCATTAATGCAAGAACCCATGGTAGAATCATGAAATTGGACAATTCATCTTTGAAAACTTTAGAAAACATCTTTGAAGTTGGACTCCTTCATGAAACGAGTCTCAAGGATCAAAATACATACCTCAATGAATCTAATTATTCACTTTGATGAAGAATATCCACTCAATTCGTCACACCAAGCTCTTCCTTGACTTTGGACTTCAATGGAGTCTTTGGGAATTCTTAAGAGATTTTGGGGTTTTGTTTTTGGAAGAATGAAATCTTCTAAGTGTTAATGACTTATAAGCACCTTTGAAATACCCAATATACCCCTTATAACCGCCAAACCATCTATTTGGAAGTGGGGTGAAATTCCCATTTCACCCCTCACTTAACAGTGAGGTTGCGCAGGAAAAACAGTCCACCAACGGTTGGCAGTCGACAGACTATTTATCCACAAATGGACCGTCCTGTCCTTCCGTTGGTTGGTTCAGAGACTTGTCAAGGTCCCCTTCTCAACCAAGACTAAGTCTCCACCAACTAAACCCATCGACGGGGCGTCGATTGGCCCATGAGCCATCGATGCCTCCGTCGTTTGGGGGCTGCCCTGGGACAGTCTTGACATAAAGTTTGGGTCCTTTCTCAAGGACCCTTGGTTGGTCCTTGGGGATGTTTGCTCGGACGTTTCCGACCCAAACATGACTGTATACGATTTTAACACATCTCACATGCATTTCATCGAAAACAAACACGTAAAACTTGACGAAACATGCCTAGACACACAAGGTCATTTCAAGGCACATCTTTCGAATTTCATGAACGTTCTTGAACGTTTGACCTCTAAACTTCTCAAAACTTCACACACTTCCTATACATGCTATAATAACTCAATTAAGTACCTTCTAACCTCATGAATCACACATAAAAAAATAGAACCACATACGAGGCACATAGGTGACTTAGTCATCGAACGTCTTAGTCGTCCCTTGACGTTTGACTTCCAATGCACCTAATACTTTAGCTACTGACTCTATACCATATAATAGACCACATTAGGACCTTAGACAACCATTACCAACATGTTAGTCTCTGATTACCCTAAGTCATTTTCGAGGTCTTACAATCTCCCTCACTTGGACAACATTCGTCCTCAAATGACAGTTGCCACTCTCCGAATACTTCCAAGATTAGAGATTCAACTATAAGCACATAAACAAACCACATAACACATTATCTAGAAGCGACATCAATTTCACAACACAACAAGAAACTAGAAGCAAATTCTATAACTCATTATGCTACAAAACTCACATTCTTCATTACAAATAGCAAAATCTCATTTTATATTTAATATCATACTCATACACATCAGTTCTAACCATATTACAACAATTTTAGACCAAAAAAATAATTAGTCAAATTCTCCAAAATATTACAGTGAGCAGTTTTCCTATGCTACAGTGATTTTAACAAATTTTCAAAAAATGCAATTTTAGGCAATTCATGATATAGACATGCTAATATGCAAGGTAACATCATATAATCACATTTTAAAAAATGCTCACAACTCAATAAAACATACAATGCAAGAAGTTAATGAAATTCAATTTCAACCAAACTCCTAAACATCATGCACATGCAACCAACTAGCACATCTATCTAGCCATACTCCCCCACTTAGAAGGAACTCATACCATAATAAGAGAAACAAGGACTTACCAACATCATCATCACTCTCATAGGGCTTCTCACCTCTAGTCCGGAGTTGATAGAAACGCCTCTTTCTTGGAGCATCATCCTTTGGAGCACTAAGATCAACTTTCTTACCCTCTTGTCTAGAAGCAATGTTAGGACAATCTCTCACTTTTTCCCCATCTTTTCCACATCCAAAGCAATTACCCGTACCTACTAGACACTAACCATAATGTTTCTTACCACAAGTGGTACATGTAGGTTTGTCATTGTGAGAACCACCTCCTTTCTCAAACTTCTTCTTAGGAACACTAGGTCCATCTTGAGTTTGAGCCCTCTTTTTGAACCTAGGTTGCACTTGATCACTAGCAACACTCCTTTTCAAGTTTCTTGACATCCTCCTAAGTTTAGACTCTTCAATTGATTGTGCATACACCATGAGTCTAGCCAAAGTCATATCATCATGCAACATAGCCATACGATATTCCTCCCTCACTAAGTCGGCTACACCCGTCACAAAGGGAGTCAATTCATCCCTTGGATTAGACGCTAGGGAAGGTGCATATATAGACAAAGTTGAGAATTTCAAAGAGTATTACTCAACACTCATATTTCCTTGCTTGAGATTGATAAACTCCTCTACTTTCACTTCCCTCCTCTCACGGGGAAAGTACTTAGCAAGAAAAGCTTCCTTGAATTCTTGCCACTCAATAGGACCCGACTCCACCGGCCTATTTTCCTTCCATTGAGTGTACCAAATTTGAGACACATCTCTCAATTTATAGGAAGCCAACTCCGCCTTCTCCCTAGATGTAACCCCCATAACACTCAATACCTTGTACACACCATCAAGGAATTCTTGGGGATCTTCATTCACCTTTGAGACAAGAATGATTGGAGGATTCAACCTCACAAAGTCTCTCAACCTAGATGACATTGTTCTCTCCATAGCATTAACCCTAGGCACCATGTTCAAGTTAGCTTGAGTAGTTACGGCTCGGGTTAAAGCAAGCAAAGCCTCTCTAATCTCCCGATTAGTCAATTCCGGGGGAAACACCGGAACCTCATTACCTCCTCCCATATTAGGGGCATGATCTCCTTGAGGAGGCACTTGAGAACCTTGGACACCTTGCCCATCTTCAATTACTTGCTCAATTTTCTCAACTTGAGGAGGAGCTTCCTCATTCACCCTTCCCTCTTCCAACCTTCTAGCGGCCATCCTTCTAGTATTCATCTCCTAGAAAACAAGGAAACACATTTAGAAGGATATTCATAACATTAATCTACCGCACGAACATAGGACTAGAAATGAAGGAAAACACTATTATCCTATAGACTCTCGCCCATAGATGTGTCGCGACTCATACCGATGTTCAAGACTCTACTAGACGTGACTTGTCGAGACTTTTGGGTTCCTAAGACTACTTTCATTAACCTATGCTCTCATACAAGCTTGTCACATCCCGAAACCACACCCTAGAAGATTAAGGTGCAATCTTGAATTGCGACCGGCGTATTAGACCTCTCGGCCTATCATATCATTCATCGCATATACATAATGAAAAGTAGTGCGGAATTAAAAAATTTTATAAAAACAATAAAATAGTCTTAAAACTCTTTCATATACGTAGTAATAGGAAGTGCTAAGTCTCGAATCATCATCTTAAGACACAAGAATACTTGGGACAAGGCCCGTACGAATTTGAAAACATACTACTATATAGTCTATTACAAAACTTCATGAAACGAAACATAAAATGAAATATATGCCCTCGAGTCAAGTAAGGACATACTTCAAACTCTTCTTGAACGATCTCCTAGTACAAGTCTTCTTCCCAAAGCTCTTCACCTACCAAGAACTATATAGATAGAAATAAAGCATGGAATTAGTACAACCACATGTACTAAGTATGACTTATGCATAAAAATTATGAAAACAGACATTTATGGAAAATATGCATCTTTTTATTTGGAAATCATATTATAATCATAAGAGAAACATTTATCAACTTAGAAACACATAAGATAACATTTAACCAAAAATTACATTTTGGGAACTCACATTACAGTGCAGTGAAGTTCTTCACCGTTAAAGTGAATTCTCTTGTCTTCCCTTTTAACACTTCCTAGCATCTAATTCCCTCACTAAAAGTTATCCTAAGATTCACTTAAGTCACACAAAGAGAGACCGCCCATACACCCTCTCTAGATGTTCCTAAACGACACTCAAGATTACCTATAATGAGTCACATACACCTTACAAGCATCATAAACATAAATGTAAGATTCTTCTACCAAAGGTGAATTCTAAGTCTCACTTGAGTGAGTTATGAAGCGACCTCCCATACAATCCCTTACACACACACTCAAGAGATCCAATAGACTCCCTAGGATAGAATCATTCTCACTAAACACACCAACACATAGATGATAGGACACTCTCCTTCCAAAGGCTATCAAAATACCTACTTAAGTAAATCAAGAAGATAACGTCCATGATTGTCCTCTTCAAGATTACCTAAATAGTACTTAAGACTACCTAAGGCTTAGATCATGTCTACAATACCAAACATCTTCCATAACTAGAGTCATTCTCAAGACTTCCATAGATAAGACACTAAGAGACCATCCTTTATGCCCTCTTCACACTTTAACTAAGGAATCCTTAAGTCACTTTAGGTTAGGTACTTATTCGTTTACATACTTTATATCATTAAATCATTAGTTCATTAGTTCATTTAAGAGACATACATCACATAAAGGACATTCAAATATTGGTCTTGGACAAGACCTAGAGACTCTTATTAACATCTTCAAAGCCTATTGTAAAATATCTAGATACCGTCCCATACCACCAGCTAAACCTCATAGAACTTCTCTAATGCTAATATTTATCCCATATGATGAGAATAGGCAATAACCGACATAGACCATGGTAGCAAAGCATGGAATCCGGAGTTCTATCCTACTCCGATGAGGTGTTCTACTTGCCAATGGTATAACTTAGACACATCCCATGTAGGCCCATGGTTAGAGAAATATGAAGGACTTCTTTGTATTCTAGTCTCACTCTTTAACTAGAACTACTTCCCTTACCATACTCACTCGGTGCTAGCCTTCGTTCTCATAGATTAAGTCACATTAAGGTTCATACAAATGGGTCCCATATCAAGTTCATGACCCAATTACATTTACCCTACCAAAGCAAGGTCCGCTAGGGCTATCTCACTATGGCAACAAGAAGCTCATCACGACTTTCCTAAGGATTGATGTGATGCCGTTCCAGTCAATCAACCTTAAGTCCACCATTTATTACATGAAGGATACCATTACGGCTTTCGACTTCAAGTTTCATATCCTTACCACTTGGTTCAAGGTTGCACATAAAGGACCTTCTTATCATCACTCAAGGTGTCACCTATATACATTTATTCAAGACTAAGACCCTTTAGGTTCCTAAGTCAAGACATCATATATTCACAGAAGCATCAAGTAAGGGACACAAGTCTACCTAAACAAGACACAACATACTTCCAATTAACACATATAGCCTATCTTTCTTTAGACACTTAGGAATGACCCTTAACATCATCTAGTCAACCTATTCACTACCTAATCTAAAGTGACTTAAGGATTCCTTAGTTAAAGTGTGAAGAGGGCATAAAGGATGGTCTCTTCATGTCTTATCTATGGAAGTCTTGAGAATGACTCTAGGTAGGGAAGATGTTTGGTGTTGTAGACATGATCTAAGCCTTAGGTAGTCTTAAGGACTATTTAGGTAATCTTGAAGAGGTCAATCATGGACGTTATCTTCTTGATTTACTTAAGTAGGTCTTTTTATAGCCTTTGGAAGGAGAGTGTCCTATAATCTATGTGTTGGTATGTTTAGTAAGAATGATTCTATCCTAGGGAGTCTATTGGATCTCTTGAGTGTGTGTGTAAGGGATTGTATGATCGGTCACTTCATAACTCACTCAAGTGAGACTTAGAATTCACCTTTGGTAGAAGAATCTTACAGTTATGTTTATGATGCTTGTAAGTTTGTATGTGACTCATTATAGGTAATCTTGAGGATCGTTTAGGCAAATCTAGAGAGTGTGTATGGGCGGTCTCTCTTTGTATTCTAGTCTCACTCTTTAACTAGAACTACTTCCCTTACCATACTCACTCGGTGCTAGCCTTCGTTCTCATAGATAAAGTCACATTCAGGTTCTTACAAATGCGTCCCATATCAAGTTCATGACCCAATTACATTTACCCTACCAAAGCAAGGTCCGCTAGGGCTATCTCACTATGGAGACAAGAATCTCATCATGACTTTCCTAAGTATTGATGTGATGCCGTTCCAGCCAATCTACCTTAAGTCCACCATTCATTACATGAAGAATACCATTACAGCTTTCGACTTCAAGTTTCATAACCTTACCACTTGGTTCAAGGTTGCACATAAAGGACCCTCTTATCATCACTCAAGGTCTCACCTATATTCATTTATTCAAGACTAAGACCCTGTAGGTTCCTAAGTCAAGACATCACATATTCACATAAGCATCAAGTAAGGGACACAAGTCTACATAAACAAGACACAACATACTTCCATTTAACACATATAGCCTATCTTTTTTTAGACACTTAGGAATGACCCTTAACATCATCTAGTCAACCTAAATAGTATCAATAGTTTAACACATACTTTCACATATAAGTAGATATGATCATACATCACCAAATCAACTACACAAATAGACATATAACTTCAAGTAGTGCCGACAAGGCCATGATCATCAATATACGTAAAAATAACGCCGACAAGGCCACATCAATTCACATAACACCGCCACCAAAGGTGGACCAAACCAATCATAACATAATTGAAGTATAATTAACATTAAAATAAAGGAATTAGGGCAGTGTACCACCTCTTCATCCTCAACACTTCAACCCAATACCAAATCACCAAATTCAACATCATAAGGCCCTTACCCATGGCCATGAACACCAATTCAATACACAATTATGATAATCAATGAAATCTAAGCCAATTCAACATCGATACAACATTCTAAGATCAATTAGATAAGAATTGAATACAATTCTTACACCATTAGAAATCCCAAATGAAACTACAGATGAATTTATCAACATTAGACCAATATCAAGTAACCCATAAGTTAGTCAAAATCTAGGGTTCATACAATTTATGGGTTCATAGGTAATTTAGGTTAAAATTATCAATACAACATCAATCTAATGCATAATAAACGTTTGAAAACCATTAATGCAAGAACCCATGGTAGAATCATGAAATTGGACAATTCATCTTTGAAAACTTTAGAAAACATCTTTGAAGTTGGACTCCTTCATGAAACGAGTTTCAAGGATCAAAATAAATACCTCAATGAATCTAATTATTCACTTTGATGAAGAATATCCACTAAATTCGTCACACCAAGCTCTTCCTAGACTTTGGACTTTAATGGAGTCTTTGGGAATTCTTAAGGGATTTTTGGATTTTGTTTTTGGAGGAATGAAATCTTCTAAGTGTTAATGACTTATAAACACCTTTAAAATACCCAATATACCCCTTAGGAACCGCCAAACCATATATTTAGAAGTGTGGTGAAATTCCCATTTCACCCCTCACTTAACAGTGAGGCTGCGCAGGAAAACAGTCCACCAACAATTGGCAGTCGACGGACCATTTGTCCATAAACGGACCGTCCTGTCCTTCCGTTGGTTGGTTCATAGACTTGTCAAGGTCCCATTCTCAACCAATACTAAGTCTCCACCGTCTAAACCCATCGACGGGGCGTCAATTGGCCCACGAGCCATCGATACCTCCGTCGTTTGGGGGCTGCCTGAGACAGTCTTGACATAAAGTTTGGGTCCTTCTTCAAGGACCCTTGCTTGGTCCTTGGGGATGTTTTCCCGGACGTTTCCAACCCAAACATGACCTTATACGATTTTAACACGTCTCAGATGAATTTCATCCAAAACGAACACGTAAAACTCGATGAAACATGCCTAGACACACAAGGTCATTTCAAGGCACAACTTTCGAACTTCATGAACGTTCTTGGACGTTTGACCTCCAAACTTCTCGAAACTTGACACACTGCCTATACATGCTATAATAACTCAATTAAGGACATTCTAACTTCATGAATCACACATAAATACATAGAACCACATATGAGGCACATAGGTGACTTAGTGTCGAACGTCTTAGTCGTCCTTTTATGTTTGACTTCCAATGCACCTAATACTTTAGCTACTGCCTCTATACCATATAATAGACCACATTAGGACCTTAGACCACAATTACCAACATGTTAGGATCTAATTACCCTAAGTATTTTCGAGGCCTTACATATGTATACTAGATATGAATATATTATGTGTAAGCGAGAAGTCTAAGTAAAATTCATGAATTAGTGAAGATGAAAAGTTTTAAATTTTCCGCATTTTTAACCTATGAATGTAATTATGAATGCTAAGAGGCAATTCTTAGTCCTCTCCGAGGACAACGACGCCGGTTACGTCTAGGGGTGCTTCCCGGATGTGGCAAACTTGGTATTTTAGCATGAGGTTGAATATCCCTAGAAATGATGTCACATTAAACCATGTCTATGTACCTTCTTAATCATAATTGTGAAGTGCACCACACTTATGAATGAGAGACTATGTGATGCTTAGAAACTCTCATCTTCTTGTATTCCTATGTCGTGCCTCTGGAGTCTTATTATGTGCTTTCACCTAAACCTTGTATCGTGGTTATAGGTATGAATACTCGAAGTGCAGTTGTTAGAAGGGTCGAAGAAGAAATGTATATGTGCGAGCTAATGACAACCAAGTTCCTCCACAAGACAACTAAGTGCCTCCACTTGAAGAAGTTTCTATTGGTGATCAAGTTCAGGTTGTTCCTCCACCAATGACCGATGGAGAGATAAGGGCGGATTTTCTCAATTTGGCCCAAGTCATGACCTCTAAATCTAATGTCGTCACTTCTCAAGTTCAATCCATGGCAGCTCAAGTGAATAGGGAGGTTGGACCTCGAGTGCCTCAACATGCTAACACTATGGCCTCTCGTTTGAGAGACTTTACTAGAATGAATCCATTTATGTTCTATGGGTCGAGGTCGGATGAGGACCCTCAAGATTTACTCTATGAGGTATTTAAGATTCTCTATTCCATGGGTGTGACCTCAATTGGAAGGCCGAGTTGGTGGCCTGTCAACTCAAAGATGTGGCCCAAACATGGTATATGCAATGGAGGGATAATAGGGCACTAAGGGGTGGTTCAGTGACTTGGGAGATATTCAAGAGGGATTTTGTTGATTGATTATTTCTTAGAGAGTTGAGGGAAGTTAAGGTGGAAGAATTCATCAAACTTCGTCAAGGAGGTATGAGTGTACTTGAATATTCCTTGAAATTCACTAAATTGTCCAAGTATTCTCCATCCTTGGTGTCAAACCCAAGGGTTGAGATGAGTCATTTCATTACGGGGGTGTCCAAAGACTTGGTTAAAGAATGTTGTTCAGCTATGCTTCAAGATAATATGAATATATCTTGACTCATGGTTCATGCTCAACAAGTGGAAGAGAGTAGGATAAGGAGAAAGAGTAGGGAGGCCAAGAAGGCCAAGTCTTATGAAGGTGGTTCTTCAAAGGGTAGGATTTACATTCAAGACAAGCCTAGGTTCAAGATGAGGTTTTCTAATCAAGTTCCTACCAAATTTCCCAAGGCTCGTGATGATATGGTGACTAACCCTATCTCTAAAAAAGAAAGAGGTACTAGTTCACCAAACAAGAAGCCAACTTGTGGAAAGTGTGGCAAGAAGCATTATGGTGATTGCCTTATTGGGGCGGAAAATTGCTTAGGGTGTGGCAAGAGTGGACACAAGGTTAGGGATTGGCCAAATTTTAAGGGGAAAGACAAAGGTAGCAGGCAAGCTCAAGTTAGTGGTTCTAATGTGGATCCTCCAATGAAGAATATCTTTTATGCACTTCGCTCTAGGGGTGAACAAGAGAGTTCTCCCAATGTGGTGATCGGTGTGTTAAAAGTCTTCTCTATTGATGTCTATGATTTACTTGATGCGGGTGCTACATTATCTTTTGTTACTCCCTTGATAGCTAAGAAGTTTGATATTTTGCCCGATATTCTTAATGAACCTTTCTTTGTAAATACCCCGGTAGGTGAGTTGGTGGTTGCAAAGAGGGTATATAGAAATTATCCTATAATGTTGCCCAATAAAGTTACTCATGTTGAATTAGTAGAGCTTGATATGAATGATTTTGATGTCATTTTGGGGATGGATTGGTTGCATGATTATTTTGCTTCCATAGATTGTAGAACAAGAATTGTCAAGTTCAATTTTCCAAATGAACCTGTCCTAGAGTGGAAGGGAGGAAATTCTATTCCTAGAGGTCGTATTATTTCTTGTCTTAAGGCTTGTTAAATAATATCAAAAGGGTGTCTATACCATATTGTAAGGGTCAAAGATTTGGTCTCTGAAAATCCTCCCATAGAGTTAGTCCCCGTATTAAGGGAATTTCCGGAGGTCTTTCCTAATGATCTTCACGGAATCTCTCCCGAACGAGAAATCTACTTTGGTATTGACTTGGTACCAGATACCAACCCCATTTCAATTCCTCCTTATCAGATGGCTTGAAGGTTCAACTCAAGGACTTACTAGACAAAGGCTTCATTAGACCTAGTATTTCTCCTTAGGGTGCTCCGGTTTTTTTTGTGTAGAAGAAGGATGGGTCCCTTAGAATGTGCATTGATTATCTCCAACTCAATAAAGTCACTATTAAGAACAAGTATCCTCTCTCTCGGATTAACGACTTGTTTGATCAACTCCAAGGGGTAAGCTACTTTTCTAAGATTGACTTCAGATCGGTGTATCACCAACTTAGGGTGAGAGGTGAGGATATACCAAAAATGGCATTCCTAACTAGATATGGTCACTATGAGTTCTTAGTAATGTCTTTTGTTCTCACGAATTCCCCGACGGCATTTATGGATCTCATGAATAGAGTGTTTCAAAGTTACCTAGATTCATTTGTAATTGTCTTCATTGATGACATCTTAGTACATTCAAAAAATGAAGGTAAACACATGGATCATTTGAGGGTGGTGTTGCAAGTGCTTAAGGAACACCAATTATGTGCCAAGTATAGCTAATGTGAGTTTTGGTTGAGGTCGGTGGCATTTCTTGGTCATATCATCTCTAGTGAGGGAGTTGAGGTTGATTCAAGGAAAACCAAAGCGGTCAAGAATTCGCCAAGACCATTGACACTGACCGACATTAGGTGTTTCTTGGGTATAGCGAGATACTGTAGGAGGTTTGTGGATGGTTTTTCTTCCTTTGCATCTCCCTTGACTACTTTGACCCAAAAGAGTGTGAAATTTGAGTGGTCGGAGGCATGTGAAAGAAGATTCCAAATCATGAAAGAGGCTTACCTCCGCTCCGATGTTGACTTTAGGGTACCAAGGGCTTCGTTGTATATTGTGATGCATCCCAGTGGGCTTGGGGTGTGTGCTTATCCAACATGGGAAAGTAGTAGCATATGCTCCTAGACAACTTAAGGTGCATGAGAAGAATTATCCAACTCATGATCTTGAGTTAGCCGCCGTGGTATTCGCCTTGAATATAATGAGACATTATTTGTATGGTGTCCACGTATATGTGTATATCAACCACAAGATTCTTCAATATGTGTTTACTCAAAAAGAGTTGAATCTCCGACAAAGAAGTTAGAATTGTTGAAAGATTACGACATGAGTGTTCTCTACCACCCCGGTAAGGCCAATGTGGTTGCCGATGCTCTAAGTTGTATGACCATGGGTAGTATGTCTCATGTAAAAGAAGCAAAGAAAGACCTAGTGAAAGATGTTTATAGGTTGGCTCGTTTGGGTGTTAGATTGGAAGATTCCCAAAATGGTGGTTTTATGGTCCATCATAACTTCGAATCTTCTTTGGTGGTTGAGGTGAAGTCTAAACAAAAACTTGATCAACCATTGATGGAGTTGAAGGAGTCGGTTATTGGTAAGTTTAATGAGTCATTCTCCTTGTGGGGAGATGGTGTCTTGAGGTATTAAGGAAGGTTGTGTTTTCCTAATATTGTTGACTTGAGAAAATGGATTCTTGAATAAGATCATGGGTCCCGTTATTCCATTCATCCAGGTTCTACAAAGATGTATCATGACCTTAGAGAAGTGTTTTGGTGGGAATGCTTGAAAGGGGACATAGCGGAATTCGTTGCAAAATGTCCAAATTGCCAACAAGTCAAAGCCGAGCACCAAAATGAAAGTGGTTTACTTCAAAATATCCAAGTTCCCACTTGAAAGTCGGAAGATATTAATATGAATTTCGTGGTAGGTTTGCCTCTTACACAAAAGCAACATGACTCTATATGGGTGGTTGTGGATAGGTTGACCAAATTTGATCATTTTAATCCCGTCAAGTCCACATATTTGGCAGAGGATTATGCAAGGCTCTTCATAGATGAGATTGTGTGTCACCATGGTATTCCATTATCCATCATATCGTATAGGGGTGAACAATTCAAATATAGGTTTTGGAGGTCATTCCAAAAAGGGTTGGGTACCAAGGTGAAGCTAAGCACCACTTTTTATCCCGAAATGGATGGTCAAGCAGAGCGTACTATGCAAACCCTTGAGGGTATGCTTAGAGGTTGTGTAATTGATTTCAAGGGAAATTGGGATAAACACTTGCCTTTGGTTGAGTTTTCTTACAACAATAGTTACCATTCATCTATATCTATGCCTCCTTTTGAGGCCTTGTATGGTAGGAGGTGTAGGTCTCCAATTGGATGGTTTGAAGTGGGTGAGTCATCACTTTTGGGTCCCGAATTAATTTATAAGTGTATGGAGAAAGTTCATATATTAAGGAACCGCTTGAAAATAGCCTATAGCCGGAAAAAGTCTTATGCCAACCATAGGAGAAGAGACTTAGAGTTTGAAGAAGGTGATAAGGTGTATTTAAAAACTTTACCTATGAAAGGGGTGGTGAGATTTGGCAAGGAAGGGTAGTTGAGTCCTCCTTATGTGGGTCCTTATGAAATTTTTCAAATGGTTGGAAAGGTTGCATATGAGTTGAGACTACATAGTAAATTGGCTTCGGTTCATCCAGTGTTCCATGTCTCCATTCTTAAGAAGTGTATCGGTAATACCGAGTCCATTCTTCCAATTGAGTGTCTAGGTGTGTAAGAGAACCTCTCCTATGAGGAGGTTCCAGTTGAAATCCTTGACAGACCAGTAAATAAGTTAAGGAACAAGGAGGTGGCTTTCGTAAAGGTGTTATAGAAGAACCACCTAGTTGTGGGTGCAACATGGGAGGCCGAGGCCGACATAAAGTCCCATTACCCTCATCTATTTGATAACTAAGGTTAATTTTTCCTATTTATAGTTAAAATAATGAGTTTATTTGAAGTTTCCTTGATTATTGGTAAAATATTGAAATATATGTTGTGTTACTGTGAATTACAGTGAACTATGCTTATAGATGTGAAAGTTTTCAAAAACAAAATGCTCTTTTATTTAATTTGAACTTATGTGGTGAATTTTGGCATGTTGTACCTTCATAGGTTGTATTGAGCATGATAATATGTGTTGAAGAAAGCTTTGGCATAAGTGAATACACATATAGTGAATGTTGAACTCTTATGAGTTGAAAATGATGTTTTGAGTTGCATTGTGTAAAAGATCATGTGGTTATGTTGATTTGAGTTGTAACTCATGTTTTGATATGTTGTTGGTTGGGATGCTAGTCTTGAGTCTATTCCTTCCTTTTTAAGAATTTTAGTTTCATTCGGAGACGAATGTCCCTAAGGGGGGGATAATGTAATATTCCGAAAGTCTAAAGCCTAATCTAGAGACTAACATGAGAGTCTAAGAGTTCTAACACCGTTTTAAGGTCATATATAATGTATACAAGTGTCACATCCAGGGAGCACCCCCTAGACGTAACCGGCGTCATCGTCCTCTTTGAGGACTAAGACTAGTCTCTTAGCACTCATCATAACATTCATAGGCTAAAATATGCGGAAAAATTAAAACTTTTTAACTATATCTAATCGGAGGTTTACATAGACCTCTACATACACATAATAGTAAAATATAGAGTATACATAGACCCGTTCGTATAGGAATATTACTTAGTCTTCTACTTTTATTTCATACACATATATAAGATAGAATTAGAGTCATAAAATCCGTCTCATCTCATAAACCATCTAGATCAACAATACAACATGGGCATAGCCCTACAACAATAAAACTAAGCCACATATAGGCTTTAGACAACTTTGTCTTCAAATGAAAGATAGAGTCAACATAAACGTCATAATAGCTATAAAATCTGTAGGTAGAATATCGGCATCATCCTCGGGGAAATGAGGACCTACCACTTGGATGATAAGAGTATCCAAGCCTTGTTCTCAATCGCCTCGAACCAAACCTCAACGACCGGAACCTAAAGTGTTTGGGAAAAAGGGAGAAATTGGGGTTAGTACGCCACATGTACTAAGTATGAGACCATATGCACATATAACAATCAAACATGCTAAAAAGGGACATTTAGTTAAATCATGCCATTTCATGTATTTATGCACAATCAAACTAGACTAACCAATTACACATACTTAATCAAGTCAAAGCAACAATATGCATATCACATATTTGAACCCGTAATCTCACATAACCCTAACATCAAGTAATCATATTACAAGTATAAATAAGATTTAATCATGTGAACTAGTAAAGCAATACAACCATACATAACCCTTATTGTAACGACCCGGATTCTTGAATCTGAATCGCCACCGGCGTCGTTGACCTCTCAGAGGTCACAGACAAGCCTCATCTTGCATTCATCACATTCATCTGGTTAAATTTGCGGAAAATTTAAAACTTTTTATATGTATGAAGTTTACTTAGACTTCATATAGTCATTAAATATTTACATCATATACTAAGCTCAACATAAAGAAAACAACCATCTATTATAAAGAATCAATTCGAAACTTAATATGAATATATCATAAATAGTTTGCCAAACACGGCCTTATTACAAAGCTTCGAAATGAAAGTATTAAATAAACTCTAGGGAAAACATCCACTATCTATATCTAAAACTAAGGCTAGACTAATGTGCGTAGCATCCTCGAAATCAAGAGGACCTACCAAATGGTCTGGAGAAACGCTGAAGTCCAAACCGCTGCAAGTGACGTCAATCTGCCCTCTGACCTGCACCTATAAAAATAGTAAATAGTAGGGGGTTAGTACACTACTTTAACTAAGTATGGGTGTATGCACACATACACATAAAGCTATGCATGATCAATGAAAGCTCTTCCTAAGCAACATGCCATTTTTGGAAAGTCTAGTCATTAGACTTTCCTAATTCGTTAGTTGTGAATTGTGGTATGAATATGATGTATTTTAATGCATTCAAAGCACACAACTCATTTTCTATATGATTACAAGACATTAGTATCATTAACATAGTTTTAGAACCACTCGGGCGAGGATTTGACAATTTGATAAACCCCAACACGAGAACTCCCATTCCCATACTTAGTTTTATTTTCAGTCTTTTTCTTCTTCTTGTTATGTAGTTCAATAATTCCTTTGGTCCTATGTTTTACTTACAAGTGCAATGATTCATTGTAGTCTCATACCCACAATAATCGATGTAAGTAATCCAAGGACTAAGGAATGATTTTCCTACCTTATAGTGAGTCATTCTTTACTCTATGTATTCATAAACATTTCAAAAGCCAATTTTATTGGATATGCCAACTGTTTCATTACTTTCATATTTGGGAAGTTATAAGTCATTTAATTACCATGATATTCCTACTTCCCTTCTTGGCATCATATGAGAAGTCATTATAAGTCAATATTATTTGGCTTTGCCCATTATTTGCTGAAACTTTCATGAGTGTGACATTGGCATTGACATTCTTAAGCTCTTCATCATTGCTCACTTTGAACATATGTTCCATCATCATCATTCATTCTCACTTTCATAGAGACATCATGGGTAATAAGATCATGCGAGCTAACATGAAATCCAGTGTCTGTCCCACACCGAAAAGAGGTGATTCACCGGTGAAAATGAATATAGACCATGTGATCTACTCATGGAATCCAGTGTCTACCCCACACATGGAAAGGGGTGATCCCCGTCTTAGGCGAATCAATCTCAAGTTTTCACTCCACACCGAATAGGAGTGACTCACGGCTATAGTGAACCAGAACATATTGTGAGCATTAACCGACATAGATCATGTGAGCTATACATGAAATCCTATGTCTGCCCAACACCGAAAAGGGGTGGAATCACCGGCCAAGGTGAAACCGTACATGCCTAGCTCTCTTAGGTGGAAACCACTGGCTAGTTCCTATGTTGGCTAGACATAGTTCGAAGACTAGGGACTTAATGAGACTACTTATCCACCTCGGTGGTAGCGTCGTTGCATGAGACTTACACGTGCAAGCACATGCTCATAACTAGTCTATCGGTGATGTGCTCACTTTCATTATCTTCTTTATCTTTTAGAGTTGACTCAAGCATTTTGGAAGCTTACTTCTAGATTGAGAATTTACTTACTCTTTTTATGACTTGTCATCCTTACTTTACATTGATGAAATGTGAATTGTCCTTACATATCATCCTTACTTTACATTGATGAGATGTGAATTGTCCTTACATCTTATCCTTACTTTACATTGATGAAATGTGAATTGTCCTTACATATCATCCTTACTTTACATTGATGAAATCTGAATTGTCCTTACATATCATCCTTAGGTGTTAATGAGACTAGTCTCACACATTCTAACACCTTCATTCGTGAGTATTCTTTTAACATAGTAGCTTAGATGTAAGTAAGACTTGTCTGACTTCCTTTAACACCCCATTCTGGTCACTTACTTAATTTTTTCCCCTTTTTGTTATGTTATAACTCACGTTATTTCTTTACTTTAGTGTAGTAGCTTCATATCATCGTTTATGGACGATGAGCACTTCATTCAATGAGTTTCATGTATTCATAGTTCATTCTTTTAGAGCATGTTGGAAGTTGTCCCAATGAATGTCATGCCCTTGGTTATGGATTCATTGAATTACTTTAGAAGTTCTTATAATATCAATGTATATTCTAACTACACTAGATTGGCATATGATTAGTGTTGGCATAAACATTTGGGATATTATACTAGCAAATCATTTTTATTGGCTTAAGCCAATTTTACGTATGTTCATATTTAAATTGAATATGTATGAACCTTTAGCCAATCTTTCAATCATTTACATAAGATCCTAGCCATTAGGATGCATTAATTTTGACCAAGTAGTGCTAGCCAATTTCTTGGCATAAGATAGTCCATTCATTCAAGGTGTGATTTCATAGGATGTCTTCCAAGCCAATCATAGTTCATGACTTTAGGCATAACGTTTTTAAGCATTTTGGACAGCATCATATTAACATTTGATGAGTATAACACTTTCATAAAGTCACCTTAACATCAATTATGTATTAAGACGTCACACACCACACTTAACGTTTTTCGAACATATCTTAGTATACATCGTTCTTTAATTCACATAAGAAACCCTTAGCATCAAACGAGTCCAATTAATAGGTTTATTCACATTCTTTAATCAAAACCATGCACATTAAGATCAGCCAGAACCACATACCAACAACATGATCTCTAACCTATTCAACATTGAAATCGTAACAAGGATACTAGGGAAAGGGAAGTTCGACGAGAACTTTGGGAGCAACCCTAGTTTTCGAGATTTCATGAATTACGACGATGGAAAGTACTCTTGGAGAAAGAATTCCAGGAGAGAAACCCATACCTTATGTAGAACTTAATCTACTAATACCACCTTGAACGAAACCTTGAAGATACCTTGAAATCGCCTAAGAACGTCTATGCCCTTTTTCCGGTTTAGCGTTTTTCGTTCACTGCCTCTTTCTTGCATTTTGTTCTAAGTGTTTTGATCGTGTATTCTAGGTTTAGGAACTGATATCGAATTATTCAACTTTAGGTTAATTAACTTAATTAATAAATTAATTAGTTAATTACTAAAATACCCTTCCTAAGTTGAGTAGACATAGGAAGATGTTGACTTTGACCAAAATCGGGATTGACCCTTGTTTTGGTCAATATTTTGACTTTTAATTAATTAATTAAATCCTCAATTTAATTAATTTAGGGACCTAGGTAAATTACCAAAACACCCCTAAGTCAATAGGACCACAACTAACAACTTTGGGACCATCCTAGGTTAGGTACTAGGTTGTCCCTAAGTTAGTTAGGCTCCACCCGACCAAGTCCTAGGTTCTCGGGTGCATTAGGGGGTCCAATTCGGTTAGTCCTAGGTTAGTTGTCTAGTTAGGAGAGTTGGTTAGGACTTAGAGTTAGTTAGGTTGGCTGGTCCCACATGGAGGGACCCGCCCGTGCATGTCATGCGTAACCGCCCTAACTGAATTCGGGTAGGGTGGTTCTGTGGTCCCCCTTGGCCGGCTCCTTCACGTATGATGCCCATGTGCTTGCACATGGGTTTGTTACACTTTCCTAACTAGTTTATCTTGATGTATCATTTGGGAATGTTTACTTATTGTCCCAAGGACCCTCACCATGTCCTTGGGCACTGCTTAACTTGCATGATCATTTTAAATGGTCATGTGCTATGGTACTAGGCTTGACACTTGGATGCCTAGTACTTCATATATTTTGTTGAGGCATCATTTTTATTAACTTAGGGTCTTCATCGCAGGTACATTTATTGAACATCAATTTTGGATTGGGGTATGACAACCCAAAAAAGTATATTTCTTATTCGTATATAGAAAATTGGCTAATATCCCTTATCCAATTTTTCTATACTATGCCCAATATTTCTCAATATTGGGCATTGGGGTGCCTATGTACCCCTAATAGGCTATCCTAAAGGCATACTGGGCTCTTCATTAGACATATGATTTTCCGGAATGTTACACTTATAAAGCCACAAGTGCAATGATCAAGTAAAGCCCCATAACCCTACTCAATCAAGTAACCAAACAAGAATCACAAATAGTAACTTACTTCACATAACATAACCTTCAACATACATAAGTTCATACTTTAATCAATAAGAACCAATTACATATTCATAAGCATCATAATCATCATATAAATTCATTTACCTTTCATAATCATTTACATACATAATATTGACTTTCTAAAGCTTCTATCAAGGCAAACTAGTGCAAGACCTAGGTAGAGTCCCATACCCCTACATAAGTTAAGTCTAACCTTTCAAGTCACCTCAATTAGCCTATACATCATTACTTCATTTTAGTTTAGGGAACACTTGCCTTAACCTACATAGACCACATGAGCTAATGTGGAATCCGGCGTCATGAAACCCTACACCGAAAGAAGGCGGACTACTTCCCGAAGTAGTACCCAAAACATAAACATAGCAACTACGTGGATCCACTAGCTAGTATTCCTATGGGGGCAACATAGTTCAAGAACTAGGAGACATAATTGGGACCCTCTTTATCCTATGTGCATTATAGTCTCCAATCTCAAGAGTACCTTAGTGATCCTACCTTCCCTATGTGGGAAGGGACACTCCTCTTTCTAGTTCACTCGGTGCTAAGCTAGAGTCCCTTATTGAAATGTCTTTAATCTTTATTTATCAACCATAACTTAATTTAGGTCATAGGGTCTAGCCCTTGCATAATCCTCATCATAATATCTCAATAGGAATTGCATGAGTAAAAGTCTTTCATCACAATTCTCTTAAGTAAGGTTAACACTTTATAGCCTTTCAACAATAAAGCACATTTGGCAATCATCATCACCCTTATTAATTTACATCTTAATCAACCTCACAACCATACCAAGACATTTCAATTTAACATCATACCAACCTATAAATCCTATACGAAACATGCTCCAATACAATTATCATGACTTAACCACAATTAACCATAATTGAAACAAAGGATAAGGTCACAAGACTTACCAAGTCTTCTTCACAATTTCACCATCACCAAGGTCTTACCATCAACCCTTACTTCAACCCAATTAGGTCATCAAATCACCATAACTCAATAACCAATGTAATCACAAGTATAGAAGAGTCACTACTTCACAATTTAATAGTAGATCAAAGCTTAGGATTTAGTCAATTCATCATACCCTTGATCACCTATCAAGAACTAGCATGAAAGACTAATCATCATCCTAATTTGTTCATAAACAGCATATCAACATCATATACAAGTGATTCCACCCCTAAGCAAGTCAATTGAATGAACAATTTACAATCTAAGTCAAGAACACAACCTAGGGTTAAGGACTTGGGAACATATTCTTCAATTTAGGCAAGACCATGAACAATTACTCCAATTAAGTTAGAATACATGTTAATAAAATCATATTAACCTAAAAGAAACATCAACAACTCAATCCACAACATCAATTTCGGAATTGGATGAAACCCATTAGAAATCACTAACTTTTGAAATCAATTTGGATGAACCCTTTAAGGAAAGAGGTCTCAAATGTGAAGAGATCTCATGCCTTATTGTCTTGATGAGAAATTGAAGATGAATCCACCCTTTTACAGCCCCCAATTCACTTCCTAAGCTTTTCTTCAATGGAGTCTTCCAATAGAGAGAGAAAGTAGAGAGAAGGTAGAGCAATTTGATTTAGAATTGTGCTTAGGTTAAGATATGTTAGGGACATTATAGGGTGACTAATAAACTTAATTAGAACTCCTTTAACCACTTAATTAAATCCCTAAACCCCTAACTAACTTAAATAAAACGTGACTTAAAATTGACTGACCTCACCAACGAGACCCGGTCGACGTTCCGTTGGTGAGTCTACGGACTGCCCCTCCTCCGTGCTGCACATCCTCGTCTCGGTCAGAGACTTTTGCAGCCGGGGCCTTCCACCACCAGGCTAAGTGTGGGACGACAGAGGCATCGACGCCCTGTCATTCCACCTACGGCCCGTCGTCTCTTCCGCAGGTACTCCTCCACCAATGGTTTGGCTAAGTGTTGAGGTACGATGGGCATCGACGGTCCTTTGGTCCATGCACGGGCCTTCGGTTTCTCTCGTTGATGCTCACAGCCACCACCTGGCCTAGTGTGGCACCGCGGTGGCACCAACAGTCCGTTGTTCCACCCACGGACCATAGGCCAGCCCGTTGATGCACACTGCCCAAGAAGTGCTGCCAAAACCCACAAGGGTCCTCCTCCATGGCCCTTAGTTGGTCCTTAGGGAGTCGTACCCTGATGTTTCGACCATGAAATCTTTCTAACACTTATCACTCACCTTTCCACCAGTTTTCGTTAAATTCCAACTCTAAAAAGCTAGTCAAATAGGCCAACGCACACTAGCACCTCTTTGGACCAACTTTCGGATGTCTTGGACATTCTTAAACCTTTTGGTTCCAAAACTTCCTAAGTGACCTATATTCATGAAACTAACCTTCAAAATAGTTTCTAGACTTCCCGACACCTATTATAGGCCTAATGACATGTCTCACGTTTTCGAAATGCTACAATAAGTCAAAATATCAAGGAACGTCCATGACATCCGGAAACTAGTCCAAAAGGTGTTATGTGCCTTAGTCTATTTGACAAGGTTTTACGAGTCCAAAAATGATGCAATTTTGTGAAAAGGTGTCTAACACGTAGTAGAGTTGGTTTATAGTCAAAAATGTTAGGTACGACTCCCCAAGGACCAGCCAAAGGGTCCTTTATGAGGACCGTTGCATTTTGGCTAAAAGTTGTCTACGACAGTAGCCATCTACGGTAAAAGGCTACGAGGCGTGGCCTGTGATCGACAGGGCGTCGATGGACACCATTGATAGTCCCTTAGTCCAATTTTGAAGGGGTTATTTTGGCAAGTCCCTGACCAGAATGACGGATGTGCATCACGGAAGGGACACTGGCCGTCGACTGACCTACGGCCTGTTGGTCGGGGTCTCGTAGTTTAGGTCACTGTTTTGGCTTCAATGTTTTAATTAGTCCAATTAATTAATTAGGTGGTTAGTTAATTAGTTAGGGGTTAAGTAAGGTATAATTAAGTTAGTTAATGACTTGTATAAAGCCCCTAACCTAATTAAACTAACTCAACCCTCATAATTTCCAAAACCCAATTGTTCTTCCTTGTCTCTTCTTTCTCTCTCCCAAATAGAAGAGCTCCATTGAAGTCTAGGTCAAGGTATAAGGGCAGCAAGAAGTTGGCTTTTCGTCATAATTATTCATCAATTAACAAGGTATGGGATTCCTTTCACCTTTGGGATTCCTTTCCACAAAGGGTTCCTCCAAATTGATTTCAAAATGATGAGTTTCAAGTGGGTTTTCTTCTATTACGAATTTGATCTTCTAAATTGCTCTTTAATGATTTCTTTAGATAATTATGATTAAATTGTGATGTATTATGATTCAATTATGCTAGTTCTTGATGAATTAACCTAGGTTGGGAAGTAGATAATGAATTTGACCTAAGTCCTTAACCCTAGGCTATGAACTAGTGATGAATTATTGTGTAGTGATTCAATTGACTTCATTGTTGTGTTGACTAATATTGTATGATGATATTACACCCATTATTGGTGGAATCGGATGGTTGATGGTAAAAACTTGATGATGGCTTATGAAGGAGATTGGGGTAAGTCTTGTGATTTCAATCCTTTACTTCAATTATGATTACTTGTGTGTAGTGATGAAGGTATATTGAAGTATACCTTGTCATAAGATTGATTAGGGTTGGTATGATATTGAATTGGAATGTCTGGAATTATGACGTGTGAGTTGTTGGCTACGATGTAATGATATAGGAGGGTGATGACTTACCTATGTGCCTTAACATTATGTAATTATGTAATGTGCTAACCTCACATGTGTGAATTGTAATGAAAGAAAAATACCCATGCGATTCCTATTGAGCTATGATGATGAATATATAAGGGGTAGACCCTATGACCTAAACTAAGTTATGACTTTTAATGAAAGACATTTCAAAGGGGACTCTAGCTTAGCACCGAGTGAACTAGAAGTGAGGAGTGTCCCTTCCCATATAAGGAAGGTAGGATCATTAATCTACTCATGAGATTGGATATTATATTGCATCTAGAATAAAGAGGGTCCCAACTACATCTCCTAGTTCTTGAACTATGTTGCCCTCATAGGAATACTAGCTAGTGGATCCACATAGATGCTATGTTCATGTTTTGGTACTACCTTTTCAAGTAGTCCGCCTTCTTTCGGTGTAGGGTTCAATGACACCGGATTCCACATTAGCTCATGTGTGTGGTCTATGTCGGTTAAGGAAAGATGTTCCCAAAAGTAAAATGAAGTAATAAAGTGAACTTTAACTAGGATGACCTAAGAGGTTTAACTTAGTCTAGGTAGGGGTACGGGAGTCTACCTATACATTGCACTAGTTATACTTGAGGGAAGTCTTACGAGAATGTTCTTATGTACTTATTTGCTTATAAAGGTAAATGATATGTATGTTTTGATCTTACATGTTAATGACACTATGTGATATTGGTTTCACTTATGAACATGTGATTGGTCTCTATTACTAAAGTATGATGATGATTACTCTTAATGATATAGTATGTGAAGTTGGGCATTACTTATAGTTCATATTGGGTTTACTTGATTGAGTGAGGTTATGGAGCTTTACTTGGTCATTGGACTAGTTGACTTAATGGGGTGTATGAGTGATGGTCTTGCTTTGGTTATGATTTTATGAACTCTTATGCATGTTTGTTGATATTATAACTTGATGGTAGAGTTGTTTTGATTATGTGCTCAATTATGTTGATATGCATGTTGACTTGACTAGACTTTGTATTGTTGTTCTTGTGATGTACATGGTCTTGACTTAAGGAATATGTGCTTATTGATTGGTATTGGTTCGTGAATGTGCATAATGTGTTTTCGAAGTAAATTTGCATGCTTTAATGAAATGTCCCTTTTTAGCATGATTTCTATGTTGTATGTGCATATGATTCCATACTTAGTACAAGTGATGTGCTAACCCTATTTCTCCCTTTTTCCCCAACATTTTAGGTTTCATTGAAGGGTTCGTGACAACTTTTGAAAGAAGGCTTTGAATTATTCTCCGTGTGTTGGTATGTCCTCATGTTCTGAGGATGATGCATTTCTACCACTCTACCTATATTACATTGTTATAGTCTAATGACAATTTTTCATTCATGTTGTTTGAAGATATTGTTGTAATCCCTAAGTGACATTTCTACATTGTGTAAGGGATTATGCCCATGTTGGTTTGACTCCGTTTACATGGTTTCATATGTGTGTGTGTGTGTGTGTATCATAAAAGTAGAAGACTATGTAATCTTCTTATATGAAGAGTCTATGTATACTCGATATGAATGCATTATGTGTAAACAAAAGGTCTAAGTAAAATGCATGAATTAGGGTAGATGAAAAGTATTAAATTTTCCGTATTTTTAACCTATGAATTTAATGATGAATTCTAAGAGCCTAGTCTTAGTCCTCTCTGAGGACGACGACGCCTGTTACGTCTAGGGGGTGCTTCTCAGATGTGACATAAAATTTCATGGTTATGTGTTTATTTGAGTTGTGAATTAGTCATATGGGCTGTGAATCATAATGTTTTTATGTTTTTTATGTTGTTCTTGGTTGGGCTGCTAGTCATCCTCTCCCCATAAGAAAATTTTTAGTGTCATTCGGGGAAGAATGTTCGTGGGGGGATAATGTAATACTCTGAAATTCAAGGACTTGGTCTAGAGACTCCTTACATGAACTAAGACTCAAAACACTATTTATAGGCCTAAAATAATGTATTCAAATTAGTTAGGAAGTGTTAAAGTCAAAGTGTTAAGAAGTGACCATAATGTCCGATAAATTGTGAAATGTGCACTAGTGTGCCTTGGCATGTTCCATATGACTCCCCAAGGACCACCCTAATGGTCCTTGGAGAGGACCCCTCCAATTAACCCAAAAACCTGTCTTTTAACATTGGCCATCCACGAGCTAAGGACAAGCCATCGATGGATTCGTGGTTCAAAAATTAGCCAAATTTCAGAATGGTCCCAATAACCAAGTCTTTGTCCCAAACGAAGACTTTCCAGCACGGGCCATCGATGGGACTACGAGGTGTAGGTTGAGGAATCGTGATTTGGGTCTGTTTTTACTGTTAAGTCTTTTTAGTTAGGTACTTAATTAGTTAGTTATTTAGTTAATTAATTAGGGGTTAAATAGTGGTTGATTAAGTTACTAGGGGCACTATATAAGACCGAAACTTAATAAACCTAACCCATCGCCCCATATTTCCCACACTTAAATCTCTCAAACTTCTCTCTACTTTCTCTCTCCCCAAACTTCAAACTCCATTCAAGAACACTAGAGCTTCAAGTCTAGGACGAATTTACCAAGGATTTCACCTCAAATTCGTGGAAAGATCATCATTAAGGTATGGTTTCTCTTACTCTTGGGGTTCCTTTCCCCAAGAGGCCCTTTCAACTATGGTTTTCAAACATCCCCAAGACTAGGGTTTCAATCTAGATATGGGTTCTCTTTTCAAAATGATATAGCTATTCAATTGTGATGAATTATAGTCTTTTATCATTATTTAACTATGTGTTGATGGTCAATTGTTGTTAATCACTAAAGATTGTCCCTTTGAACCATTTTTCTTCCTACACTAATTATGCCTTAAAATTCTATAGAATTGTGGAAGATAATGACTATATGAATATGTAGAATAGTAATTGCTATGTATTACTTCTTAAATTTACCTGGTTTATGCATTGTCTATGTATTCTTTGGTAATTGAAGTATGAAGGCAATGAAAGAGCAATAAGGTATGAAGATTGATTCTTCTTGAATTCAATTATGAAGTATGATTTACTTAGATTGTAATGCTTCTATGTCTAATGTGTGGTTGTGATGTTGATAGCAAGTATTCCTCATCCTTAACCCTAGACATTTAATTGGATATTAAGTATGCAAGTATGTTAAGATATGATTATTATATGATCGAAAGTAGCTTCTCATGATTATGATTAAGTGTTCAGTGATAGGTTTACTCACTTGTATGTGGTTTTCTAAAGTTAAAAAGTAGTTCTGACTTATGAATACATATGAGCTATTATGATGAAATGTTCACATATGGGTCTAGAAGAGACTAATGTGATCTTGTATAAAGAGTACGATGACTACTCAAGGGAATAAATACTTAGCACCGAAAGGGCATGTAAATAAGATAGAGGTCTCACGTTTAGCAAGTCCGACCTCCCACATGGGTTTCTTCACGTTTAGTATTTCTGGATTCCCAAGATAGGTGTTGTCTCATGAAATGCAAACCTCCACGTCTAGCAAGTTAAGGTTTCTAGAAGCATTCTCCTTGACCCTTAACTATGTGCCTACATAGGACTATAGCATAGTCGATCCACCTAGATAGCTTTATAAGAATGGTTGAACCTTAGGCAAGTGTTAACCCTCTCTTTTAGGTATGGGAGGAAAACACCGGATTCCATGTAGCTCACATGGTCTCATGTCGGTTATCAGACTTTTTTCCCTGGTGTAATAAGGAAATGAGTAAGTCAAGTATGTTAAATATTATTAGGACTTGTCTTAAAGGTTACTACATAGGGTGAGGGAGGGTATGTGACTTCTCTTACTCATTGCACATGTGGGATCCTAAGGGAGGGTCTTAGTAGTGGTCATGTATGATTAAGTTGATTACATGTTATGTATGCCAAGTTATATATGACCTTATGAATCAAGCATGTTATCACAAAGTATGAACTTATGTTGTATGCATGTAATAGGTGGCTTGAGGTGATGCTTAGCCTTGGGTAGGGTTATGGGGTTCTATTCTTGGCATTGCACAAATGTTGCTTTGGTTTGTTTATGTGTTGGGTTAATATCATGATTAAGTTGGCTTGTCTGTCTCATATATAGGTGCATATTGGGTTAATTATTATAATGCATGGTTTTGACTAATTGTGCCTTTTCTCATGCATTGATGATTTTATGCATAAGAGCCATACTTAGTACATGTGTTTTTTACTAACCCATATTTCTTCCCTTTTTCCCCAACATTGTAGGTTCTGGCCATTGAAGAGCTTCTAGGCAAATTTACAAGGATACTTGGACTTCTTCCTGAGCTTCTTGGCCAATTTGCAAGGATACTTGTACTTCTTTCTCCAAGTAGTTGGTGAGTTCTCCAAGTTCGAGGATGGTGCCTTTTGATCTACCCTAGTAGTATTGCTTTAGTCTAAAGACATTCATTTCTCTCCTATTGTTGAAGATATTGTTCTAAGCGCTATGTGGCAATTATGGATATGTATAAGGGCTATGTCCGAATGTTCATACTTCACTTTAGATGGTATAATGTGAGACGGTATTATTAGACTAAATCCCTATACGTTGGTTATGTTGATTAAACGAGAAGCCTGTGTAAGATTCCTATGCGATGAGTCTAAGTGAACTTCATAAGTAGTATGTGAGAGGTCTATGTAAACCTCAATATATAAAAAGTTTTAATTTTTCCGCATTTTTAACCTATGACATATTATGATGAATGTTAAGAGTCTAGTCTTAGTCCTCTTAGAGGAGGAGGATGTCTGGTACGTCTAGGGGGTGCTCCCCGGTCGTGACACGGCATATTTCAAAGTGAATACTATAGTAGCTAACTCAAGACCATGAGTTGGGTAATTCTTCTCGTGAATTTTCATAACTGTCTGGAGGCATAAGCTTGAACTTTGCAATTCGCATTAACAAACAACCTAGAATGACATTGGACGCATCATAATGCACCACAAAACCTTGGATACAATCTTGTAAGGTCAATACTATATTAGTATTCAACAGTTTTTTCAATTCCAAAATCTTTTTCTCACAAGCTTCACACCACTGAAACTAAATTGTTTTCTAAGTAAACTTAGTTAATGGGGGTTAAATAGATGAAAACCTCTCGATGAACCTTCTATAATAGTCAGCCACACCCACGAAACTCCTAATATAAGTTGGAGACGTGGGTCTAGGCCTTATTTACAATGCCTCAATATTTAGAGTATCAACTCAAATTCCATCACAAGAAACAATATGGCCTAAGAATGCCACAGACTCAAGCCTAAATCCACACCTGGAAAATTTAGCATAAAACTCTTATCCGTGAGAGTTTGAGGAACTACTCGAAGATTATTAGAATGATCTTTCTCATTCCTTGAATAGATTAGAATGTCATCAATGAATATGATAATAAACATATATAAATAAGTCTTGGATATTGTGTTCATAAGATCCATAAAAGTTGCATGAGCATTAGGAAAACAATATGACATAACTAGAAAGTCATAATGACCAGAGCGGTTCCTGAATGCTCTCTTACGGATGTCACTTCAGATCTGAGATCTATTTTAGGAAAACAAGTGGCACCCTGAAGTTGATTGGATAGATCATAAAATCATAAAAAAGGATACTTTTGCTTGATAGTAACCTTACTTAACTGATGGTAATCTATACACATCCTAAGAGAACCATTTTTTTTCCTCACAAATAAGATCAGAGCCCCTCAAGGTAAGACACTTTTCGAATTACACTTTTCTTACTTAACTGATGGTAATCTATACACATCTCTTACGAATTACACTTTTCGCAAGAAAATCTATCAATTGTTCTTTTAACTGTTTTAGTTCTATTACAGCCATTTTATATGGTGGAATAGAGACAGGACAAGTATCAGGAAGAATATCTATAACTAAGTCTGTATTTCTTTTAGGAGGGACTCCGGGAAAATAATCTTGAAAGTCTTCTGGAAACTTAGTAACTACTGGAACAGACTGAATAGGTGGTGTCTTAGCACTAGAGTCATTAACTCGGACTAAGTGATAGATTCACCCCTTGGAAACTAATGTTCTTGCTTTAAGGTACGAAACAAAATGAACCTTAGGCACTGCTGAACTACTCATCCACTCTATAACTAGCTCATTAGGAAACTGAAGCTTTACTACTCGAGTCATACAATAAACTGAGGCATAACATGCCTAAAGCTAGTCCATACCTATAATGACATCAAATCTACAATATCTAACTCATGTAAGTTAGCCATTGTGTACTTGTGATTGACGTTGATTTTTATCATGACCAACGACGCTAACTACGATTCGAATGTCTACGATCGTTGATAATATAGTAACCCAACAGAGGGTTGGGGTCGTGTCTTAAGGGAGCCGTTTTGAGAATATGTAGCTAATTAGAATTCCATTATAATTAGGTTTAGATAAAGAGATTTACTATTAAAAACATTATAAAAATGAAAGAGATGACAGGAAAGTGTCAAATATTAAAAGGGGGTTTTGTAATAAGTATATTAAAAATAGTAGAAATTAAAAGAAAAAATCAAGTATGAGAGGGAATTATTGGGATGTGACCGCAATACAAGTTAATATAGTTTATTTGGTAAATGTTTTCGATAGAAAATTTGTAGAAAAATAGTGACAAGGATATGCTTTAATTGGAAATAATTTCTCTCACGAGTAACTTACCTCGTTTCAAATGGGTTCCTCTCGGACACCCACTTTCCCTATGAAGACCATCCTATGCCTTACTCCACTCACTCTATTGAGCTGAGTGTTAGGATATGGGACTATGGTTCACCCTCTCCTGCTGAACCTCTTGTTGACCCACTTCTTAGGCCATAAATCTTGCGGTTGTGGTTTCGTGACCTTTCTCTCGAGCAAACATGTAACACGTGGATGTACTTGTATTTGTAACTAAAAATTCATCTTCTTAAACCACAACTACTAGAAAAAATCACCATTAAACTACATCTAAGCTATCAACAAACAAGACACAACAATAATATTAATCCATATTTGCTAAATCACAACACAAGAATGGGGTTTTTAGCCACACATCAAGAAATAAGAAATTATACCTTCAATGGTGTTTAAACTAAATGTGTATAGAGAAACAAGTCTTGATTTAAGCAAAGGACGACGAATAAAGAATACCCACTTCCAATTTGGGAAGGATGAAATCCTTCCTTCTCCAAGACTTCCAAAAACCCTCTTCAAACTTGAGAGAAAAATATGATAAAGTAAAGTTTAATGTCTAAAAACTAGAATAATGTCCGGACTCTTTAATTAACAACTAAAACTAGTATTTATAGTTCTCAGATTTTGTGCTCTAATAGATTATTCAGCGAGGTCAGTCGAGGTCGTCGAATGACTCGGCGAATCACCCATCTTCTAGTTCATCATATTTTTGTGCTTGCCCACAAAATCTTAAAATCCTTGACCATTGGGCGGTATAGTACTGCTTCATGCAACTATTTGGCAATATGCCGACTTCTCCTTTCTCCGATGATTTGATCCTCTTTCTTCAAGGTTCAGCATCCTAGAACAAAAGGTGGCAACCATGCCTATTGGAGATCCTCCAAGTTTACTTGGTGATGTTCAGGCTTTCATTTCTTCTTTTTTTCTTAGCATTTTTGCGACATAGTTTCCATACTTTCCTTAAATCCTCAAATACCTAAAACTTATGAGTTTTCCTATTAGATATTGAGATAAAATCAGAGTTTAAGGAGGCTATTTCTATTAAAATATAGCCCTAAATGAGTCAAATTTGTTGACTCATCAGATTTAAATGGTAAAACAAAGATAAACTCTCTCAGCTAGAATACACTAATAAACATGTGTGGAAACATTTAAGATTTCAAGAAATTACTAAGGTAAAATATCAAAATTCATGGTAATATAAGGAGTCAGAAAAGATAGACACACTCCAGGATCTACAGAAGTATAAGTATCAAAGGTAATGACTTTGATATACTAGTGACAACTTGAGCTAAATTCTCTTGCTCTTGGAGACTAGTGCTAGAATATAGAGGGTTTTCCCCTCCTCCTGACCGTGAAGTATCTCTTTTAGGTGTTGCTCTCTCAGGTGGAGAAACAGAAGAAGATTTGGCTCTATTGCCCCTATTTCAACCATCCTGTCTGTTCTTAGGGCAGTCATTCATAAATTTACCATCTTGACCATATTTGAAGCATTCAGTGGAGCCATCAAAAGACTCTCTAAGTGGGTCCTACCACACTTAGTACATGTGTACACCCTATTTACTCCTTGTGCCAAACTACCTTTAGACTTTTCAGGTCTAGCTCTAAAATTCTTTGAATTCTAATAACTGAACTCACTTTTGTTCATTGGTGCAGGTGCACAAGAAAATGGTGGAGAAGGTCATTTTTTATTCTTTTGAAAGTATTATTGGTTTGGATTACTCTTTTCTTGTACAGGCTCATTTCCTGGAGTCTGATCTTTATTATTTCAGAATGATTCTCTATCGCTCAACTTACTTTCCTCAACTTATTGCACATGGAACATCATCTTTGCTATTTCCATATCCGCTATTAGCACACATGTCTTACCCTCTTTACTTCATAAATGAGACAACCCAGTAACAAATAAACTCGTCCTACTCCTGTTCTCAGCAACCATCTCTTGGCATAATGGTACAGTTGAGTGAACTTTAAGCTATACTCATGTAGACTCATAGATTCCTATATAAGGGTGAGGAATTCACTTACCTGTGCCTCTCTTATCTCACGGGGAAAGAAATGCCTCATCAAGGCTCTCTGAAAAACACCTGATATATTGTGAGTTTACGATTATTTTGATACATTTCACATATTAGTTGTTAGTGGTTGGGACAATATTGTATTAGGAGTTAATGTTTTTGTGTTATATTTGTAAGAAATAGTCTTGTACGTGGAAGTGTAAGATGACAACTGAAAATCTGTAGAAGGGGCAATGGAGGTGACCTACAAACTGTAGGCCCAGTCACAGTCTGTTAATGGGTGTCGTAGATGGAACATCAGGGAATTCAGACAAGGAGTGGAGATAAAGATGAACGTGACGGAGTGTAGCTCAACCCACGGGTTGTCTTGCACACCCAGCGTATGTTTCATAGAAGTTGGAGTTTCAGTACCTCATGAAATTCCAAAGTATGGAGCCACAGACAGTAGGTCAACCTACGGTATGTTCTCCACGTCTATCGATTACATTTGGGAGTGAAAGTTACAGCCTCTACATGAAAAATTCTAAGTGTGGTCCAACAGTGGGGACCTACGGACTGTAGGTCGACCCATGGTTCGTAGGTTAAAGTTGTCGATCAAATTCGCGTCCAGAAAGTTTTATTTATCTGTTTTGTTTCCTTTTTGTTTAGGTCATGTTTTTCTATAAATAGGGTAGGTAAACCTTGTTTTCGGGGGTTGGACATTAATTTTACTTTTAGTCTTGGTATTTACTTAGGAATTAACTCGAAAACTTTAGAAATTTTATTTTTGGATTTCGGTTTGTAAATGTTTTCTTTGAAATTAAATCGCTGATTGCGGGATTCTTCTACTCAATATGTGAGTTCGTGAAGTCTCTTTAAAAAAATATGAATTGTGTACTTTCAAGCATTAGTAAGTAAATCCATAACTAGGGTCGTTGGAACCATGAGCAATTAGTGACGTATGAATAATAACTACGTAATTCTTGAATAGTGTTGATGCATGTATTGGTAATTTTTTCGCATAGAAGTCTTTTAAAAGAGTTTACACGTTAGAATTTGCCTTTTTACTACTTGTCGGTCATAGGAGGTAGTTAATATAAAAAAGAATTATCAACGGAGATTTAGTGTGATACTATCTAGTAGTATAATGTCAATTAGTGCGAGGGTATAAACTAAGACATACATTGATATGATGTCTAATCTATGGTAAAGGCAAGGGTTACTAAATTATGCACACGTAGCCGGACCAAGGTGCGAGGTTAAATTCTCTATTTGTGGAACAATCACTTAGGGATACATATCTTACAAACTTTGCATGTGATACACTAGTAAATGATTACTATTATTAGGATTACCGCGTTAAGAGCTTATGGGGAACACATACACCCTACTTTCTATCTATCATTGATAAAAAAAAAAGTGTAAATCCAACTCTCTTGTTACTTAACAACAATCGTTTATTTGCTTACACAAATCCTCCCCTAAAATTACTTGTCTCGGAAATAAATTGACTAAATGAATATAATAGTGAATTAATTATAATTCTAAACCATATTCCCCGTGGGATCGACCCCAACGTACAAGTTCGATTCTTTATTTGACAACGATCGCTTGTACTTCTTTAAAAAGGTGTAATTTAATTGTATCAAATTCTAGCGCCACTGTTAGTGAATAAGTATTTTAGATTAAGTTTAACTACATTATTGAACATTATTCAATTATCTCCTAATTTTACGTTTACTTTTGTTTTTGTTTTCCACATGTTCCTACTCTAGTGTATGCCAAATACACAAAGTAGGGGCAAACCATGAACCCCATACGTTCCAGAGTTAAACAAAACTTTGAAAATGATGATTAATACAATTGGAGGGAATATATCTGATGGAGTTGAGTTGCAGCCTCCTGGGTTGTTAATGAGAATGCTCAGGTTCTTTGTCCTAATTTACTTGGAGATGCAGTGAGGGTGCAAGATCCACCAGAACCAAGATTGTGTGATAACTACAAGGTCGAGTTTAACATGGTTGAATCAGAACGACCTATTGTTCTCCATCCACTTGCTCTAGGGATAACATTAGTGGTGGCAAGAAGTGTAATGCAAATGCTTACTACTGGGGCTTGTTTTCTGGTATGGCTTCACAAGATCTACATGGTACATGGAAATTTTGGGGAGTGTCTGCAAGAGTTGTGTTGGGCGATTGGAGTCAGATATGAATGTCATTGGGTTGAGAGTCTTCCCTTTATTATTGACCAGTGATGTGGCAGTATGATTTTCTGAGCTTGCATACAACTCAATTCACACTGGGACCAATTTCACAAAGTGTCCATCGCAAAGTACTTTCCATTATCCAAGATGCTAAATAACAAGAACAAACAGAACAACTTTGTGGCACTACCTACAGAGTCTTTGAGTATTTTATGGGATAGGTTCACTGCATTCATAAGATGTGTTCCTAATCACTGCATTGCTGATGAGCCACATAAAGAGTATTTCTACAGAGGTCAGGATGAAGATGGTAAGGTTGTGGTTGATGATATCGCTGGAGGATCATATGGTGAGTTCACTTTAGAGGAAATTGTTGAGAAACTGGAGAAGATTTCCCAAAATAATAAAGCATGGGGCACTCAACAGTTGGACCCTAGAGAAGTACATTTGTAGTTCAAGTTGCGCCTACTCAGTTTGTCAATGAAATTCATGAGGGGATGGCTCATAATTCACGACCGATAGCACCCCCTAGTCGTAACCAGCATATTCAACCTCAAAGAGGTCTTATACAAGCCTCTTACCATTCATTCATCACATAGGTAAAAAACGTAGTTTGGAATTAAAAAATTTCACAACAAAATCAATAAGTGGAAACTCTTTTATAAAATGTAAAATACCTAAGTCTTGACACAATACATCTTAGACACATCTCATTATCATAAAGACATGACCCTTACATTGAAATAAAGATACAAGTCTTTTACAAATGTCTCAATAAAGGAAAACTAGCAATAAGAAGTCTTGTCCTCGAAATATGAGGACATACCCAAATCATGGAGAATACATCTAAATCCTAAGCTTCAACACTAAAGATCCCTCACTTGCCAAGACCTACACTTTGTATAAAATAGAGGAAAATATGGAATTAGTACAATTGAGCAGTAATCATGGCAATCATGCAAAAATATGCTTTAATAAAGACATGAAGAGACCGCCCATACAACCTCTTTAATACATACCTATGTGTTCTCTAAGACTACCAAAGATAAGGATATTTCTTTTCCAACATAACTCACCAAGACAACTGTTATATTAAAGACATTAAAAGCAAACATTCATTCACTTAAGAAAAATCACATAAGGACCATCCCCTAGGATAAATTTAAGTTACACTAGTGCAATATGAATGTAGCATCGCATACTACTACTCCCACTTAGTGCTTCTTTGGAACCACCCTAGACTAGGCACATCATATTCAACAAGTCATATAACCTTCATTCACATTTAGACACGAGACCAACATGCTTCATTAACATTGGACATGCAACCAACATACTTCATTAACTTCATATAGAAACCCATTCATTCATTAACATTATAAGAACACACTAAGACTCACTTAAAATGCCTACTTGTGCAATGCATAGATGGCATCCAATTCCACCGCCTACCATAAGTATTACACCCTTAGAAAGGCTTTGTTCGTTACATTCTTTTGTGGGGGTAATCTTTAACCGACAAAGACCATGAGAGATTAATATGGAATCCCGATATTAACCCTTACTGGATGAGGGATCCCCACTTGCCTAAGGTAGGGTTATTCGTTTAGCCTTTATGTGGAAAACCACTAGCTAGTCCTATGTGGGCACATAGTTAAGGGATAGGGAGATTGCTTCTAGATACTACACCTCTACTCACAGAAAGTACCCATCCCAAGAGGTTGCTACTATATACTACACATATATTCACGGAGAGTATCCACCCCATTTAATATCCTCTTAGTGCTAAGAATTAATCCCTACGGAGTATTAGACTTTAATTACACTCTTTTGTTATAGGTTATGGGATTGCTATTAAGTACTCTACCTCTACTAACGGGAAAGTAGCCATCCTAACCTATCATTGGTTCATTGTAAAGCTCTTTAGGAATATTGAGATTGATTCTAGACACTCCACCTCTACTCACGGGACAGTGTCCATCCCAACACCCCCTATTCATTCATTAGATTTCTATTGAGAAAACCTTTCAATAGACCCATATTTAATACATTATTCATTACCTTAATTAATTCATACATTCATGTGTGTATATGTGAGAAAGACTTTCACATGACCACCATCATTCATGACATTGTCTTCTAAACATGATCCTACTCTATTCATCTTAATCCACACACAAACATACTTCACATTCACATTATACTCCAATAGTCAACTATCCTCAAGAATGACATGCATAACTTCATAATACATCTTGATACATATGCATCATAACATTACTTTACTTAATATTCAATGCTTTCAAGGACATGATCGCAACACACATACATATACATATACAATAGCTAAACACCGCCACTATAAGTGGGCCATACCACACAAGAGCAATTCAATTAAGGTATAGAGCAATTTAGGTCAACTTACCCTTAATCCAAGACATGATCATTGTTTCTCAATTCTCAAAAAATCATCGTAATTAGTCATGGATAGCAATAGATAACAATAGGAACCAGCAATACTACTCAATTTAAGTACAATTCTATCAACATACAATCACATTCATCAAAACCACTTTGTAAGCCAATATTAAGAAAATTGAGAGATCATGTGTTCATGGAGTTTTTCACATGAAATCATCAATTAAATGACAATATACTAATAACTATATTTTTGAAATCATTTAATACAAGAACACATGAGTTTGAGGAAGAATTGGGGTTTTGATCATCTTTAAGAAACTTGAAAACTATTTGAGAATTGGCTCTAGAATGAAATCAAACTCTAGATAAAGTATTATCATACCTTAGTATTAAGAAGCGCACGAAATTGTAGAGGAAATCAATGGAAGTCTTCAATCCTATATCCAATTTGATCTCAAGCTTCCATGGAGTTTGAGAGAACTTTTTGGGAGGGAAGAGTATTGAGTTTTTGAAGAATGAAGTCTAATTCTAGGTTTTAGATTTTAGTCCAACTTAAAATACCCTAAATAACCTAAAATAAGTGTCCCCCTATTTATCTAGCCAAAGGTGAATTTACCAAACCACCCTTGGCTTGGCCAAAACCTTTGATAGTTTGCAGGTGGCCATTGATGGCCACCATTGATGGACCATAAAAGGATTGACACCCCATCGTGGTCATCCGCCAATGGTGACTGAGAGTGTTAAAATGTAGCCAACACCAAAATTCTAAGTGTCAGCCTACGGAAGCCATTGACACCCCGTTAATGAATTGATGGTCTATCAATGAGCTCGTTAGTGGCTGCTGTTTTGTTAGCTTTTTGGCAAACAATTGGGTCCTGCTCAAGGACCCTTAGGGTGGTCCTTGGGGAGTCATACCCAAACACTTTGACCCTAAACACGAACATCTAGTTTCTAGGGTGACTTACCATCATTTTAGACTCAAGATGACACACTAAAACATGAACAACACACTAGAACACACTCCCACACAAAAGACTAGTTTTCGAATGTCTTGGTCGTTCTACTCAAGAATGCCCTTGGATACTATTTCTCATTACATTTACAACTTATGAAACCCAAGAAATTCATGTGAATCTCTAGTTTATCTTAGTTCATTTTTAGGGTTATAACATCATATTAGGACAGAACTTGGGTAGGTGTTGAAACATCTAAGTGGAGGTCCAGAAAAAGGGATGTGCGCTAAACTACTTAACTAGAAATCAGCCACTAACGGTTGAGGAATGATACCATGAGGAGGATGTTTACTTGGTGAATTATCAGACGACGGGTTTCTGAGGTAACACCTAAGATTCAAATTCGGATAATTGGCGGCAGAGTCAAGAAAACCAAGGTAGAAACTATGGTAACTACATTCGAGAGGGTAGTTATGTATAGGGTGGTAACTATAATCGCAAAAACAACTAAAACTAGAGTAACTATGGAAACAAAAATGAGAGAGTAAGTCCTTATGTTCCACCTATAAATCGAGAATCTGGTAATAGAGAATCTGGGGTATGATGTGGCCACAAATTCGACTCATTTAGGGCTCTATTTTCATAGAAATAGTGTACTCAAATGCTTATTTTGTCACAATGAGAACTCTTAAGTTTCAGGTATTTGAAGTTTAAGTGGAAGCATGGACACTTACGCTCAAAAAGGAAACAAAAAGACTGAAAAGAACATAAAAGCTAAAGACTGAGCTTAGCAATCACACTTGGTGAATCGCCGAAGGGAAGCAATCCGCCCTTTGTTCCTGTACTCGAAGCCCTAAAGAAAGTGGATCAAAAGGCGATCAGAAGAGCTATCGGCATGTCGCCGATCAGTTTTCTGAAGCATATATATACCATTCAATGATCCAGGACACAAACACGGTGAAGGCCAAGCACAAAAGGCGATGAACTATAAGAAGGGCGTATCACCAAGTCATCAGCGATCGTGACTAACCTTGATGAATGGTCTGCCGCAATACTTAATGTGAAATGTATAAATACTAGTTGTAGGTTTTATATTAGAGAGTCCAAAGATTATAATTAATATTCACTTTTAGAACTTTAGTTTTGGTATTTTTCTCTCGAGTTTGGAGAGGGTTTTGTGGGAGATTTGAAGTAGGAATTGTTTCTTATTTCCCAAGTGTGAAGTAGGTCTTATTATTTTTCCTTTTCTCATATTAAGGTTTAATTTCTTATACCCATTTGATTTGATTATCATTATAGGTGTATTTCATTATTACTTGATGTATGACTAAAAACCCCATTCGGTATGATTTCGCAAATATGTGTTGATATTATTGTTGGGTCTTTCTTGATGATAGGTTAGATGTATTTTAATGGTGATTTAAACTAGTGGATGTGGTTTAACATAATAGGTTTGTATTTGCAAATAAATACTCACCCATGTGTTTTTGGATTGCCCGAGAAGGAGGTCGCGAAACCAATACAACCAGACAGATGGCCTAAGAAGTGGTTTGACAAGAGCTTTAACCCAAGAGGGTGATCCCTAGTCCCACATCCTAACAATTAGCTCGAGAGAGTAAGTGGGGTAAAGCATAGTCTGGTTTTCATGTGGCCAATGAGTGTCCGAGAGGAATGCATTTGAAACAGGGTAAGTTGCCTAAGAGGGAACTTATTTTAATCTAAAGCTTATCCTAGTCACCAATATCTTTAAAATTTCCTATCGAAAGAATGTACCCGACTACCTATCTCAACATGTATTGTGGTCACAGCCCACGAACTTTACCCCATACTTTATTCCCTTTTGCATTTTCATATTTTTTACCATACTTGTGACAAAACTCCTTTTTGATATTTGACACGTTGGTGTCACCAACTTAATTTACAATGTTTTTATTCGTAAATATCTTTAACTATGAGTAATTAGAATGAAATTCTAATTGACTACATTTTCTCAAAACTGCTCCCTTGGGACACGACCCTAACACTTGGTAAGGTTACTAAACTATCGATGATCGTAGGCACTCATATCATAGGTTAACGTCGTTGGTCATGATAAGCATCAAAATGGAGCCACTGTAGAGGAGTGGTGTCATGTGAAGATGTAGTTCGCTAGAGTTTTTGTTATTTTTAGCGTAGTTTACTAATTCTACTTTAAGTTTTGTTTCCCTTTAGTAGGATTTTTTAAGTGAACAATGGCTTAGTTCATCAAGGGTGATTCGGTTACACCTAACCGAGAAGTCGACAGGACTTCAGCTTGGGCGCACTAGCCACTCAATTCTGAAACATGGCCATGAAAGTAGTACAATTGTAAACCAATTGTTGGGGAAGTACATACCACCTCACGAAAGAACACAATTTACAGATAACGAAAGTAAACGTGTTGAAAATATGTTGCTCATCATTCTCCAAAATCTCTATACACAAGATAGAACCACCGAATGTATGAAGGAGAATGTTTAGGTGTTAAAATAGATGGTCGACTCACATTCAAGATCCATCATTCCAACCCAATAAGAAAATGTGATATCCTTAATTGGTGGATCAACAAAAAAATAGAAACGTGAATGAGATGTATGTCGAGCCACGACATAAAATAAGGAGCTTCTAGGGAGGCAAGCCAAGGTCGTAAAATCTAGGAATTGACTTTTATAAATAATGGTGTGGGTTGTTGTAGATTAAAATCAGGTGACACATTTAAAAATTAATATTGGCGAGTAGATGTCCCAATCTGCGGATTGCACAACAGGTTGGCAAGGTCAACTGGACACGTCGTTTTGCTCAAATGCAAGTGCTATACAGAGCCTATAAAACTATGTGAACTTAAAAACTAACATGGCGTATCCCCAACATTTTGGCGATCTCGACTCAGTCCGCTTAGTTGTTCATCAAGAAACTGATGATTTTTCAATAATGGAGAGATAAAAGATCACTGGGCGTTACGCCAAGTATGCTGGCAAATGTGACTAACATCGTCGATAGGACATAGGTTGAACGACATATATGGCAAATAATTACACTATTTCATCCATTCTCATTTTCAAACTCCATAACTTCACACCATAGTAATAACCTAAATTTTTCCACCTTAAATTAGTATTTTAGTCAAGGATTAACCTCTAGAACTCATATTTTCATTGTCGCGTAGCACTATAGTTGTGTTTCCTTGACAAAAAGATTAGTTTTTGAAAACCCTAAAGTTCGTCTTTTGAGAGAAGTTTACCGTCATCTGCTATATTTGTATATTTACCTATTAATGCTAGACCTCTCTGATTTCACTTGATTGTTCGAATGCTCGTTGTAATTCGTGAAATGTGGCCTATTGTATCTTAAATGTTCAAACATCCCTTTTTCACTATGCGTAGTTTGGGCCACTTGTGTTTATGTTATCTTAATTAGTACTTAGCATGAGTGGGTGTTATGGATTAGGGTTAAATTTAACTTATGTATATTTTAATTGTGTATTTTGAGTTTTCAAAATAGATTTTGGGAAATGGGTGGAATCTCAAGTACGTTAGGTCTTTCGGCAAGTTAGGTAAAACTCGGCGGTTCACCTGTTAACTCTAGATCGCCTTTAATTTCATATCTTCAATGTTGCGGGTGCTGCAACATTTGGCGGACATATTTATGATCGTCAAATATGATCGGTGACACGCCAATAGTAATAATGATTTCCCTTTATCATGCTTCATCTGAATCCCTTTGTTCTGTGATGTTGTGCGAACATGCACATGTTCGCCAAAGTGATCGGCGATTTACCGTATAGGTCATGTCATCTCCGAATTGTCTAAATATCAAGACAAATCTCTCGGTGAGATCAACCTAGTTGACCATAAAAGTTTGTCTATTCACTAATCATATCAGTGAGTCAATCTGCAGATCTTCATTCTAATGTAATTACTAAATATTCTATAAATCGTTTTGCAGATATGGAAATACAACCAACCGAAAGAAAGGAAAATGATTTTTTTTCTTAGTGAGAATGTACCCCCACAAATGGGAAAGGTCACTAAACATTCAAAATACAAAGGAAAGGGCAAAGCTTTCGAGTTATCAGACGCAAGCTCTTATAGTATGGGCCCCTATGATTTTTCCCCCAACAATTATAACACAGATTATGTGGAAGAGACATAGACGGAGGCACAACGGACAGAGCAAAGAACATAAAGGTTGCACGATCCATATCGCATCAGGAACCCTCAACATACAATGTTGACTCCTTCGAATACAAAGAAAGCAATGATGTCAGCACCATCAAAACAAGGCCCCACATAAGTCAACAAATTGATTAAAGTCTGTGGGGCTTAGGACGATCATTGAATAAAAGAGGATGTCGATATATGGGGTCATCGATAGATATCCAGAAGTAATGGAATGCGTAAAATGGCATAAATTCCAAATGTTCATGAGGTCCCGTAACCTATACATCCAAAGCTAGGTCAGAGAATTCTATGATGCGTACAATGCAATGGAACCTCATAGAAAGAGGATGTGCCATTTCTCCGACCAGTGGCTTATGTGGTAGTCACAGAAAGAAAGGTAGCTTGAGATACTGGGTCATCAATGCAGTCCTGCATTTATCCTCCCAAATTCATGATTGATGTCAAAGAAGTATTGAGGAGCAAAAGCTGGATAAGATGAAGAAGTTGCTAGATCCATTAATAAATGGCTGGTGAAAGATGTTTCGATTGAGAAGAAGGACCTAAATATTGCTGCAAGATACTGGTTCGGATATATCAATAGCACAATTATGCCCCTCAGAATGAAACAGTTTTTCTCCATTCTAAAGTCATCGGCCTTAGGTGCATCATGGGTCACACTAAGAGAAATTGGGGATGATCAATTCTTCAGATATCAATATGCGAGTAAAACAGCGCCACACATATCTCCCATTCCAATACTAATCACTAAATTATGCAGAAGAGCTAAAGTGCTTGCAGACCAAGGAAGGATGTGAAAGTATCTCCTATGTGCTCTACCGATATTCGGAAGATTGAAGTTGATTTTCTCAGGGACCAAGAAGAAAATAAGCAGAAGGAATCTACAAACACTAGATTTGTACCTACATAAACATCAATGTATACTCCGGCCCTTGGGCCTTTAGGTACAGCTAGCCCAACTGACTCTTTCAAGGACACCTGAGGTTTTTCTGCTATTGTGCAACCATCCAGACCTGCTCTGTCCACTACATCTTGCACTCCTATCACTGAAATTTCATTGATCTGGATGAGACAACTTGCCTAGTCTATCAATTGTCAGACTACCAACCTAGAAAATGCTCTTCCAACCATGATTCATACTGCTCTAGATAATGATGTGGCACCTCTAAATGCCAGCATTGAGGCCTTAGCAGCAACGACTGTAGATTATGAATAGGACCAAGGGACTACAGACGAGGTCATGACTGTAAAAGTGAAAATTACTAAGCTGCTGAACGAGATAAGTTATTTGAAGTGCACAAATATGTCCGGAGTCTTTAAAACTTGGAACTCTTAAACGTACCCAGAATACCTCAGCCTACCACTAGACAGGGCGATATAGCAGAACAGGCAGCCGAATTGGATTCAGAGACAGAAACTGATGAAGAATTATATGAAGATAATTATCAAGACGCCGAAAGAGATTGGGACGAGAATGAGAAAATCATAACAGAGGCAGCCTTGCAATCCTCTCGAGCACCCCATGATGGATCTAGTGGTGCTATTACTTTTGGCGACCCACTAAGCATCGAGGACTAGACATGATTTCTCTGTACGTAATCCTTTCCCTTTTACACCTTTCTGATATTTCTATTATTTGCATTTAACGACAAACACATTTTTATGGTGAGGTGAGGCTCACCTTGTTTGCTTCTTATGGATATTATTATTTTGCGTATACAATTAGGTCGTCTATTTTAATTGTGTTTTAAAACTACTTTGAGGTGATTTGCGATTATGGCTCTTTTATGCTTTATTAATTTCAAGCAATTTTGACCCTTCTGATAAATTTTCATTTTTCAAAAAAAATTCGCCACCTTTGGTATTGAAAAGGCTTTTCTCGTACAAATTAAGTCTCAGTTTCGATCAATCCATATGAATTAAATAGTGCTCTCAATCAAACAAACATGATGACCTTGAAAGTTAATATTTTTGGCCTACAGAAATATGTGGATGAGTTGAAGTTCACTAATCTATCTGTTCTATTTGGTATGGTAGAGATCCCCGAGGTTCTGAGTATAGATTTCCGAATGAGTTACGAGTTCTCTTCGGCTACTACTAATAGAGATATTGTTGTGGATGAGGTTGATGTTGACTCTTTGGCTTACACCGATGAGGAGGAGCTTGGTATTTGAGACACATCGGTGTATGTGGATTCCTATGATCTTGAAGGGTCTATGGTCTGGACAACTGTAGAGGCTTCTAAGAGATACTTCGATTGTGGGATCTAGTGGAGAAAGTGATAGTTTTGAGGTGGGCACTGATGCATAGACAAAGGAGGTCACTGATATGCATAGTTCACTTTAATATTATTCTTGCAGGATAATTCTTTTGACTCTCTTTCTCTTATTATTTTGATTGTTTTTACTATTTTTGAACATTTGAGGACAATTGCTAGAAAAATTTTGTGGAGTAAGGTATTCCCATACTTACCTTTTTGGGTTGTTTTCTAGATAGCGGTGTTTGTGATTCTTTTTGTGATTGTTGGATTTTGTTGATATATATATATATATATATATATATATATATATATATATATATATATATATATATATATATATATATATATATATATTGGTTTGTGATCCATTGGTTTTTAAATGTGTAGGATGGTTTTGACCCATTTTTAAAGAAAATTCCACCTCTTGATGTGTTTGAATGTTGTTGTTCTCTTTCAATTCAAAGTGTTGATTTTGATCAATACCGATGAATTGAATAGTTCTCTTGGTTGATTATTTGAGTGGACGACTCTGATGAGGAAGATTGAGTTACCTATTTCATATGTGAACTACTAGAATCTCATTGTGACTAATCGAATGTTGAGATGATCTCTACTAATGATCATTGTAGGCTAGCTGGAAATTATAGAGTCTTTTTTTATAAATGTGTTGAATTCCATGTGTGGTGAGATTATATGGAAACACGTTTTTTGTAATACCTAGAACTTGCCCCGTTAGTCCAATTGATTTATGTAAGCAATCGATCGAGATGATCTTAGATAGAATTTGGGAAAAGTGAAAAAAAATTGATCTTATACCTCTTTATGACCATCTACTGAGAGTGTGAACCTAGATTTGCACCATTTGAGCCTATCCTTTTTTTTTTTAAGAAACTTTAAAAACATTGACCTCTTTTTCCAATTACCTATAACCTTCATGAAGTATTGGTTTATTTTAATAGACAACTTAGGCCAAATGTGTAAGTTGGGGGTATGGTGAAAATGAGGAAAATCAAGAAGTTTGAAAATTTTTCGTTTGAAGGATTATGTTGAAAAAGAATATGGAACCCCTCCACGTAAAAAGAGAGAGAAAAGAAAAATATGGAAGTTGAAAAATATTGAAAAAAGAAGATAGTGTGAAATATTGCTTGTGAAATGAGCAAAAGAAATGGCCTAAACAATAAGTCAGGCTTAAATGAACATAGGGTTGATTCAGAAAATCATATAGTGTAAATAAGAAGTATAAAAAGTTAAATCAGGCTATGCTTCATGAAGGTAGAAGTCACTAAACAAAAATTATTACCTTTACCCTCAATCTCGTTACAAGCCCTAAAAGACCTTTGTGATCTTAAGTGAGCTAAAAATAATGTCGATTGGAAAATAAGGGCAAGCCTATGGGTAGAGACATGAATGTGTTTATGTTTTGGAGTGTGAGAGTTTTTTATTATTTCGAAAATTTAAATTGTTGATGAGTTTTGTGTGAGGATGGAATCAATCTTGGTGTGAGGGAATTTTAATGCTTTTGTTGTGCTTGATCCTGCATTTAAAGCAAGCATTGTGAGATTGAGTTTTATTTGATAATGGTTAGTTACAATTTGAATCTTAGAGGGCACAATTGAATATTTCTTAAGTAGTTTAAACCTCTTGTCTACATTCGTGTTGAGCCCTGAGTAGCACAATTTGTAGACATCCTTATTGAACTGATTGGTCTTGTATTTTACTTGAGGACAAACGAAATGTAAAGTAGAGAGTGATGATGCATCTAGGATTTTGACTCATTTAGGGCTTGCTATTCAGATTATTAGTGTACTCTATGCCTTTATTGTTCATTAAATTGATGTTTAAATGCTAATTTCCAAATTTAAAGGCAAAAGGTCAAGGCAAGGACATTACCGGAGAAAAAGGAGCAAAAAAATGAAAAGAGGCAAAAGATACTGAAAGCTGAAATCGTCCAATCTACTCGGCAAGTCGCCGAGTGGAACTTCAGCTCGCCAAATAGTCTAGCGTGCAGTCCCTACAAAGAAGCTAACTTTGTGATGGAATTGGACCTTCGGCAAACTCCCAAATGTATCGGCAAAAAATACTTTAATCTCCTAAAGTTACAGGGTCTAAATGGTGAAGATTCAAAGAAAAATAGCGATGGTGAAGATCATTTAGTGCATCACCAACTTGGTTGGCGATGCTAGAATAAATCCCTGAAGGCCAAAATCTAGGAACGCATAAATTTATTTTCAAAAAGAGAAAATACAATCCTGCCATTATTTGACCCAGAGTTTTTGTTTGAAAATTGTTCTTCTTAGTTTTGGAGTGTTTTCTAGTAGGTTTTCAACTTGGGCTTTTGATACTACGAAATTTGGAGCATTGTAAAGACGTGCATTACATTACAATCTTATGGATAACGTATTTGGTAATAATTTTCTACTTTTTATAATGTGTCAAAAACAAGATTCTTGTGGGTGTGTTTATTTTTTATTAGATTATGGATGTTAGTCATTACTGATTTAATTGTTGTTTTAAAGTTGGCTCGATAGGTAATTGAGATTTAATTTATGAAAATTATAGTTGTCAATGCAGTTCTAGTCTAGTATAATATGCTTGCTTGAGAAAGAGGTTTAGAATTAAGGCAATTAATTGATGATGGTAGTGATTGGGTTATTGTGGATTCACCTCGAGAGAGTCAATCTTAATTCAACCATACCTCTCTAGCTCGATAGAATAGATAAATTGACGTTTTGGGATGTTTATAGTGTGATGCTTGTTGAGTTTCGAGAGAACTCAATTGACTCGTGACAGTTGATAAAGAAATGGATATTATATCTAGAGCCTAGCCTACCCACAAAGATTCAACGAATTTTGGTAATTAATAATCACCCGTATAACGAAATTGGTAATTAATCTATCACATCCCCAAGTATCCCTTTGTACTTAATTGATCCTCTGTTTCTGTAGTTGTTAAGTGACAAACCTTATTCCCCTATGTGAGACATGTTGTCAATACCTTAGATTTACTCTAATAATTTTGATAATTTATTTTCCTACAACCATTTAGAACATTTATTTCACTTCATAATTGAATTCATAATCGTATAATTCCCTGTGGGATCAACCCCAACTCCTCATTGGTTTTATACTACACTTAGTATTGGATGAGTTGTTGTGCGTTATCATACCCATGAAGGGTGTTATGAGGAGGTATGCTTAGTACCTTCTGTATTGGGTTTTATAGGATATTCAGGAGGATTGACAATATAGCTTATGAGTTTGTGCTATTATCTGGGTTAGCAGCAGTCCATCCAATTTTCCACATTTCAATGTTGAAGAAATGTATGGGAAATCTTCGCTTATCATACCGACTAGAGATGTTGGTATCAAGGACAACCTGTCTTATGAGGATATTCCCATTCAGATACTTGATTGTCATGTTCACAAGTTGAGGACCGAGGAGATTGCATTAGTCAAGGTTTTATAGAGCAATCAGTTTGCTGAGGAATCTTTTTGGGAGGTTGAGGAGGATATGAAGAAGAGATACCAATATCTCTTTGAGTCTCGAGAAATTCAAAATTAAGGTACTAATCATTTTCTTTGCATATTGAGTGCTTTAGTTGTGTGTTAGATGTTACCGCTCTTAGTCTACTTAGAGTAATCTCATTCGATGACAAATTTTCCCAAGGGAATATATTGTAATACCTATTATTTGAAAGAGCTAATTTGGAAAGAGCCAAATTTGAAAACTTTCATGTCATGCTTAAGTTGTGAGTTTTTGGTAAAATTCAAACAATCATAACTTTCAGTACAGGATGATTTCAGTGGCCCATAAGATATCAAATGAAGGGTCTTGGAGTCCTCTTTCTAATGCCACCGAGTTTTCTATTTTTTGAACTCCTATGAGATAAATATTGTCGTTTGAAGTAAGCCTGGCCAATTAAGAAAAGTTACGTGAAAATTAAGGGTATTTTGGTCATTTCCTTAACCCATCATCTTAAAATGATTTATGGTAATATTTAGTGATCTAAACTGATCTAGTTAAGTTTTTACAATCCTAATTTACCCTTAAGATTTCAGAAAAGAGTTCAAGAAGAGCAAAGAGGAGAAAGGAAGGAAGTTTCAAGGCGTTCATAAAGTTTTCTTGCGATTTGAGGATTTTTTGCCATGGGTTTGATCCCTAAGAGGTAAGTGAGGTTTCTCATAGTGATGGATAAGTTCTGGTTCATTAAATAATCCATGAAATTGTTAGGCATAGGTTCTTAGTAAATTCTTAAGGGTTTAATTCATTCTTTATCAATAAAATGATGTCGGATTGTTAAAATGAGGGTTTTGAGGATGAATGTTATTTTTGGTTTAAATTGAGGGAGTCTTTCTATGAATTATGTTGGCTTTATGAGTCTAAATGAGGTTGGGAATTAAATATTTGATTCTAAGTGGTATGGCTGGGAATTGAACTAGAAAAACTCAGAAAAATTCTGGGTTTCGGGTGTGGTATTGCACCCCAAATGCACCTGTAGAATGTGTAATCAGTTCCCAGTATATGGGATCATGGCGCGACGTGCCAATTGGTTACCTAATCAAACCCGCAGTACATAGGGGCCTAGCGTGATGCGCAAGTTGGACTCCGAATTAGACCCAAACAAATGGTTCCTTCTCTATTTGCATATCGTACTTGTTCCTTTAAGCTGATTTGTCAAATGGTTCCTTCTCTATTTGCATATCGTACTTGTTCCTTTAAGCTGATTTGTCATTCTTTTCTTATTAAAAACTATCTAAACCTCCATTAATCATTGAAGGATCTTATGCATATTCTGATAATCATTCTTAAACTCACATTTTAAGACAAGGTAAAGTTAATAGGGAAGTTCAAAAGTTTTATTTGATGTATACTTATGTATATATGTTGATTCTTGAACTTGAAAGATAATCTCGCAAGTACATCCTTTCAAGAATGAAAACACGTTTAACGTTTGAAAAGTATTTGAATCAAGATGTCCATTCCTTGTAATGGGTGGATTGATCATAATGTTATATCTATTATTTTGGGAGTAGTATCGAGCAAGAGTTGGGTTAGAGTCTCTTATGATTTGGAAGCTCCATTGTACTACTTAACCAGCGTAGGATAAGATAGCATTGACTCTATTTTTGAGTACTCATTGCCTTTATTAAGGCCAATTAGATGGATCCATATTCACAATGTCATCCTATAGCCGGGCAAAGTATAGCGTGGCCCTGGCAATGTGAGGCAAAACATTGCATCATTATTAAGATCATTGTAATAGGTTTCGGTTAGAGAAACTCACTACAACTAAAATATATTATTTTCATGTTCCTTTCATTGGATATTATATTGTAAAGATTAAATGGTATTTTTACTTCATATTCATGTATTGTTCTGGTTATGTTGTTTTAGTCCTTCAAAGCCAGATTATTGTTTACTATAACTTTTTTCATTTACCAGTACATTCAATATGCTGACGTCATTCGACGTGCACTGTTTTATGATGTAGATATAAATATTTTGAATCATCAACAAGCGACTCATTAAGATCGTTATCCACTCGCATACATCATTTGATGAGGCCTCCTTGCTTTCGGGGACTCCATTTCATTTTAGTTAGTAGCTCTAGGAGGTGTGGTGGGTTTTGTCCCGATATTCATCTCACATTGTTAGAGTCTTTGTAGACAGATTGGGTAGATGTTTTTCATTATTTTTTCAGGATGTTATGTTTAACTCGTGGTTCGTGTTAAGTATTTTGCAAAAGTTGTATTTTATGACTTTCTTAAATATTCAAGTATTCACCTACTAAAGCTTCCGCATATTGTTTAATGTCTTGTAAGTCATATAGCTAGACAAGGGTTTGCTTGGAAATCAAATATGTTTCTCAAGTGTCGGCCATGCCCAAGGTGTAGGCTCGAGGCGTGACAATTATAGGCTTCGTTAATAGATAGATAGAGAGTAGTTCATGAGTCTTATCTCTTTTCGTTGTTATGTTCTAGACTTGAGTTGCCCTTGAGGCCAGTATGAATGTTTGTTTTCTAAAATATTCAGACCTTACCTTTTTAAAAGGTTGAGTAAACTTTACTTTTAATGTTCAGCTTATGTTGAGTAAGTCTTTCGGTGAGAGTTGAGTCAGGACAAGGGTTCACTTAGGACACACAATGGTTCTCGAGTGTCACTCACGTCCAGGGTGTAGGCTTGGGGCGTGACATATACTCAAATTATGAGAGAGTGGTTACATCATATATAATACTCAGTTCCTATTCAGTTGTCATCATTTTGGATTTCATATCCTTTAAGAAACTAGGAAAGTTTACTATTGTTCCCTTATTTAGTCTTCTTTTAAACTCAAGTTTCAAGAAATAAACATCAATTAATGTATTTTGATAATTAATTTATCAATGAACATGAATTTATTACTTTGTTTTCCTATGGTTGTTAAATACATGTTTACAATACGATAGCTCTTAAGAATAAAATAGGAAGAATATGTCATTTATGCATTGATGTTGAAGAAATATAAAGAAATATCTATTTTTAGTAACGATGTGTAAATAGGAACAAAGGGTGTATGAGTTATTTAGATTGTTATCTTCCGACAAGTATCACATGTAAATAAGAAGTGACTTAAATTAATTAGTGAAATGATAGTATTGATAAAATCAACCCCCGTAATTATGAAAGATCGACCGATCATGTCCATTCACAAGTTAAATAACAAAATTTGTAATTATTATATAAGTTATGGTATTTGAGAATAGTGTAAGGAAAATGTGTTGTGGTGTTAAGCATTGATTAACTACAAGTCTAATTAATAATAATTTCTCTTTTTTTTTCAAAGCTAAAGAGATAAATTAAATGTTTCAAAGACAACAACTTTAACAAGGGTTTTAAGGGGACACATGACGTGACATGACTTGTTAAAACATTTGACATGTTAGAGAAGTTGTACTTTACATTAATGTTTCATTTGATCAAGCACATTTAGCTTGTTTTCCCACACTAATTTATAATTAGTAAACATGTCTTTTTCAAAAATATGAAAAATGATAAATGTTACACCCCGTACCCGAAATGGGAGGGTTTAGCAAAATTTAGCACTTTCACATGTCACCTACGTTGGCAAACCACAGATCGTGGTTGGACCCACACCACGTGGGTGAGTCCCTTAGGTGGACACCCTGGACACTTTTTAGGTAATGAACCATGGTCGAGACCCACGCCCCATGGATGTTTTGATGGTCCGTTAATGGGGGGTTTCTTGGATTGGACAAAATCTCTAATCATGGACCACAATTGACCCGGGAGGGCTGTAGGACAGTCAATGGTCCGTAGTGAGGTGATGAGACCACAAATTGGACTCATTTAGGGATTTATTTTGATAGAAATAGTGTTCTCAAATTCTATTTTGTCTCAATATATGATGAAAACTCTTAAGTTTAAGGTATTTGAAGTTTTAGTGCAAGTATGGATACTTGCACGCAAAAGGGAAAAAAGGCTAAAAAAGAAACTTAAGACTGAGCATCGCCAAGTAAACTTTGTGAGTCACCGAAGGGACGTACTCCTCCTTTTGTTCCGACATGCGAAGCCCTAACAGAAGTGTATCAAAAAGGCGATGAAAGGAGCATGCGGCTCTTTGCAAAGCAGTTTTGTGAAGCAATGCTATACCACCCAATGGTCCAGAACATGAATATACTAAAGGCATGCACAAAATGACGGTGAAACAAAAGAAGGGTGAGTGGCCGAGTCATTCAGTGATCTTGACTAATCTACCCGAATGGTCCACCACAACACTTAATCTGAAAGCTATAAATACTAGCCTTAGTTATTATTTTTAAAGAAAATCAAAACATTGTCATTTTTTTTACTTTAGAATACTATTTTCATCGTATTTCTCTCAAGTTTAGAGAGGGTTTTTGAGAGACTTGAAGAAAGAAGGATTTCATCTTCCCTGAGTTTGAAGTGGGTCTTCTCCATTCTTCATCCTTTGCTTAAATCAAGGTTTAATTTTTTATACCCATTTGATTTACATATCATTTTAGGTGTAATTTTGTTATTGCTTGATGTGTGGCTAAATATGTCCACATGGCATAAATAGTTTATCATAATTTAGGTACAAAACACAAACACATAATACTTCAAGTATGAAATTTAAACATACTACGCATATCACACAATCAACAAACTACACTAAAAAGACCGCAACATATACATTGACTACGCATATGCTACCATAAATATCTCAGCAAAAAGGCAACAAAAAGGGTAAGTTTTTTTAAGTTGAAACAAATACAAACCAAAATATCCATAAGTCAAGTTTCACTTCCACACTGTCTATTTACATGTAAGTCTATCAAATGTTATAGTAGAAGAATCAACATAAACAACCTAAACTAGACCAAAATCAATAAATCAAAGAAAGTGAAAGATAACTAAGAAAATATGGGGCACAATTAAGCCAATATAACATGGATCATGTTCATGTTATGACAAAATCATCTATTGCTAGCTAAATCATCAATTTCGCCATAATAAGTAACAAAGTGCTAAATCAAAGACAACTCTGAATCAATATAGATGACTTGATGAGAAAAGACCAATCAAGTGATCAATTATCAATCCCACTAAGTCAACATGTCTAAAATTAGGCTCACATAGCGACATAATTATTTACCAACAAACAAGGTATCAATTTTCCATAACATGGAGTTGGTACCCGCTAAAATTTTAATCATCTCATTCATATGGAAACCCCCCCCCCCCCTTAATTAAGTAATTACTAACACAAACACTTCAAATATGAGTCTACAAAGTCTCAACTTACCTTAAATCTAAATCAAAAATTGAAGAATTATGACTTTCCCCTTCATTAATCCTATGAAAGAGACTAATGTTTTCAAATATGATATCTATGTATGTATAGGAGTCCTTAGACATCGATCCATATTGCTATACAACTATCCCATTCCTAACAGAAAAGCTCCAAGTAATAATTATCTTTTAAAACTAATTTATCCATAACATATTGGCTTTGCAACCAAGTTGACAATCACCTAATCGCACAAATCAGAGATCACTTGATAATATATCCATATAGGGTATAACATAGACGTCTCGATTAACATTATTGAAATTAGAAAAATAGTATATAAATGGAAATCTCTCAATGCAAGAATCAAGAAGAATTCATGAATATGCCTAAACAACATGAAATTAATTTATGAAAAACCCTCTTGAGAAATCACCAATTTTAGATTTTAATCTAGCGTAGATTCATGTAAAACTCAGTGATATTGTAAAAAACAATATCTTGATGAAATTTGATTATTACCCATTGATTTTTCTATGAGAAGTCATGTTTTGATGTCTCAAAGTTCTCTCAAATAAATTAACTTGAAGCAATATTTTTATTTTATATCAAGGATATGTATATGATATTTTCAAATATGTTTCACCAAAAAATCCGCAACATTATATTAATATGCTAGAATAACAATATCTCTCATATGACATGAAATTTATTGATTCTTGTTCGTAGTCGTTTAGTTGATACTCAATTTCATGCTCATCTTCCCAATCATATACAATTTTTTATCGTTAAAGATAATTTCATGTTGTATGATAAAAACATAAGCGCGACCTTTTAGAATTACAACAAACACTTCATATCGGTCTTTTAAATAATCCTCAATTTTTTGGAAGTCATTGAATAAAAAAAAATTATCACAAGAACTAAAAACATAAATTTGTCTCATTATAATTTTATGCCTAAAACATTATTTAAACTGGTTTTAAACTCATTGAATTAAACAAAAATTTGTGGACAAGTCCAAAATCATCATACAAACTCGTCGGAGCTTTGCCCCAAAATGAGGAAGTCTCAGTCACAAACGACGGAGTGAAGGACGGACCCGTCCGTCCATCCACGCTCTATCATTGGGGTCGTCATTTAGACCTGTAACATTCTGTCTAGACACGGCCAGACAAGGGGTGAATTGGGAAATTCACTCCACGTTCCAACTAAAGCATGGATGGTTATTTTACCTATTTTTGGGTATTATAAGTTAGTTAAAAACATAAAAACTCTATTTAAAATTTATCCTTCAAATCAAGCCTTTCCCTCTCAAAATAAACTCTCTCTAGAACCTCTGTTGAAGACCAAGCTCAAGATCAAGCTAGGGGATGGATTCCGAGTGGTTTCTTCTCCAAATTTTCATGTACATCTCTTGTATTAAGGTATGTTAACCCTTGATACTCAGTTAACATTTCATCTAAGGAGTTCTTTCAAAGGTTTTCCAATGTGATTCTATGATCAAAATTCCTTTCTTTCAATCTAGTCATGGGTTCATTGTCGAATTGTTTTCAAAGTCATTGTAATGATAGGTTTATGATAAATCAATGTTTTTAATATGGATTCTAATATAGTTCTTTGAAGAATCCATGATAACCTTACTATCTTAATTTATCCTATTTGGATTGTGATTAGATTCTAATGTATTGTTTAATCCTATTTCCATCTATATCAATTGGTTATGAATTGTTGAGAATTATTCTATGGTGATCATAGCTTGGAGAAATGGTAAGTTGACCTAAATTCCTAATTATTATCTTGGTATTGATGTTGTGTGGTATGGTCCACTTATGGTGGCGGTGTTCACATTCTTGTCTATCTATATATGTTTGAATCATGTCCTTGAAGGCAATAGATGTAAAGGGGATTGATATGATGATTATCATGATTATGAAGGTTTTGGGTGATCTTCAATTCAAGTATCATGATATAGGTGTATTGATGATTTATGTATATGTGAATGATATTGTTAGGGTAGGTATGGTCTACATGTTTAATTGTGATGAATACTATTGTAGAATGTCCTCTACCTATGTAATGTTATATGATTGTGTGATCATTGTATGTTAGGAGTCTTCTATTCAAATGTTGAGTATGTTCTTGTCTCCTATGATGTAATGTGGGTGTGTGGTCTACAGTCCCTAATACTCTATATATGAGTTGTTCATGTCTTGAGGGATATGATATAAGTGTTGTGATCCTTGAAGGGTGGTTTACTCAAGATCAATGTTGTTGCTATTACGTAATCATGATGACCAATATGTACACACACACATCTCATGCATACCTACAAGTGTAATATGTTCATGGTGTCAATTTAATGAATAAAAGTAAAAATATGCATCTTAATTAGGATGACTTGAGTGATGTACTAGTGTAGGTAAGGATATGAGACGTTACCTATACATTGCACATGTGGACCTTGAGGGGATTCCTTGGGTGGTTTCTTTATATACAGAAGTAATGAATGTATGACTCATATATGGACATGATGTGTGTAAGATTATTATAAGTGTATGATTATGACGGATTGGAAATGATCCTCTTGAACATCTTGTTGCTATGATATGATATCATGTATATGATTAATGAAGTATGAATGTGGTGTTTAAATGTGTTTATGTGAAGGGATTCCTCATATATGTACACATAAACATACATGAAAGCATGAATGAAGCATATTAATGATGATGTAGTGATTAAGAGTCTTTTGGATGGTTTTTCTTAATTGTACTCTAAACTAGACTATGTTATGATTATGTAAAAGGACAGTCTCACATTATGTTGGTTTTGATGAAAGGACATTCTCATGATTTAACTTATGAGCTATGTATATGTATATAAGGAGTTAATCTCCTAAAGCCTATCTTATACTCTAATGTTTAATGAAGACTTAAAGGCTTTTCAAAAAGGGAAAGTAAGCTTAGAACCAATTGAACTTGACAATGAGAGGTGTCCTTTCCCAAAAGGAAGGTAGTTTCACCAAATGTGGTGTCCCTTCCCAAAAGGAAGGTAGCTTCACCAAATGTTCTCATGAGGTGGAAACTACAATGCTAGTTAGCATAAATATGATTTCTAGTAACAACCTCCTAGTTCCTTAACTACGTGCCCCGGTAGGTTCCAGCTAGTGGATCCACCTAGATAGCTATCACGTATGGTTCTACCTTGGCAAGTGGAGCACCTTTTTCGGTAAGGGGTTTTATAACACTAGATTCCATGTTTAGCTCACATGGTCTAATTGTCACATACTGAGACCCCACCCTAGAAGTTAGGACACAATCTCGGATTGTGACGTGGCATACTCGACCTCTTGGAGGTCTCATACAAGCCTCACATATCATTCATCGCATATAATTAATGAAACGTAGTGCGGAATTAAAACTTTTCATAAAACAATATCATAGTCTTTAAAAAATCTTTCATATCAAAGTAATAGGAAATACTAAGTCTCAATCTCATCATAACGGCCCATACGAAATACAAAACATACTAATATATAGTCTATTACAATACTTCAATACGAAACATAAAAGACATATATGCCCTCGAGTCGAATGAGGACATACTTCAACTTCTCTTGAATGATCTTCTAAATCCAAGTCTTCTTCACAAAAGCTCTTCACCTACCAAGAACTATATAGATAGATAAAAGCATGGAATTAGTACAACCACATGTACTAAGTATGGCTTATGCATAAAAATCATGAAAATGGACATTTATTGGAAATATTTTCATTTAAATATCATAATATTATCATAAGAACAACTTAGATTCACATAAGAAAATATTTAGCCAAAAATCATAATTTTTGAAGCCACATTACAGTGACCCCAACTCACTGTTACAGTGAATTTCTTCACTGTACAGTGAAGTTGCAAACCTTCACTTTAGACACCCTTTAGCATGTAATTATCCCATTCAAGTTATCCTAAGATTCACTTAAGTCACACAAAGAGAGACCGTCCATACACCCTCTCTAAATGTGCCTAAACGACCCTTAAGATTACTTATAATGAGTCACATACACACTTAAAAAGCATCATAAACATCAATGTAAGATTCTTCTACCAAAGGTGATTCTAAGTCTCACTTGAGTGAGTTGTGAAGCAACCGCCCATACAATCCCTTACACACACAGTCAAGAGATCCTATAGACTCCCTAGGATAGAATCATTCTCACTAAGCACACCAACACATAGATGATATGACATTCTCCTTCCAAAGGCTATCAAAAGACCTACTTAAGTAAATCAAGAAGATAACTTCCATGATTGACCTCTTCAAGATTACCTAAATAGTCCTTAAGACTACCTAAGGCTTAGATCATGTCTACAACACCAAACATCTTCCCTAACTAGAGTCATTCTCAAGACTTCCATAGATAAGACATGAAGAGATCATCCTTTATGCCCTCTTCACACTTTAACTAAGGAATCCTTAAGTCACTTTAGATTAGGTACTTATTCATTAACATACTTTATATCATCAAGTCATTAGTTCATTAGTTCATTTAAGAGACATATATCCCATAAAGGACATTCAAGTTATGGTCTTGGAGAAGACCTAGGGACTCTTACTAACATCTTCAAAGCCTATTGTGCAATGTCTAGATAGCATCCCATACCACCACCTAAACCTCATAGAACTTATCTAATGCTAATATGTATCTCATATGATGGTAACAAAGCATGGAATCCGGAGTGGTAACCTACTCTGATGGAGGGTGTTCTACTTGCCAATGGTAGAACATAGACACATCCTATGTAGGCACATGGTTAAGGAATATGAAGGGCATTCTTTGTAATATAGTCTCATACTTTAACTAGAACTACTTCCCTTACCATACTCACTCGGTTCTAGCCTTCGTTCTCATAGATTAATTCACATTAAGGTTCATATAAATGGGTCCCATATCATGTTCATGACCCAATTACATTTACCTTACCAAAGCAAGGTCCACTAGTGCTATCTCACTATGGTGACAAGAAGCTCATCATGACTTTCCTAAGGATTGATATGATGTCATTCCAGCCAATCAACCTTAAGTCCATCATTCATTACATGAAGGATACCATTACGGCTTTCGACTTCAAGTTTCATAACCTTACAACTTGGTTCAAGGTTTCACCTAAAGGACCCTCTTATCATCATTCAAGGTATCACCTAATATTCGTTCATTCAATACTAAGACACTTTTGGTTCCTAAGTCAAGACATCACATATTCATATTCATACAAGCATCAAGTTAGGGACACAAGTCTACCTAAACAAGACACAACATTACATCAATTTAGCACATATAACATATCATCTTTTAGACACTTAGGGATGACCCTTAACATCATTTAGTCAACCTATTCATTACCTTAAAATCATCAACATAATCATTATAAACTCATATAGCCAAGTTAGGAACAACCATATATCAACTCTACGACTACACACTTAACACACAGTCATAGCATAACATGATTTCCTACATAGCATCTATAGACTAACACATACTTTCACATGTAAGTAGATATGATCATACATCACCTAATAAACTACACAAATAGCGATATAACTTCAAGTAGTGCCGACAAGGCCATGATCATCAATATACTTAAAATAACGCCGACAAGGCCACATCAATTCACATAACACCGCCACCATAAGTGGACCAAACCAATAACAACATAATTGAAGTCTAATTACCATTAAATAAGAATAAATAGGGCAGCGTACCACCACTTCATCATCAACACTTCAAGCCAATGTCAAATCATCCAATTAAATATCAAAAGGCCCTTAACCATGGCCATGAACACCAATTCAATACATAAACTACAATACTCAATGAAATCTAAGACAATTCAATATATATTCAACAATCTAAGACCAATTAGATAACAATTAAATACAATTCTTATATCATGAGAAAGCCCATAAGAAACTACACATGAATTCATAAACATTAGACCAATATCAAGTAACCCATAAATTAGTCAAAAACTAGGGTTCATCAATTACATGGGTTCATGGGTAGATTGAGTTAAAATCATCTAAATAACAACAATTCAATCACTATTCAATGATTAAAAACCTTTAATGCAAGAACCCATGGTAGAATCATGAAATTGGACAATTCATCTTTGAAAACTTTAGAAAACATCTTTGAAGTTGGGCTCCGTTATGAAACGAGTTTCAAGGATCAAAAACCATACCTAAATGAAGCTAATTATTTACTTTTATGAAGAATCTCCACTCAATTCACCAATCCAAGCTCTTCCTTGAGTTTTAGCTTTAATGGAGTCTTTGGGATTTTCTAAGGGATTTTGGTGTTTTGATTTTGAAGAATGAAATCTTCAATGTGTTTAAGACTTATATACACAGTTAAAATGCCCAAAAGACCCTTAGGGAACCGCCAATACTCTTATTTGTAAGTGGGGTGAAATTAAAACTTCACCCCTCAACTTACAGTGAAGCTGCGTGCAAGCCACAGTGACCATCGACGGTTGCCCATCGACGGGGCGTAGGTCCACTTATGGGGCGTCCTGGCCTCCGTCGATGGGTTCAGAGACTTGGAAATGGTATCTTAGCTCCCCAGTATAAGTCACAAACGACACCCACCACCTACGGGGCGTCGACCAGGCCACTAGCCGTCGATTGCCATCCGTAGGTGGACTGCCTTGGGCAGTTTTGGCCACCAATTTGGGTCCTTCGTCAAGGACCCTTGGATGGTCCTTGGGGATGTTTACCCAGAAGTTTCCAACCCAAACATGACCGTATACAAGTTTAAGACCTCTCACATGAATTTTATCCAAAATAAACACGTAAAACTCGACGAAACATGCCTAGACACACAAGGTCACTTCAAGGCACATATTTCAAACGTCATAAACGTTCTTGGACGTTTGACCTCCAAACTTCTCGAAACTTGACACACTGACTTTATACACCATTTAAACTCATTTAAGGACCTTACAACATCATTAATCACACATAAACACATAGGGCCACATATGAGGCACTTAGGTGACTTAGTCGTCGAACGTCTTGGTCGTCCCTTGACGTTTGACATCCAATGCACCTAATACTTTAGATACTGCCTCAATACAATATTATAGACTTATTTAGGACATTATACCACCTTTACCACAATGTTAGGCTCTAGTTCACCTATGTCATTTTTGGGATCTTACATTCTCCCCACTTGGACAACTTCGTCCTCGAATGACACTTGCCACTCTCCGAGTATTTCCACGATTAGAGAATAAACTAGCAGCACATAACCAAACCATATAACACATTGTCAAGAAGAAAACATCAATTTCACATAGTTAAGAGATCTACAACACAACAAGAACTAGAATACAATTCTATAACTCACTATGCTACAAACTCACATGCTTCATTCCAAATAGCAAAAACTTATTTTATATTAATTATTATACTCATACACATCAGTTCTAACCATATTACAACAATTTAGACCAAAGAAACAATTAGTCAAATTTTGCAAATCTTAATCAATTCAAGATATAGACATGCTAATATGCAAGGTAACATCATATAAACATTTTTTACAACATTTTCATAGCTCAATAAAATACACAATGCAAGAAGTTAATGAAATTCAATTTCAACCAAACTCCTAAACATCATGCACATGCAACAACTTCTAGCACACCCATCTAGCCATACTCCCCCACTTAGAAGGAACTCATCTCACAACAAGAGAAATAAGACTTACCAATATCATCATCACTCTCATCTGGCTTCTCACCTCTATCCCGGAGTGCATAGAAATGCCTCTTTGTTGGAGCATCTTTTTTTGGAACAATAGGATCAACTCTCTTACCCTATTTTCCTCTAGAAGCAATGTTAGGACAATCTCTAACTTTGTGTCCATCTTTTCCACATCCAAAGCAACTACCGGTACCCACTAGACGATCACCATAATGTTTCTTACCACAAGTGGCACAAGTAGGTTTGCCATCTTTGGAACTACCTCCTTTCTCAACCTTGAACTTAGCACTCCTAGATTCTTCTTGAGTTTGAGCCCTCTTTTTGAACCTAGGTTGCACTTGATCACTAGCAACACTCTTTTTCAAATTCCTTGACATCCTCCTAAGTTTAGACTATTCAATTGATTGTGCATACACCATGAGTCTGGCTAAGGTCATATCATCATGTAGCATAGCCGTACGACATTCTTCCCTCACTCAATAGGATCCGACTCTACCGGCCTATTATCCTTCCATTGAGTGTACCAAATTTGAGACACATCTCTCAATTGATACGAAGCCAACTCCGTCTTCTCCCTAGATGTAACCCCCATAGCACTCAATACCTTATACACACCATCAAAGAACTCTTGGGGATCTTCATCTATCTTAGAGCCAAGAAAGATCGATGGATTCATCCTCACAAAGTCTCTCAACCTAGATGTCGTACTGCTCTCCACAACCCTAGGCACCATACTCAAATTCACTTGAGTAGTTATGGCTCGGGCTAAAGCAAGCAAAGTCTCTCTAATCTCTTGATTAGTCAATTCCGGGTGAACCACCGGAACCTCATTACCTCCTTCCATATTAGGGGCATGATCACCTTGAGGAGGCACTTGAGAACCTTGGACACCTTGCCCATCTTGAGGAACTTGATCAACTTGAGGAGGAATCTCTTCATTCAACCTCTCCTCTTCCAACCTTCTAGCGGCCATCCTTCTAGTATTCATCTCCTAGAAACACAAGGAAACACATTTAGAAAGACACTCATAAAATTACTCTATCGTACGACATAGGAGTAGAAAATAAGGGAAACTCCATCGTCCTATAGCCTCTCGCCCATAGATGTGTCGCGACTCACACCGATGGTCAAGACTCTACTAGATGTGACTTGATGAGACTTTTTGATTCCTAAGATTACTTTCACCAACCTATACTCTGATACCAAGCTTTGTCACATCCTGAGACCCCACCTTAGAAGTTAGGGCATAATCTCGGATTGTGAAGCGGTGTACTCGACCTCTCGAAGGTCTCATATAAGCCTCTCATATCATTCATCGCATATACATAATGAAAAGTAGTGCGGAATTAAAACTTTTCATAAAACAATAACATAGTCTTTAAAAACTCTTTCATATAAAAGTAATAGGAAATACTAAGTCCCAAAATCTCATCATATTAAGACACGAGAGTACTTGGGACACGGCCCATACGAGATACAAAACATACTACTATATAGTCTATTACAATACTTCAATACGAAACATAAATGACACACAAGCCCTCGAGTCGAATGAGGACATACTTCAATTTCTATTGAATGATCTTCTAAATCAAAGTCTTTTTCTCAAAAGCTCTTCACCTACCAAGAACAATATAGATAGATAAAAGCATTGAATTAGTACAACCACATGTACTAAGTATGGCTTATACATAAAATCATGAAAACGGATATTTATTGGAAATATGCATCTTTTCATTTAAATATCATAATATTATCATAAGAACAACATTTAACAACTTAGAATCACATAAGAAAACATTTAGCCAAAAATCATAATTTTGGAAGCCACTTTACAGTGACCCCAACTTACTCTTACAGTGAATTTCTTCATTGTACAGTGAAGTTGCAAACCTTCACTTTAGACACCCTTTAGCATGTAATTATCTAACTCAAGCTATCCTAAGATTCATTTAAGTCACACAAAGAGAGACCGTCCATACACCCTCTCTAAATGTGCCTAAACGACCCTTAAGATTACTTATAATGAGTCACATACACACTTAAAAAGCATCATAAACATCAATGTAAGATTCCTCTACCAAAGGTGATTCTAAGTCTCACTTGAGTGAGTTGTGAAGCAATCTCCCATACAATCCCTTACACACACACTCAAGAGATCCTATAGACTCCCTAGGATAGAATCATTCTCACTAAGACACATAGATGATATGACATTCTCCTTCCAAAGGCTATCAAAAGACCTACTAAAGTAAATCAAGAAGATAACGTCCATGATTGACCTCTTCAAGATTACCTAAATAGTCCTTAAGACTACCTAAGGCTTAGATCATGTCTACAACACCAAACATCTTCCTAACTAGAGTCATTCTCAAGACTTCCATAGATAAGACATGAAGAGATCATCCTTTATGCCCTCTTCACACTTTAACTAAGGAATCCTTAAGTCACTTTAGATTAGGTACTTATTCATTTACATACTTTATATCATTAAGTCATTAGTTCATTAGTTCATTTAAGAGACATATATCCCATAAACGACATTCAAGTTATGGTCTTGGAGAAGACCTAAGGACTCTTACTAACATCTTCAAAGCCTATTGTGCAATGTCTAGATAGCGTCCCATACCACCACCTAAACCTCATAGAACTTCTCTAATGCTAATATGTATCCCATATGATGAGAATAGGCAATAACCGACATAGATCATGGTAGCAAAGCATGGAATCCGGTGTGGTAACCTACTCCGATGGAGGGTGTTCTACTTGCCAATGGTAGAACATAGACACATCCCATGTAGGCACATGGTTAAGGAATATGAAGGGCATTCTTTGTAATCTAGTCTCATCCTTTAACTAGAACTACTTCCCTTACCATACTCACTCAGCGTTGGCCTTCGTTCTCATGGATTAATTCACATTAAGGTTCATACAAATGGGTCTCATATCATGTTCATGACCCAATTACATTTATCCTACCAAAGCAAGGTCCACTAGGTCTATCTCGCTATGGAGACAAGAAGTTGATCATGACTTTCCTAAGGATTGATATGATGACGTTCCAGCCAATCAACCTTAAGTCCATCATTCATTACATGAAAGATACCATTACGGCTTTCGACTTCAAGTTTCATAACCTTACCACTTGGTTCAAGGTTTCACATAAAGGACCCTCTTATCATCATTCAAGGTCTCACCTAATATTCATTCATTCAATACTAAGACACTTTAGGTTCCCAAGTCAAGACATCATATATTCATATTCATACAAGCATCAAGTAAGGGACACAAGTCTACCTAAACAAGACACAACATTACATCAATTTAGCACATATAACATATCATCTTTTAGACACTTAGGGATGACCCTTAACATCATTTAGTCAACATATTCATTACATTAACATCATCAACATAATAAGTATGGACTCATATAGCCAAGTTAGAAACAACCATATATCAACTCTAAGACTACACACTTAACACATAGTCATAGCATAACATGATTTCCTACATAGCATCTATAGACTAACACATACTTTCACATGTAAGTAGATATGATCATACATCACCTAATAAACTACACAAATAGCCTTGTAACTTCAAGTAGTGCCGACAAGGCCATGATCATCAATATACTTAAAATAACGCCGACAAGGCCATATCAATTCACATAACACCGCCACCGTAAGTGGACCAAACCAATCACAACATAATTCAAGTCTAATTAACATTAAATAAGAATAAATAGGGCAGCGTACCACCATTTCATCATCAACATTTCAAGCCAATGTCAAATCATCCAATTCAATATCATAAGGCCCTTACCCATAGCCATGAACACCAATTCAATACATAAACTACAATACTCAATCAAATCTAAGACAATTCAATATAGATTCAACAATCTAAGACCAATTAGATAACAATTGAATACAATTCTTATATCATTAGAAAGCCCATAAGAAACTACACATGAATTCATAAACATTAGACCAATATCAAGTAACCCATAAATTAGTCAAAAACTAGGGTTCATCAATTACGTGGGTTCATAGGTAGATTGAGTTAAAATCATCTAAATAACAACAATATAATCACTATTCAATGATTAAAAACCTTTAATGCAAGAACACATGGTAGAATCATGAAATTGGACAATTCATCTGTGAAAACTTTAGAAAACATCTTTGAAGTTGGGCTCTGTTATGAAACGAGTTTCAAGGATCAAACACCATACCTCAATGAAGATAATTCTTCACTCTGATGAAGAATCTCCACTCAATTCACCAATCCAAGCTCTTCCTTGAGTTTTAGCTTTAATGGAGTCTTTGGGAATTTCTAAGGGATTTGGGGATTTTGATTTTGAAGAATGAAATCTTCAATGTGTTTATGACTTATATACACACTTAAAATACCCAAAAGACCCTTAGGTAACCGTCAATACTCTTATTTGGAAGTGGGGTGAAATTACAACTTCACCCCTCAACTTATAGTGAAGCTGCGTGCAGGCCACAGTGACTATCGACGGTTGCCCATTGATGGGGCGTAGGTCTAATTACGGGCCGTCCGGGCCTCCATCGATGGTTTCAGAGACTTGGAAATTGGATATTAGATCCCCATTCTAAGTCCCAAATGACGCCCACCACCTAAGGGGCGTCGACCAGGCCACTGGCCGTCGATTGCATCCGTAGGTGGACTGCCTTGGGCAGTTTTGGCCACCAATATGGGTCCTTCATCAAGGACCCTTGGATGGCCCTTGGAGATGTTTTACCAAACGTTTATAACCTAAACATGACCGTATACGAGTTTAATAACTCTCATATGAAATTCATCCAAAAATAACACGTAAAACTCAATGAAACATGCCTACACACACAAGGTCACTTCAAGGCACATCTTCCGAACGTCATGAACGTTCTTGGACTTTTGACCTCAAAACTTCTTGAAACTTTACACAGTGACTTTATACACCATTTAAACTCATTGAAGGACCTTACAACCTCATTAATCACACATAAGCACATAGGACCACATATGAGGCACTTAGGTGACTTAGTCGTCGAACGTCTTGGTCGTCCCTTGACGTTTGACTTCCAATGCACCTAATACTTTAGCTACTGCCTCAATACCATATTATAGACTTATTTAGGACCTTATACCACCTTGACCACAATGTTAGGATCTAGTTCACCTATGTCATTTTCGGGATCTTACACTAATGTCGCTTAAGGCAAAGTTTTCCCAAAAGTAAAATAAACAGTGGAAGTAAGAAGATGACCACTAACTAGGACTACCTAAGGGATATTGCTTAGCATAGGTGAGGGAATGGTACTTTACCTATACATTGCGCAAGTAGCTCTTTAAGGGAATTGTAGGAAGGAGTTCTATCAGTATATGTATATGTACCTTATGTGTGACATGATAATGTTAACATACTTGATGTAATGATATGCATATTAGTGGTCTTATTGTCTACATGATGAAGGTCTTACTTAATATGCATGTTATTGTCTATACTTGTTATGTTGATAAAATGAATTATCTATATATGCAATGTTGTCTATTACTTCATTATGATTATATTGGTAGTATTGACTTGCATGTTGTATTGATATGTGCATGAAGACTAAATGGATTATGACCATGATGTAGTAAAGGAATGAGCTTTATATGAGGTCTATGAAGTATGTTAGTCTTATGTCTATGCTCAAATATATGTATTGTACATTGTTGAATCTAATGTGCCTAAGTCTAGGGTTAATTCATAGGAACACTTGGTGTAGGTAGTATTATGGGATGCTACTTGCACATTGCACTAGTGTAACTTGGGGTTGTCTTAGGAGGTGGTTCTTATGTGAAGTATGTATTTCATGATAGGTTATGTCCTTATGAATGTATATGTTTAAAATGATGAAGCATGTATGAATGTTCACCTTGGTGATCTTAAGGCGGTGTTTTGGTGTGAATGGTGGAATGGGACACTATTCATGCATTGCACTAAGTATTACTTTTGGGTTGCTTTTGGGTGGATGAGTTAAGGTAAAAAGGAAGGCATTAATATGAAGATGGTGAATGTGTCTTAAATGTGATAAATGACTTTATGTGTTTTTATGAATAGTATCCATGTTTTTATAAGGTTTGTGAACTATATTGTGCTTATTGTATCAAATGTTCATGAACTTTTACTAAAAGACATGATGCATGATTTCCAACGAAATGTACTCTTTAAAAGCACGTTTTTGCATGGTTATCATACTTAGTGCATTCTTGTACTAATACCATTCTTCTTCATCTTTTTACATGAAGTGTAGGTGGTGATGGCTAGAGGGTCTTTCCTAGTATGAAAATCTTGGATAGCTATTTCCAAGTTTAAGTGTGTCCTTATGATTCAAGGACCTTCATGTCAAGATATTATTTAAGTTCATGTACTATATACATTATTCTTTTATGTTGTTCAGGGTCGTGTCCCTATTTTATTCTATTGGTGTTGAGTCTAGGATGGCAAGACGACACTTTGTGTCTTAACTATATACTAATGATTTTTAAATGAAGTTATGTTCTAGCATTGTGATGTGATATGAAAAGTTTTTAAATTTTCCGTTAAATTACTATGACAATGCGATGAATGAATGCTAAGAAGCTTGTCGAAGACCTCCGAGAGGTGGACGACCTCGGTTACTTCTAGGGGGTGCTCCCCCGTCGTGACAGGGCCAATAGAATCTTGAATTCAAGTTTGTTTAGTCGGTTTTTAATCGATACCAATTCTTAATTTCAAATTCTATTTGAATGAAAATTGATTGCTCAAAGTTCTTTTTGAATCCCATAAACGAATCAATCAGAAAAAATATATTGACCATTGAAATCATTGAATCACCGATTTGAGGTCAATTATTGATTTTGCTCTATGTAAACTTAACTAGAAACTCAATAAATGATCTCAAGCACTCTCGGGCGCTTCAGGGTCTACGAAAAACTTTCGACAAAAGAGTGAATAATCTGTAAACATCTAGAAAATGTGATAACTTGAATATCATGAGTTCCTTTACTCTAGATGTTGACTTTTGCTAAACCTCTTCATTATTTTAATTAAGAAATTCTTGAAAAAAAAGAGGTTATTCTCAATACTCACCCAAATTCCTCGAAATTGGGAGAGAGGTGAGCGAGAGAGTTAGTGTATCTCGAATAAATGCAAAGACACTTGAATAGGGTGTATGCGCATAAATTAGACTTAATTTGACGTGAATGTATGTGCGATATATGTATTTGTTCCACTAGAAAAAAATATAATTAGGGAAGCTGTTAGATCTCTTGAAAAAAATAGAATTTTTAGATTTGTTTTGTTTTCATATCTGTTAAAAACAGATAAATTTTTGTATTCAGATCTGTTTTGCAAAATAAAAAGTGTTTTATTCATTTTTAGATCTGTTGCAATAAAGTATATCAAATATGATTGAAATTTTTCATATCTACTTGTACAACACATATTTTTTTATTTCTAAAAACTAATTTTAGATTATTTTATAAAAAAAAATATTGATGCAAAACTTTTTCTAAATATATGTCAAAAAATTAATTTATTTTACCGAATGACACAGTTTTAGAATCCGAATCAAAGCACTATATTTACCTACGAGAAAACCAACCTATATCTATGATATGAGTGAAGGATTACTATACCACATGAATGCAATTAGTGTTATATACTTGTAAATCGTATATACAAAAGTTGTTGTTCTCATAGAGATAACAAAAGACTTAGTTGAACCTTGGTACTAATATTAGTCGGCAGTGATTGTCACGATGTTTCAAGGAAATTCCCATTCCATAGCCTAAATTGTATTCTATTGTGGAGAGAGAATAAGCCGCAGAAAATAGTGCCCTTTTTTGTGTATTAGAATTATCAGCTTTTTTAAATTACACAACATATGATAGTTTCTGTAGGAAATCATAGTTATATTAGTTATCCTAACGGGCCTTAAAACACTGCTTATGGATACGCCCAAATAAATTTCCAATAATTATATATTAATATAAATAAATAAAGGAGATGTGAAATTGCTATTTATTTTTTATCACTCATGTTACATACGCTAATTGATGTGTCGTGAGATCTTGACACATTTGATGCTCAAAACTAAGGATTATAAGTAGAATCGAGTGTATTTATGTGGATATGATGTGCTTTGTGATGTTGGACAGGTAACACATGTGGACATGGAATGTAGAAAAGAAACAAAGAAAATGCATTTCGGAACAAGCACCACGGAGCCTAAGATGGGTCGTGGTCTCTTTATTTTCCATCTTAAGGCTCGTAAAAAAGGTCACGTAAGCAGGCTTTGTGGAGTGAAGGTTGATTTTATCCAAGGAAAGATCACGGACGCCCATATGAGCCGTGGCGATCATGATGGCTCCTGTAGGAGCTCGTGAAGTTGAACCAGTGGGAAGGCCTTGGGAGACTATGCTTTGGTTTGGCCAAGTAAGGACCACAGAAGCCCAAACGGACTGTGAACCTCATGATAAGTCATATTGCTTTTCGTAAAGGATTTCCAGTAGATACGCATTGAGGAGTAATGTTTGGAATGGCTAAGTAAGAACCATTAAAGCTTAGACGGACCGTGGTCCACACAACGGTTCATGATCACAGTCATGAAGAGTTTCCAATAACCAAGCCTTGAAATCTAGCATTCCATTTTACTAAGTACCGACCACGACATGCTTCATGGACTGTGAAGTTCGTGACAGATTGTAAGGTAATCCATGAAGCTGCCCGACAGTTCAATCCTACTTCGAGTGGGACATATTTTAGACTGACTATTTGAATTAATTAGGTTGGAATTTTGAATTATCTCGTGATATCAGGAATGAGAGACTACTTACTAAATATTCTCTACTTTGGATTTTGATGGATTAACATTGAATTGAGAATTAAAGTTTGTTATGGTTTATGAATTTCTCTTAATGCATTCATTACTTATCTTTGGTTATTTGATTGAAAGCATGAGTTGCTAAACATTACAACGAGGGTTGTGGGAACTATGAATTTAAATCTAAGCATGGATTCATAAAAATGAGTAGAATGTGATTCATAGGTGCAATCTATAACTCAACTTTTGTTATTCATTTGTTAAAATGAGTGTACGCGTTAGAACGTGCCTGTATCCGTCAATTTTTGAGTGATTTCGATAGTTAGGAAAATGTTGAGTTGAATTGGACTAAAAGTTCGAGTTTGAGAGAAGAGAAATTTGACACTAAACCATGCAAGGGTAGAATCAAATAACACTCTAAAAACTAGAGGATTTGAGTGGAAAGTTATTTAACAAGACTGAGAAGTGTTAGATACACCTAACTCGCCTCTAATTTGCAAATAATGAATTACTTGAAACTCGTTCATTAATAAACACTAGATGTAACGTCATGCAAAACACAACCCTACTTTCATTCATTAATAATCAAAGCCTTGAAGTTAACATTCTATTACTTGTGTTAATCTAAAGATTTTAACAATATTGGTTACTTTAACATGAAATAAAACCCATTTTACATTTAACCATTGCTTTCTCTAGAAAATATTAACAACATTTGAATCAACGCGACAATGAAATTATTTGTGTAAAGAAATTCTTTGTGGGATCAAGCTCAACTCACATCGAGTTCTATAACTTGACTTCGACCATTTATACTTCTTAATTGAAGTGTAAGTATTGACATATCAAAGTAGTTTTTAATTAACTGAAAATATTCATCATTGTAGTATTATTGCTACAAGATCTCTTATGCAGAAAAAAGAGGTTCCGGGTGAATTCATTATACCATGCACCAACGGATCATTTGAGTTTGAAAATGCCTTGTGCGATTTAGGGGCAAGTATAAATTGGATGACGCTGGCTATCTACAAAAAACTAGGGTTGGGAGTTCCAAAACCCTCCGCGTGAGGTTGATTATGGCAGACAGGTCAATGAAGTGGCTTGTTGGTATTTTGTGTGATGTTCTCGTAAAAGTTGACAATTTCATTTTTTTGGCAGACTTCATGATTTCTAGATTGAGAAGTAGACTTTGAGGTTCCCATAATTTGGGAAGGCTATTTATGGCTACAGATTGAGCTTTAGTTGATTGGAGAGTGGAGAGCAGAAATTTTAGGTTCAACATTGAGGAGGTAAAGTTTAAGATTTGCAGGTCTATGAGGCAACCACACGACATGAATGTAGTATTTGCAATAGAGGTTTTTGATATAGGGGAGCTAAAAGGTTCGATTGAGGAAAGGTTCGTTGTTGAAACTGTAACATCCCCGATTTGAAATAGAGGATATCATGTTAGAAATTCTAGGTCTAACCCCACGAGGACCAATCATTGGCCCATGAAGTCCCCAATAAAACTGCGTGAGGCAGTGAACCACGAGAAAGATCGACTCCCCATGGATGGGTCCACGACTCATGGTTAGGGGTCCGTAGATGGACCATAATCTCCATCAAGACCACACCAAACCAGGACAGACCATAGGTCCATCCACGGTCCATCAGGAGGGTTCGTGGGAGGGCTTTTTGGGATGGTAAAGTTGAGGACTTAATGGTCTTTTCCGCTTTTAATTGAATTGAAGTGTTGTTGACACCCAATTTAGACCGATCTTTAACCATTTTTAGGAATACTATTCGGTTTAATACGTAATTTTAAAATATATATCAAGTTTAAAATCTTAGTCGATTTTTTCCTAAATTATATATTTTAGTATGCATACGTTACAAAAAGTTACTGTAAATATTATTAAAATATTTTAAAATTATTAATAAATTTTAAAATAATTATTTTAGTCAAACATTTTAAAATTTAAGTTATTTTAATTATACAAATTATATTATAATATATGTACTCCATCCGTTTAAAAAAAGAATGACCTTCTTTCCTTTTTAGTTTATTTCAAAAAGAATGACCTGTTTCTTTTTTTGGTGACAACTTTCCATGTGACATGTTTAAGGATACAAGATTAAAGGAAAATTTTATACATTTGACATAACTTTAATTTAGGACCACATGATCAAAAGTCTTTTTTATTTTCTTAAACCTTGTGCCAAGTCAAACTTGATCATTCTTTATGAAATAGAGGGAATAGTATTTTAATGGATAGCAATTACTTAATTTTCTTCAAAAATATTTAAATCTTAGCCCACTCTATTCTAATCCATTTAAATTCTAGCCTAGGTAATTCCAATTTCACTTCAATTATAGCCATCTTTTCATTTCAATGCTAGCCAATGGATTTCAATTTTAGCCATTCTAATTAAATTCTCAAGACCCATTCGTTTTAATCTCGTCCGTCCATCATTAAATTAAATTCTGGATCAAATCCTGACCTCTCATCTATCAACATATGAGATCAAGTCTTATAACTTTCCTATTCCAATACCTAAAAGACTTCTAACCCTAAAGTTTACTCATTCTTCCTCCCCCCTCTCTCTCGGGCGCCGCTCCTCCTCCCTTCTTCTCTCCATATCGCCGCCTCTGGCTAGACGAGCACCCGTCAGTGAGCACCGAACAGGCGGCGCAACCCTCTCCTCGTTTTTCCTTTGTCCTCTCTCTTCCCTTCGCTCCCCCCCATCTGTCTCTCCCGTCGCCTCTCAAGGACCATAAGTCAGGAGCTCTGGCAAGGCCAATAGCCTCTGGCGACCTCCGTCTCTCTATACTCCTCTCCTTTCCCAACTCCGGCGTGGATGAAGCAAGCAGAAGTCTGGCGAGGAGCATCAGCAACAGACTGCTCATCCACTCCATTTCTCTGGCGAAAGAAACGAAACAAGCTCCAACTAGCGAGCTTCGGGACAACGACCACCGCATAACATCGGCAGCAGCAGGCTCCGCCGGAGAACCTGTTTTTCTAGGATTTTGAGTTATTATAGACGGATACTAACTAGATCCATCCAGGTTTGACCTGTTGTTCGATTCACCATTTAAATTATAATTTTAAATATGAAGTTCATGATTTCGAGTTACATATTTGCTCTGTGTGGAGACCATTAAGCTGTGAGAATTTCGTATGTTCTTTGTCACTTCTTGATTTGTAAAATTAATGTCTTATATTGAAAGAGCAGTGTTATATTTGTTTGTCAGATTTAGTTGGAGCCGTTTATTTGCCAACTTTGGATCATAGTGATTTGTTTATTGTGTAGTATTAGTATAATTAGTGATTAAAATCTTCTTCCTTAAATATCGCCTTCATTTTTCCTTTTCTACAAGATTCTCGCCGAGTTAATTTATGGTTATACTGATTCAGTGACATATTTACTAGTTTAGTGTTTTGGCATATAAATTATATATGGTAAAAATAGTATTATTGTTCACTAACTGACGAAATCTGTGTATAAAGTTGTGCTGGACCTTTCTTCCTATGGCAAGTATGAAATCAAGGAATAAAAGAGTATATTACTGATTTTAATATTAGGTAATAGTTGATGTAAATTGATTTTAATATTAGGTAATGTTATTGTGCCGACTGTTGCTCATTGTCTACTTTAATTATTTCCTTGTTATATTTAATTGCTCATATATTTGGTAAAATAAAATAATAATAAAATTTAATTTGGCTCTCTTTTGAAATAAGAAAAATGTTATATTAATTGATTCCTTAAAATATTTATTTTCCTTATGTATGCCCCTCTTCTACTATATAAAGAGACCTTTCTTTTCATTATTTTCACCGATTCTAAACTCATAAAATACTCTCACTTGAATACTAAAAGTATAATACTCTCTCCTCTCAAAAAGAAGAAGATTTTGGAGAAACATTGAGCATTCTTTCTTGTTGTGTTGCTGTTGTGGATTGAAAACCTTACTAAATACTTTATTATTGATATATAATTCTGCCTAACTTGTTATAGTTCCTTTACTAGATTAATTTTTTGCATTGTTCGTATTATAGGTATGCTTGTAATAAATAAAGGAAAGCATACGGCTTCGTAATAAGTGTGGAAGTTTGAAGAGTCGTCGTTGGAACGGAGGCTTGGACAGAGCATTTATTCAATTTATTTCAATGTTTTGATTTTTATTAAAGTGTTTGTTTGTAATAATGTTGTACAACTCCAACTCTCCTATATATATGATATATTTGGGGGATCGTCTAAGGGGAGGGGGTATCACAAGCTAATTGTGTATTTATTTTATCGTAACTTATAAAGTTAGAATGCAGGCCTATAGGATCTAATTAACTTTCTATATGTGTTGGGTTTAGAAATCATGTATATAAGCGTAAACTTCACTATTAGATAAATACCAATCCTATAGGTCTGATAATAATTTCAACACGGTTACATTTAGAAAGTACTCCTATAGGACTAAATAATTAAAATCAAATTCCAGCATGTTTATAATAAAAATCAAACTCATGCATGATCCCTTTCTGTTTTATTATTGTGTAGTTATTTTTATGTTGTTTAATAAATAAAATTAGCACAATAATTATTTCTGACTAATAGATTGTAGTAAATTAAAACGTCTCTTCATGGTAATGTTTCGCCACCTAAAATAATTTTTGTGCACTATGTTTCTGTGCTAAAACAATTTTTTCTGCATTGATATTCAATTTGTTACTTTTCTCAACATATTTTTCTGCATTAATAATCAATTTACTATTCTTTTAAAAATAATTTTCTGCATTAATAATAAATCTGTTACTGTTGGTAAAGTTATTTCTGCACAAATAATGCAATATGCTAATGTTCTTTAACAAAAATTGTTGCATTTAATAAACTGCTTGACTTTTAATTTTCATAAATCTCTGCATTAATAACTTATTTGGCAACATTAATGTTCTACCAATATATATTTATAAAGTCTTGTGATATAATTATTTGTTTTGTCAAATTACTTGTTCAATTCTCCTTTAAACTTTGGGTTGATTGTGATATTTTTTTTAAATTTATAAGCACTATCTCCTACTTATCGTTAGTTGGATAGTAAAGGAATTATGAGGTCTATTTTCAATTTTTAAGTTAACCTGGTACGTCCCTGAGAGTACCACCTACCTAAGATTTTTCAAAGGGATTTTATGTATTTATATATAAATATTTACGTGCTAATGTGTAAACTAAATTTTTTATCATGGAAACTATTGTTGATTTTGGGGGACTTGCCTCAAATCAAATTGTGTTTATGCTGGAGGAGCAAATAAAAAATATCGTGATATCATCCCTATAAAGAAACAAAAAAATTCTTAAAATTAAAAAATTTTCTACTCAAAACATGGTCAATTTTGAAAGCTTTATTCTTTGAGTATTTTATTTTTGTTTGGGGTAGTTTCTAAATTAAAATTAGATTATCCTCAATTTTTAATTGTGATGTTTCTGTCTTCTCGCTTATCTTCTATAATTTAATTAATATTTTATTTAGTGTGATCACTTAGCCTTGCATGCTTAAATAACTAATTAAAATAACGCGAGCTTAATTTTTTATGGTTACGTTATCATCTAATCTTGCAAGCCTAATTAATAAATTAAAATAATAAAGTAGCTACAACTAATAAACATTACGTTACCACATAGCTATCAAGATTAAATTAAATAAATAATGAAGTGTTCTGAATTGATACTTGTAACCTCCAACATAAATTGCAGGAGATACAATTGAAACACACATTTGTTGACCTCGAGGAATGCCTAAAACTTTTTTCTCGAGTTAATTCGAACACTTTTTCTGATCTCTAGTTTGTTGACCTTAGTTAGACTAAGTTAGGTTAGATAGGTGCCCTAACATGCCTTAATTCGTTAGGTGGTGACTCTTCAAAAATTCAAAAACCAAAAAGAGTTGTTAGTTCGTGAAAAAACCCCATTTTTGCAAAAAAAAAAGGGGCGCGATAGAATGACGATTTTGATGGGGATATTAGGTTCTTACCATTTCGTGTTTCATTTTATTTATGTCGAGTTTACTTTATTTGGTTATATCATTATTTGTTTAGGTGATTGTCATGCTTAGATTATTTTGGTTTTCTTATTTATCGTCAATTTTCCATGTTCCACCACCTTCCCTCTTCCTTATTTTTCTTATTACCATGTTTCTCCCTTTCCCTTTCCCTTATTTGAAGTTTTTCCATGTCAAATTCCTCTCCTTATTTGGTAAATTTATCTATGTGTTTTCATGTTTATTTATGTATATATTTACTACTTTTCTTAAAATTGTCTCTGTGTTATTGCTTTCCTCCTAAGTGCTAAATGTTACTGCTTTGATAATGGACATGCCGCTCATACTTCTCCTAGTTGAGACCCTCTTCCTTTTTATTACTTTTGTTCTCATGATGGTGTGTAATTTTTCAAATCTCACAAATACTACAATTCTCTTCAAACACCCTTATCAGAGAGATGGTTGAGGCATGGCTGATGCGGATAGTTTTACTATCGTGAAACCATGTGCCTTCTCGCATATAATCCCTTTCAAGTTTGTGTCATGCCAACTCTTAGAAATCTTGATTTGGTCATACATGTTGCATAAGCCTTATGTTATTTGACCCTTGTTGCCAATCCACAGAATTAGTTGCCACCCTATCCTCTAAAGGACCCCAACACCGTTTAGACAACTTGCATATTTATGTGCTAATATGATCATGATGGTTAAATCAACCCTATTTTTTGAAAAATGGAGTTTAGAACTTGTTTGTTATTTGTTTGCAGTCATGGCCGCGATGCTAAAATTTTGGGATCCTACATGATTGGTCTTCAAATTTAAGGATTTTGAGCAATTCCAACACTTGAGGAAATTGGCGTATTTATTGACCTTCCTTACCAAGGTCATCAAATGATCGTACCGCACATGGAATCACCCAAGAAGTTCTTCAAGAGTCTAGGGATGAGGCGTAATCTGAAGTTAGATTGTCTAGATTTTTGATGGATTTCAATGGATATTTGTACTCATGCTTGCATATAATTCTTGCAAAAATAATAAGGGCTTTGACAGCATGCACTAATGGTAAAATATATTTTAAGGGTTGTAACCTTTTGTTACAATTATGGGCCATTGAACATTTTTATAAGCGAGATAACTTGGTAGGCATCTTGAGTTTCATGGGAAATAAAATTTTCAGCCATCCATAAGGAACTAACAAGTTATGCAGAATTATGTATCAATGACTACGACATGACCCCGAAAATGAAAGAGCAGAATGCAACAAACATTGGAGGCCAGTATGGTTGAAGTTTTTTTTAGTTATTTTAATAAATTGAAATTATTTCAATAAATAAAATCGTTTGATTATTTCTTTAATTCAAAACTCCAATTGAAAATAAGGCTTGAATTGATTATAATGCATCACTTATATGTCGTCTTAGGCCTACCTCTGGCTCAACGAGGTTCCGTCCATTATGGGCGTTTATTTCAATCAACCTGTTGTTATTATTACATTGTCCTAATACCCTAACATCATTTTCTTTTGATTCTATTATTTTCCCCATTCCTAAGGTTGATATGTCCTTCATTATGGCACATACACGATCAAAAGGGACCCCCCCTTCTCCTCCTCCTCAAAGAGCAAGCTACAAAGATAAGGGTAAAATGGTTGACGACAACACCACCAAAGAAAGGTTAGGAACTTTGAGGGAGGACAACTTCCAAGTGATCTTGTCCTAATATTTGAACGCAAGATTTTAGAGTTGGAAGAAAAGGTAGCGCATATGCGCGATTTGGCCAAGTTGTCTATCACTCTCGAAACCTAGTTTGGAGAAAATATAGACAATCCTCATCACCCTAACCAAACAACCATGCCAAACAATTCTCTAATAAAAATATACTGACGCGATCCCACTCATCCAAATATTTTCCCACCATTTCATGCCCAAAATACCCAAATTCCTTTTCACCACTATCATAAAAGAACCAAGCCAACCATTCCAGAAACAATTCCAAATGAAAACCCTTCACATACTCTTAGAAATAACAACCTCAATCCCATATATGTGGATACCGCTAATATGACCCATGACCTCCATGAATCAGAATCCCACTAAAAGGACATTCTGATCAAAACTCTGACTGAGATATTAGATAGCTTGGCCAACAAAGTGTAGCATGTTGAAGGAAGCAAGTGTTTAGGAGGACTGAGATACGAAGATTTGTGCATGCACCCTGATCTAGAAATTCCTGAAGGACACAAGCTTTTAAAGTTTTAGATGTTTAATGGCACTGGGGATCCCAAAGCCCACCTGCGAATGTACTCTAACAAGCTTGTAGGGGGCAGGGAGAGATGAGAAGATACTCATGAAGTTTTTTATGAGGAATCTCAATAGGGAGGCTCTATCATGGTATATTGAGCAAGACCCTCGGGTCTTGATTGAGTGTGTGGACATGGCAACGGACTTTATGAACAAGTTTGGATTTAATGTCGAAAATGCACTTGACTAGTTCATCTATGCGCAAGATCCACAACATTATATGTGCCCAAGAAGAAACCTAGTGAATCCTTTAGAGACTATGACATAAGATGGAGGTCTGAGGTAGCTAGGGTCAGACCTCCTATGGAGGAATCTCAGATGAAAGACTACTTCATTTGTGCCTAAGATCCGCAACATTATGACCGGATGATGCTGGTGGCTGAAAAGACTTTTGCTGGAATCATCAAATTAGGCAAAATAATTGATAAAGGCATAAAGAATGGGAGTATCATCAACCTGGAGGCCTTGAAAGCAACCAACAAAGCTCTGCAATCCAGCGGAGTAGAACAAAATCGAAAGAAAACAGGTTCACTAATTATGGCTCATGGAATCAAAACCCATGTGAGATACCGGGCAACAACCCCACCTCCATCCCCATATCCTCACACTCCATACCCACAACATCCCTCAGCTCCACCACCTATATCTCCCCAATCCATGCCACTATATTAAAAAACTACTACTCCTAAGTACCAACATATCTCCATACTCCGCCACACACTCTAACACAAAACTACCAAAGCAGACCTCCATATGAAAGAAGACTGCAAAAAATTATACCCCTTTGGCTGAACCCATAGCCCAGCTTTATCAGAGGTTGAAGCAGGCTCGCTATGTCACACCAATTCATGCATTACCTGTATATGTCCACGCCAAATTGTACGACCCTAAAAAGGTATGTGCCTATCATTCTGGGAGGAAATGTCTCACTACCAAAGTTTGCAGAGCTTTGAATGATAATATTCAAATGCTGATTGATACAAAGGCCATCCAGCTCAAGGATCCTACAGCAAATGTTGCAAAGAATCCTCTTCCTAACCGCCAGGTTAACGTGGTAGAAGTTAGTGATGTCTGGAAATGGGAAGAATCTATGTGCGCCCTCGAGACAGAAGAATCCATGAGTGTCACTGCCCAAGTACCAATGCAGTACAAAGACATGCTCCGTTTGAAGTTGAGGTCGCCGTGCCCAGGTCCCCATTAACTATTTGTAGAGCATCTCCTCCGATCCAATATGATACACATGCTATCCCTTGGGATTATAGAATAATAAAGACAAAAGTGGAAGAAGCAGACGCTGCAGCAGGAGTGACCAACTCCGGATGAATTTACACTTCTGGATATTTTTTTCAGGGAAGTTTAAGCAAATGCAATGCTCCAATTGTAGAGCTTAAAGATCAAGGTATCTGGAAGAAGGTTCAAGATAAAGAGTACTCAGTCATTGAGCAATTGAGTAAAACCTCATCCTAAATATTAATTTTGGCATTGATAAATTTTTCTAAAACTCATCGGAACACCCTTCTGAAGGTCCTGGGTGAAGCCTATGTCCCATATAGCATCACTCATGGAGAGGTAGCCCAAATGGTTGGGAAGGTTTTTGAGGCCTACATAATATATTTTCACAAAGATGAGTTGCCACTTGAAGGAACAACCCATAATAAGGCTTTGTACTTTTCAGTTTAGTATCAAGACAAGGTTATCACCAAGGCATTTGAATATTTGCCCTTTGAGCATGTTGACAAGATTGGGCGCAGATAGTACAAAAATTCAAACTTGGAAGATGAATGTGAGAGGATTTGATAACTCTTAGAGGGGTCCTATTGGGAAAATAACCTTGGACATCCTCATTGGTGCTGCTACATCCCCAACAACTTTCCAAGTCTTGGACATTACCTCCTCGTATAACTTATTGTTGGGTCGTCCTTGGATTTAAATGTCCGGAGCGGTTCCATCTACTCTTCACCAATGCTTGAAGTTTGAATAGGATTATGAAGATGTTGTAGTCCACAAAGAAAAAGGACGCGATCGAGGGAAGAGAGAATATGGATGGTGAGATGTACCATACAGTGGAGCTTGTTGGCAACATTGAAGTGCAACCTTGGTTTAGCCAGAAAATCATAGATATGATGGTCTGGTTTGGTTTCGAGCTTGGAGAAGGTTTGGGAGCTGAATTGCAAGGAATAGTCAAACCTATACCTGTTTGTCATTCAACCACTTTATGCCTTGGATATAAATACACTACCAAGGAGTGGCTCGATTGGCATCCACCTAGACATGGGTACTATTATCCATTCAAGAAACTCATACAACCGTTGCATCAATCATTTTGATCAGCAGGTTTCATGTGTGGCATCATTGATGAGCTTTTCGAAGACATAAAGGAATTTTCTTTTGTAATATCTGTAAAACCAAAATAGTTAGGATTAAAAAAAATAAAGTAAGAACAATTATTTTTGGAAAGAATAAGAGAAGTCTCGAAAATTTCGTGAGTGTAGAAGTAAGTTTTTAGTCATTTTCAAACGGTCATAACTTCTAGCTTGGCATGAGTTAAGGACAATTCTTTATATGGTTGGAAATCCCTTGAAGATATTTTTCCAATGCCGCCAATTTGGGGCATTTTCAATATCGTATGAGGGATTTATGCCTTTTGGAAGTTGGGTTGTTGGACTGATGAAAGTCCAATCCGGATTTTAGTAAGGATAAAGTGGTCTTTTCATCCTACTATTTTGTAATTCATTTTGAGGGTTTATTAGGGGTAAAACTAAGCCTTAATTCAGTTTTAGAAAATATTAATACACTTAGGGATTGGGAGAAAAGAGAAGAGAAGAGAAAGATCAAGAATTCTTCAAGAACGCTAAGGTTTAGCGAGTGGAATTCGTCTGTGGTGATCCCTATCGAGGTATGTGAGATCTTTCTATGATGGGTTCTTCCACCCACACAACAATATTCTTAATTCAACTCTATTAGAGTAGATTGAATGATGAATATTGAAGTTCTTGTTGAAATATCGTTGAATTCTTGTTGGTTGAGTTATAGTATACGTTTGGTTGTTTGATTCGTGTTTTCGGGCTGTTTTATGAGTCTAGACTATTGTGTATTGAGGATTTTAGTGATCCTTATTGTTTGGGGTGAGATCCATGGGAGTTTATAAGGTTTAGAATTGAAAATCAGAGAAGAAAGGTTGGAAATGCCGTCTGACAAGCCCTGGGGCGCCGCGCCAGCCAAAGCCCCTCTGGACAGTCTCTGCCCGTCAAGCTCTGGCACCAGGGGTCACTTGGAGATCAAGTTATTCCCCCATCTTTTTGTACGAGTTCCTAATTTATGTACCTACAATTCCTAGTTTATTCCAACACTCTAAACTACATCTAACCATCATGAAATTATCCATTAACATGAGATCATGGTCCTTAAATCCATAATCCAATTCAAGGGAAGTTAAGATCAAATTCAAAGAAGTTAAGAGACAAGTCTAAAACTTAAGAAGCAAGTCAAAGTGAGTTCTTAAAGTTTTCAAGAGTCTTAAAAAAACATTTTTACTTTGTTTTAAGGTTAAAGATACAAGTTGAGCAAAGAGTATGAGTTAAGTTTAAATCTTAAAATTTATAAGGGAACTAAGTATTCCCTAAGAGTTAAGTTTCAAGTAAAGCAAAGAGCAGAGAGTGAGTTCATTTCTCAAAAGCTATAAGGGAACTAAGTAGTCCCTAAGAGTTACAAATGATTTCACATTTTATGAAAGAATGGAACCTAGACTTCCAAAGAGCCTTTGACTAGTTTTAGAAAATGGGAACTATTATTTCCAAGAGAGCTTTTAACGCTACATTTGAGATATTACCTCAAACCATAGAAGTAGTTTTAAAAACATATGAGCTAAGTATTTTGGGAGTAGTATTTAGCACAAACACGGGGACGCGAGCTCATATCAACTCAAGTCTCCATAAACCATGTAGCCAACATGGACATATAAAGGATCATACTTTTCAGATGATTCCTTAGTGCTTTTTAGCATAGACTAGTGGATCCACTTAGTAGTTCAGGTTCTATATCTACGGCAAGGTATAGAGCGGTCCTCTTGCAATGTGAGGTAAGACGTTGTACCATCACTTAGGCTCATAATGATGATTGTCGGTTAGAGAATCTCCCACAGAACGATATTACTTCAATATATAAGTAAATTTGAGTTTATTATTGCATTACCTTTAATGAACTAAGTGTTTACACTAGTTTTACAAGCTTTATATATGTATTACATGTGTCTTTACTTTTTTATATTGAGTTATGACTTCTTGAGTTGAGCAGAGCAAAGGTAAGTTCATTTTTAATCCTTTTAAGCTTAGTAATTGTTTTTTAGCATTCCAACTCGCATACTCGTACATTCAATGTACTGATGCTAGTTGGTCTGCATCAGTACATTCAATGTACTGATGCTAGTTGGTCTGCATCGTCTTATGATGCAGACACAGGTAACTAGGATCAGCATCCAGCGCCTCGTTGATCCATCTTGAGCATTAAGTGTCAGTGGTGAGCCTCCTTGCATTCCAGAGGACTCTTTAATTGTTTTTCTTTCATATTTTCTTTATAGAATATTGTGGGGTTTATCCCAACATTCATATTAGTAGTATTGGAGGCTTCATAGACATACAGAAAATCAGACAGTACAATTTTAGTCTCTTTTATCTTGCATGTCAGATGTTTTAAATTGAGACTTAAGTCTCATTTTAGACAAGATAATTATTTAAAGTATTTTCTCATGAGAAAGTTCTAGCTTTAGATTGAGTTAAGTTAAGTCTTTCGGTGATATAATAATGCCAGTCCAAGTGTTCGCTCAAGACTAACAATGGTCGTTGGGTGTCAGCCACGTCCAGGGTGTAGGCTCCGGGTGTGACAATTTGGTATTAGAGCACATAGTTCAAGAGTCCTAGCGAGTCTATGAAGGGTGGAGTATTAGTCATTGGTGTAAAGCATACCACATCTATGATTAGGAGGCTATAACATTTATGAAAATCCCCCTTCTTTCATACTCACTTCGTGCGTTAGAGTTTATCTCTAAAAGTTTCCCTCTAATTCGTGCTTGCGCATATTTCAGATCATGATGCCTCCATCAAGAGCAGTCATAGGTCATCTGGCTAAAAGAAATGTAGTGGATACGGAGGTACCTAATGCACCTGAAGTGCAGCCTCAAGGAGAAGTTACCAATTCTATGTTTCGTGAGGCTATCTGGATGCTAAGCCAAGCGATGACTAACCAGGTTGGCTGACGGAGAAGAGATCGACAGGAAGAGGCTCACACCTCAAGGATTTGTGAGTTCCTAAGAATGAATCCTCCCAGCTTAACTGGTTCGAGCACTACTGAGGGTCCGGAAAATTTTGTAGAAGAGTTGAAGGCTTTGATATGATGCATGTGGTAGATGCTGAGAGAGTTGAACTAGTCGTATATCAACTGAAGAATAAGGTTAGAACTTGGTTGGATCACTGGAAGGACAATAGGGATGAGGATGCACCACATCCAAGTTGGGCTTGCTTTTAAGATGCCTTCTTAAGACATTTCTTTCCCCAAGAACTGAAGGATGCAAAGGTACGAGAGTTTCTTTCTTTGAAACAGGACTCCTTGAGTGTTCATGAGTATGGGTTAAAGTTTACCGAACTGTCTCGCTATGCTCCGTAGATGGTTAAGGATATGATAAGCATAATAAGCTTGTTTATTTCTAGCTTTGGTCGTGCTTCAAGGAAAAAAGGTAGGCCTACAATGTTTATTGAGGACATGGACATTTAAAGGTTAATGGTCTATGTACAACAAGTTGAAGAGGAGAAGTTGAGGGACAAAGAGGAGTATAGGAACAAGAAATCTAAGACTATGAATGCGTCAGGTCAACATAAGGGTGATTCAAGTCGATCATAATTTCAAAAACAAAAGGGGCATGCACCATGATCTTCTAGTGCACCTGCGCCCAGAAATAGAGGTGAGTATAATGGACAAAATTCGCAGAACATTAAGGCTAGACCAGACCAGTCCCAAGGTAGTGCGGCACAAGGAGGTAGTTGGGCTCCTGCATGTGGTAGGTGTGGTAGAAACCATGCTTGTAAGTTTCATGATGGCCAGTCGAATTGTTTTAAATGCGGTCAAGAGGGTCATTACATGAAAGAGTGTCCCAAGAATAAGCAGGGAGGTGGAACTCCGGGAAATAGAGCCCAATTGTCACGCCTCAAAACCCATTAAGACGGACAGGCACCCGATGCCCTAAAGGCCCGAGAGAACCAACCTACAACCTGTTCTTACTGAGCATATACTATAACAATTGAGACAAGTTAACTTTGGATGCAGCGATACAAACCAACGTAAGTAGGTCCAAAAGTTATATACAAGACTTGGCCGTTTAGACCACAGCTCCTTAAGACACAACTGAACCATGTACATACGTCTACAAAGCCTCTAAAAGATAGAAGACTAGAGTAGGTCGGGACAGACCCCGCCTTACCCTTAACTACTATACAATACCAAACGAATTTACCAAGGACTTAATAAAGCTCCGAATCAACTTGGAGCTCACCAAAAGTAGCAGAATTTCGAGTGCTCCTACTGAGGAGGTCTACTAGCTGGAGTACCTGAGCCTGCAGCATGAAATGCAGCGTCCCCAATACGGGACGTCAGTACGAAAAATGTACTGAATATGTAAGGCAAAAAGTATATTTAATACAAGGCACAAATGAAATCAAGTAGCAACATATGAGTGCATAGATTAGGAGAGAAGACCACCTTTGCTTACTCTTGTGGAACCAAGTAAGCTACATTCTTTTCTTTACCTTCTTTGTATGTTATATCTTTGTTGGGCTTGTGATACAAGTGACCAGCTGATCAGTGGTAGAAGAGGATGACCCATGCTAGGCGTAATAACCCCTGGGATGCGGTCCTCATAATTACACAACTTGGGATCGGCCCATGCTAGGCTTTCGCCCCTGAGCTGGCACCCTTCTATACCAATAGGGATCGACCCATGCTAGGCTTTCGCCCCTAAGCTGCCACCCTTAATTAAATAGACTTCTTCACTTAGATTCTTTAATCTTTGAGATTATTGTTAATCAGTTCATAACTCTTTTGAGATGTTATTTTGGATAATCGTAACATTTTGAGATGTTGATTTGGTGGTCATAATCATATTGGAGACATAAAATTACGGAACAGTAGTGGAATACATGAAAAAAATACTTTGAGGCAGTAACAATGACATAAGGAGCTATGAAACATCAACACCTTACTTTAAGACCTTAATGGCACAATTGACTTCAATTGGCTTAGGAGAAGGATTCATCAAACTTTCTTTTGCAAATACCATTTCTATAACAGCACAAGGGAAAATTACACAAGTATAGAGTAGTGAACATATAATGAAGTAGTTCCATGTACTTAGAATGGGGAAAGAAATATTGTTAGCTATTTGGAGATAGTACGCTGCCACCATGCTTTCTTTTCTAGAAATAGAACTTATGAGAATCACTTCATTGATATTAATTGCAGGTGGAAGATTTCATGCCAAAAGGATATATAATCGAATAGCCTTACATACCTTATATTTATGACCAATACCACTATCACGATTCAGCCTTCCTGATTGGGTGCTAATCTACAACATAAGTCATGATTAAGCTAACATCAGCAGCTAATCACAATAAGGTTCTCCAAAACAGTAGATAAAAATATTTGATGGAAATCAGGCCCATACAACCCTTACATAAATGGTGAACCACCACACCCTTCCTCTACACATTAATACAACTTCAAACATCTTTCCAGAGATACCCAAACAGCCCTCAACAACAATATTCATAAGGCAGCCACTAACAATCTCAAATCTTTCAGCATAATAGGAGAATATTGACTCAAAGATTTATCATCATCCATGAATTCTTGATAAATATATACAAAATTCTCCGATCCAAACATGATCAAAGAGAGGAAAACAAATGGGTTGAAGTCTTACCTTAATTCTGGAAATTTATCCTCTAAACTTGTACTTCAAGAATTCAAACTCTCCTTCAAACTCTTACTTGAAAAATTAGACAGCACTCAAGAACTCTAAGGTGTTTTAGGGCTGCTAATTGAAGCCAAGAGAGACCAAGAAAGAAACTTAAGAAAATCTGAAATTTTGCAAGTTCAAAATGGAGAATAAGACTTGATCCTTATCCTTTGAAAAAGGAGGTGTTATGGCCGACACTCTTGACCAATTTTGGGCCATATAATGTCAAGTAGGTGCCCCACCTGCTTGTCCTTTTAACTTGGGCCCTTTTGGACTTAATATTATTGGACCTTGGCTGTCCATTTTTTCCTTTGTTCTTTTAATCAGCTTGGGACAGATTAGTGCAAGTAGGTGGTACACACTTGGCCCAATAACATGGTAAAACAAATCTTAGGAGGTCATGTACTTACTTAGTTTCACTTGGGCTTTATCCATAATGGCCAATTGACAGATTTGGCTGTTGGGCCTTCTTTCATTCACATTTTCTTTAATAGGTTTGGGCTTCAAATGAGCCCCTAAATATAAGCCTAAATCTGGTCAATCAAACTTGGGCCCTTTAACTATAATATAGATCAAGTAGGTGATGCAACTGCTAGCTCAATTACCACCTTACTATAATTACTTAAATACTTTCCATCGGAGTTAACTTGCAATACATATGCTAAAACGTGCAAGGCATTACATCACCTTCCAAGCTAGTTTAAACCAACACTAATCATGTAAGAAACATGATCCCTCACCTACACTATAAGTCTATGTCAAGTATAACATGAATAGAACTACCACATACAAAAATACAGGCCGTTACATCCTTCCCCCCTTGGAACATTCGTCCTCGAATGTTAGCATGGTTGTGCGGCCTAAACAAGTTCAAGCCTAAGCTAGTACTACTATTAATCACATTGAACATATAGACTTATACTTACTTGTCAATGCCTCCACTAACATTTTGATCATTCCCACCAGTGTGGAAGAGGTGAGGATACTTCAATTTCATTGCTTCTTCTGCTTCCCATGTAACTTCTTCTACTTGTTGGTTTCTCCATAGAACTTTTACAGAAGCTACTTCTTTATTTCTTAACTTCCTAACTTGTCGATCCAGAATAGCAATGGGTACTTCTTCATAAGTGAGATCTCCTGTAACCTGTACGTCTTCAGTAGGAGTAATACGAAATGGGTCACCTACGCATTTCCGTAGCATTGAGACATGGAACACCGGATGAACTGATGAAAGCTCTTGTGGTAGCTCTAACTCATAGGCTACTTGGCCAAATTTTCGGATAATCTTATATGGCCCTATATAGCGTGGACTCAGCTTTCCCTTTTTACCAAACCTCATTACCCCTTTCATCGGAGACACCTTCAAGAACACCCAATTCCCTATAGAAAATTCTAGTCCTCTCCTTCTAATATCTGCATATGATTTATGTCGACTTTGAGCTGTTTCTAGCCGCTGCTGTATCACTTTGACTTTTTCCATAGCTTGATGAACAAGATCTGGCCCAAATAAGCCAGTTTCACCCGTTTCGAACCAGCCAATTGGTGATCTACACTTTCGACCATATAAAGCTTCATAAGGTGCCATTTTAATGCTCGAATGATAGCTATTGTTATAAGCAAATTCAATAAGTGGTAGGTGATCATCCCAGCTACCCTTGAAATCTAATATACAAGCTCGCAGCATATCCTCAAGTGTCTGAATCGTACGTTCTGCCTGACCATCCGTTTGAGGATGAAAGGCTGTACTTAAATTCACTTGTGTTCCCAAACTCTTTTGAAATGACTTCCAAAAATTTGCTGTAAATTGAGCTCCTCTATCCGATATTATAGAGATTGGCACTCCATGTAGTCGAACTATCTCTTTAATGTACAACCTCGCATACTCTTCAGCTGTATAAGTAGTCTTCACCGGCAAGAAGTGTGCTGCTTTGGTAAGTCTATCAACTATTACCCATATGGAGTCAAACTTCCGGAATGAGCGAGGCAAACCAGTAACAAAATCCATGTTGATCATGTCCCATTTCCAAATTGGAAGTTCTATACGCTGCATGTAACCTCCGGGCTTTTGGTGTTCTACTTTTTACCTGTTGACAGTTTGGACACTGAGCCACGAATTCTCTGCAATGTTCTTCTTCATGTTCCCCCCACCAATACATTTCTTTCAAGTCATGATACATTTTTTTAGTTGACCCGGATGAACAGAGTACCTTGAATTATGTGCTTCCATCATGATCCTCTTTCTTAGTTCATCTATATTAGGTACACACAATCTGTTTTGACATCGAAGTACTCCGTCTTGCTTAAGCTCAAATGCCTTTGTCATACCATGTAGTACATTCTCTTTAAGTTGTAAAAGAATTGGATCAGTGTACTGCTTCTCTTTCACTTCCACTATTAACGAGGATTCTGCCGCATTTTGCACAATTACCCCTTCGTCTTGAGATTCAAGAAGGCGAACGCCCAAGTTAGCTAGTTGGGAAAGATCCTTAGTCATTCCTTGTCTTTCCATAGACTTCCCATAAGTGGTTGCCATTATTTTACGGCTTACATTAGCTTTAACGGGATGATATAAGATGTCAATGTCATAATCTTTTAATAGCTCCAGCCACCTTCGCTGCCTCAGATTTAAGTCTTTTTGCTTAAAAATATATTGCAAGCTTTTGTGATCAGTGTATATGTCAACATGAACTCCATACAAGTAGTGGCGCCATATCTTCAAAGCAAACACAACTGCTGCTAGCTCTAGATCATGGGTTGGATAATTTTTCTCATGTGGCCGCAGCTGCCTTGAGCCATAAGCTATAACTTTACCATGCTGCATCAATACACAACCTAAGCCCACTCCCGAAGCATCACAATACACTACATAGCCTTCTGTACCTTCTGGAAGTACCAACACAGGTGTAGAAGTTAATTTACTCTTCAGCTCTTGGAAGCTTCTTTCACACTCATCGCTCCACAGAAACTTAGTTCCTTTGTGTGTTAGCTTTGTTAAGGGTGCAGCCATGGAAGAGAATCCTTCAACAAACCTTCTGTAATAACCTGCCAATCCAAGAAAACTACGGATCTCCGTAGGCGTTGTAGGTCTTGGCCATTTTTCACGGCTTCTATTTTCTGGTTATCAACCCTTATTCCTTCCTCGGATACGATATGACCTAGGAATGCCACAGATTTCAACCAAAACTCACATTTAGAGAACTTTGCATACAATTTACGATCACGGAGAATTTGTAAAACCTGCCGCAAGTGATTAGCATGATCCTCTTCCGATCTTGAATACACCAAAATGTCATCTATGAACACTATCACAAACACATCTAAGAATGGCTTGAACACCCTATTCATCAAATCCATAAAAGCTGCTGGTGCATTTGTTAGCCCGAATGACATGACTAAGAACTCAAAATGACCATACCGTGTTCGGAAAGCTGTCTTGGGTATATCTTTGTCCTTGACCCTCACTTGGTGATAACCTGACCTCAGGTCGATCTTTGAAAAACACCTAGCACCTTGTAATTGATCAAACAGATCATCAATTCTAGGGAGGGGATATTTGTTCTTAATTGTTACCTTATTCAACTGCCGGTAGTCGATACACATTCTTAATGAGCCATCTTTTTTGCGTACAAATAAAACTGGTGCTCCCCATGGCGACACACTAGGCCTTATGAATCCTTTCTGTAATAAGTCTTTTAACTGCTCCTTCAACTCTCGTAATTCTGCCGGAGCCATTCTATACGGAGGAATTGAGATAGGTTGAGTATCTGAAAGCACATCAATACCGAACTCTACTTCTCGTTCTGGAGGCAAACCTGGAAGATCTTCAGGAAACACATCTGGAAATTCCTATTTGCTAGGCACTAGAGTTATAGTGCATACTGATCATTTTGCTTTAAGATATTTGATGGCAAAGAAGGATGCAAAACCAAGATTAATTCGTTGGGTATTACTACTGCAAGAATTTGACTTTGAGGTGAAAGACAGAAAAGGGACCGAAAATCAAGTTGCTGATCACTTGTCCAGATTAGAAGATGAAGCAATGACGGAGTTAGGTGAAATGGCTGAAATTGATGACACTTTCCCTGATGAGCATATATTGGCTGCCTCCCAAGACTTGATCCCATTGTTCGCAGATTTCGCAAATTATCTACCTAGTGATATCATCCCACCGGACTTGTCCTTTCATCAAAGAAAAAAATTCATGCATGATGTGAAAAACTTCTTTTGGGATGAACCATACTTATATACGAGTTGTGCCGATGGTCTTATTCGGCGTTGTGTGCCGGAAGTTGAGATGTTAAGTGTTTTGGAGGCGTGCCATTCTTTGACTGTAGGTGGGCATCATAGTGGAATCCGGACAGCCCATAAAATCTTGCAATGTGGCTACTATTGGCCAACTATCCATCAAGATGCTCATGAGTTCGCCAAGGCATGTAATAGATGCCAAAGAGATGGTGGCATTTCGAGGAAGCAAGAGCTCCCTTTAAATCCCATCCTTGTTATTGAATTGTTTGATGTATGGGGCATTGACTTTATGGGCCCTTTTATGAGTTCTTATGGGATGAAGTACATTCTTGTGGCAGTCGACTATGTTTCTAAGTGGGTGGAAGCTATCACACTTGCAAATAATGAAGGGAAGAGTGTCACCGCGTTCTTGAAAAAGAACATATTTTCCAGATTTGGCACCCCAAGGGCTATTATTAGTGATGGGGGATCCCACTTTTGCAACAAGCTATTTAAGGGATTACTGGAAAAGTATGGGGTTCGCCATAATGTGGCCACTCCGTACCATCCTCAAACTAGTGGGCAAGTTGAGGTGTCAAACAGGGAGATTAAGCAGATCTTGACAAAAATGGTGAATGCTAGTAGAACGGATTGGTCAAGGAGGCTTGATGATGCTCTTTGGGCCTATCGGACAGCATACAAGACTCCCATTGGTATGTCCCCATACCAACTTGTATATGGGAAGGCTTGTCACTTACCGGTGGAATTAGAACACAAAGCCATGTAGGCAATGAAGAAGTTGAAAATGGATTGGAATGAGGCTGTGGAACAAAGGTTAAACGGGTTGAATGATCTTGATGAATTTCGCTTGAAGGCATATGAAAGTTCAGCCCTCTAAAAGAAGAGATGAAGAAGTACCATGACCAAAAGATTGAGAAGCACGATTTCGTGGTTGGGGATTTGGTGCTTTTGTTCAATTCTAGGTTGCACTTATTTCCGGGCAAACTCAAGTCCAAATGGACGGGTACCTACTTGATCACCCAACTATTCCCCCATGGTGCGGTTGAGTTGGAGAACAAGGAGGGTGTGCGGTTTAAAGTAAACAGACAGCGAATCAAAATCTATCTGGGGCATGCTGAATCAGCGAATGAAGTGATCGAGGCATACCATCTTGATGAAGTCTGAGTAATCAAGAGTCTTCCGTCATGCCGCAACGTTAAATCAAGCACTGATTGGGAGGCAACCCAATATGTATCCTCTAGCCAACTATAGGTCTTTTGTTATTCTTTCGGAATAGTTGCATTATTTTTGCATTTATTTATGTAATGTTCCGTCTGACTGCTCCTTTCTTTTTCGTTAGTAGTGTTGGCTAGATCATAGATTAGGGTCCGTGTCCAAAAAGTGTCCAGAAAATACAAAAATATTAGCTTAATGGGTGCCAAATGTGCAGGTATCAAATCACCAGAAAACTGCAGAAAATTGGTCTGCTGCACCCATCAACGGAACGTCGTGCCTACGATGGACCGTCGGTGGGATCCGTCATGCCCAGGTATGTCTTTAAAATTTGGTTAAGTTATGGAAACCACGACGGACCCCCACGATGGACCGTCGCACCTGTTATGGTCCGTCAACGGGGAATCTTTGTGTCAGTATCCATGAACCCCACCCGACCCGTCCGGCTGAATATTAAAAGTTTTAAACTTTTAAACTTCCCACCCATCATTTAATCCCTCATAACTGTCCCTTTTCCCCATTTCCTACCATTTCCTCCCATTTCTTCCCCTCCAACTCCCATTCCCTCTCCTATATTCTGATTCCCATCATCTCCCTCACCTTCCCATAACCCTTTCTCTCCCATATTCTGCAAAGCCTTTCAGTCCATTGACGGTCGATACTTGTCTTATTGAGCTGTTGTGCAACTACCTGCGACTTCCTTCCTTCTCCTGTACCACATTTATTAGGTATGTTCTTCGGATCTATTAATTAACTTTCGTAACTTGTAGTTTGCTTTCTGTTTAAATTTGACATCTTACTGTTTGGGTCTCCAATTTTGGGCCCCCGTTGCATGCTAGACCCCCCCCATAGTGCTAAGTTCCCATAGATTACGTCTATTGTAAAAGAATGGGGATTATGTGGTTAGACATGGTGTGTTTTCTGATTCCGTTTTTGACCTAGGGTTGCTACACATTACAAAATTGAATGCTAAAACTCGCTAAAATTCCTGCCCTAGGGATTATGGGATGTTGGGTATAGTTTTGATACACTTAGGCTTCCAACAACATAGTACATAGGGAACCATTGAGGCTGCAAAACCAGGTCCCCTGAAGGACAGTACGAGACCCCGTCGACTCTACGACGGACCATCGTTGGGGTCCATCATGCCCAACTCCATTGGTTTCCATAAGTGTCCCTCGACGGAGACATATGACGGACCGTCATCCCTTCGACGGTCCATCCTGCATATCCGTCGCATCTGTCAGAACCTTGGGTTCTGACGTGTTTACAATTTATTCTAAGTATCCCTCGATGTACACCCATGACGGACCGTCGTGCCTTCGACGGTCCGTCCTGCATGTCCGTCATCCCTGTCAGAACCTTGGTTTATGACCAGTTTCAAATTTATTCTAAGTGTCTATCAACGGACCCTCACGACGGACCGTCGTGCTTTCGATAGTCCGTCCTGCATAACCGTCGTCTCGGTTTGAACCTTGGTTTCTGACGATTTTAAAATTCACTCTAAGTGTCCCTCGACGAACACCCATGATGGACCGTCGTACCTTCGATGGTCCATCCTGCATGTCCGTTGTCTCTGTCAGAACCTCATGTTACTGCTGTTTTGAAATATTTTTCCAAGTGTCCCTTGACGGAACCCCACGACGGACCTTCATGTCTTCGACAGACCGTCGAAGGGTCCGTTCTGCACCCTGCACTTTTGCAATACCATTTCCTTTTTGTATTTTGCTGTTTCCACCGGTACTAACTATTTCTTTTTGCAGGTACTCATGGCTCCTAAGCAGGATCGTGTGTATTCACGAGGGCATTCCAAGTCTGTCGCCCCGTCCAACTGACTGGTCATCTGCTCAGACGATGAGCGTGACCCAGAGTACGTGCCACCTGGCACCCGCACTGCTGCACCTGCTGCCCGCCCCACCAGAGCCACTCCCACGAGGGTGGCGCCCGGTGTAGTCACTGCCTCCCAGTCTGACGAGGAGCGCATACTGACCAGCACACCTTCTGGGTCGGCTGCACAGTCAGAGGAGGCATCCGGTTTAGAGGAGGATTCCGGTTCAGAGTAGGTCTCCGGGTCTGAGGAGGCCTCTGTTCCCGCCACCGCATCCCAGTCTGCCTCGTCTGATGAGGCTGATAGTGCTGATTCTACTCCAGCACCGTAGACTAGTTTTCTCGTTCCGGTTGCAGACCAGCCCAACCGGTGGTATGTCGATGGGCAGTATCAAGCTTACTCGAACGCTAAGATGTCGAACGACAAGGGGGTCATGACTCAGACCCTGACACTTGAGAGACGGGTTCGCACGGAGAGCCTTTCTACCATGCTGGCTATATATGAGCTGTTCACCTGACATCGGCTGGAGTGGACGGCCCGAGCTGTGGGCCACTATAGCGAGGAGATTGTGAGAGAGTTCTATGCCTCATATGTGGCGACTCTCTGATTGCAGCTGGATAGGCGGGCAGCCCCCGCCAAACATGCTCCTCTAGACTACGTCCAGGTCCGCGGCAAGCAGGTAGACATTTCCTTACCGTCCATCCGCAAATTTCTCTATGGCGCAGATTTTGATGCTAACAGGACACCTCTCACCGCCGAGTTCGACTATCAGTGGAAATTGATTAAAGATGGCCGCTTCCAGCGTGAGCCAGAGTTGAGGGAGACCACCAAGCGATGGATTGCACAACACTTGTCTGTTGATGGTGAGGCTGCCGACTGGGTGAGAGAGCCCAAAGAAAGTATTAAGAAGGCTAACCTCACTTTCACAGTCAATTTTTTATGGCTACTCGTCCGACACTGCCTTTCCCCCACTGCAGCAGACAATATTGTCACTTGGGACCGTGCGGTACTGATGGCGGCGATGATAGCAGGGTTCGAGTAGACTTTGCCTGGCTACTACAGGCGGGTGCTGCACGAGAGGGCCTTCAAGGCCACTACCACTTACCCTTTCTCCTGCATGGTTTTTGCTTTGTGCAGGTTAGCTGGAGTGCCCATGTGGCACATTGATGTGCTTAAGACCCTGCCGGGCACAGTTGATATCGGCCTCATTCAGGATGAGGCCAATGAGTTGGATCCCCACAGAGGAACCTATCCGTAGGTGCATCCGCTTGGAGAGACCCTAGCGACAACAGTTGAGCAAGCCCAAGCGGCTAACCAGGCCACTTCTGAGCCCACCGACACCACTCCGGTTGAGTCTATCCCGGGTGGTAGCACCACCCCTAGCTCCTCCTGTTCGACTCCACAGACTACTCTGGTCCCACTTACTAGGGTCCAGAAACTTGAGGCCTAGATGGCCACACTTCTGCACCACATCCAGCCATGGATGCAGAAGTCTATTGCTGAGGCAGAGGAACGTCTTGAGAGCAAGATGGCCCAGTACACCGAGCGGAAGGTAATGGAGGTCCACCAGTGCCTGGACGCTTTTGAGCTAAGGGTTCTTGCCCGACCAGCCCCTATTGTGGACGTGACGTCTCTCCAGGCTGCCGTGGCGAGTCTACGAGCCAACTTGGATTCTATACTAGGCTCGGGTGCTGGAGTCTGAGGCCCCTTCTGCAGAGCCTGCTGAGGACACGGTGATGTCTGCCCTATTCGCCACTACTGATATGCCACCACCTCCATCTCGAGACCGTGCCAAGAGGCACCAGACTAGAGATGAGGATGAGTCCCGGGCTCGGAAGAGGGAGCGCCACGAGATGGAGGCTGCGAGGAGAGCCTCGCTTATTGATGAGGAGGCCCGTACGTTGAGGGTTATGGAGGTGGATGCTGGTGCATCTAGTTCTAGAGTTGCAGAGGTTGAGAGGAGAACCACTGATGGTGATGTCGTTGCTGAGGATACTACTGATGGTGTCCCTACTTCAGAGGGAGCGGGTTTTGGGAAACCTGACCCGTCAGCTTGTTGATCACCGGCGCTTTGCGCCTCAGGTTTGCTTCACCTACCACTCTATTTCATATATTTTTTATGCATTGGGGACAATTGCAAATTTTCTTGTTGGGGGTGGGGTAAATGGAAATTGAGTGCTAGGGTGAAATCTGAGTAGCCCAACTCACGATCCTCTCTTGGGGTTTTCTTGCCTGTGTTCTTTTCCCCCAAGAGACTGGTTACTTTATTGTTGAACCGGCACGTTGTTATCTTTTGTACATAGTATAGAAATAGACTCTGAAGCATGATGGCTAAACAAAAATGATATCCTGATTTTAACAAAAATGATGCATGACTAGGCATAGTAACTGATCAATTTATGGCTCTAAGCATGACATAGAGATACACTACTGCATGATCCTAAATCTAAGACTCGAACTAGGTGTCTGATAATCTGGTAGAGTAATGACATGTCAAGAGAGTGTGAGGAAAATTTGAATAGTCCACTATTTGTACTGAGCTAGAACTTGCCTGATTAGTCCTGCTAAAAAGTAAGCTGTGATAGACAATTAGGATAGGATCATAGACCCTTGTTCAATATAGCCAATCTTAAGCCTAAATAACAGAAAACCGAATGAAATTAATACCTTCTTGATCCAAATGAATTGAGCCTAAAACGGACCTTTCTTTTTCACCCCAACTGATTCCTTTTTGGGAACAATGTGTTGGCCCTGGTCCCTCCTTGGACATGTGCACCTCAGCTTATGCTAAAAGTATAAGTTGAGGGTGGCTAATGCAGCAAACAACCTTGTCGTGGCCCTGACCCAACTTTGGGTATTGTGTACCTCGACTCGTGGCAAAGCCATGAGTTGAGGGTGGCTATTATGAGGAATGCCCCGAACAGTGAGGTTGAAAGAATAAAGAAGCAAAAGAAAAGTGACTCGAGAAAAGTTGAAAGAAAAGTGATAAAGTTGAAAATTTGAAAATACAAGTAAAAAAAAAAGAAAAGAAAAGAAAAGAAAAGAGTCACTTACACAAAAAGGTGAAGGAATGCAAGAAAATTAAGAAATAGGGCGGAATAAAATGATGAAAAGGTAGGACGCTTAGTCGTTATTTCAAGGAGGGCAATGAGTCACTAAAAATACACCTAAATGTATCCAACCTGACCCCGAGCCTAAGTTACAAGCTAAGAAAGTCCTATCGTGATCCTAAGTGTCTATTATGGCGAACGTAAAGCAGTGAAAATAAAGGCAAGCCTATGGCAATAAGTATGAATAAGGTGTGAAATTGTTCTGAGAGCGAGTGTTGAATAATAATCCTTATACTCAAACTGAAATCAATGTTTGAAAAATGAGGATGGTGTTTTGAAGTGAGGACACTAGTTACATTACCGAAAAATTGGTACCTTGGTGAGAGATGAAAGAGGATAGGTGTCTGTGAGTGGTGAGTCTGTGTCATGGTATGATCCACATGATCAAGCCTAATAGTGATAGCATGCATAACTCAATTTGAAAATAATCGGGATTGATAGCCAGATGATTGCAGAAAGCTAAAATAAGGTTGCTCTTGTACAAAGATTTTGTGGTGAGTCATAGTGCGTCGCTTGAGGACAAACAACGAATTTAAGTTGAGGGTGTTGATGTACTGTGGTTATACGGTACTTTCACTTCTTTTTCCTTAAGTTTAGTGTGTGTCTGAGGCCTTTTTGTATTAGTTTTAATGTAATTTTCTCTTTGTTTTCAAGAAATCTGTCTAGAAGAAGAACGTGAGAGTTTTGTGCTGAAACTTGCAGAAGTGGCAAGCTACGGAGTCATCGACGGTCCGTCATGACCTCGACGGTCCGTAGGTGGCCACCGTCGTGAGAAAAAGAAGACTAACAAAGGAAGTTGGTGAATTCTGACCAAGTGTGGGGCTACGGAGGCTCTCGACGGACCGTCATAGCCTCGACGGACCATCCTGCATATCCGTCAACATCAACAAAAAGTAGCCCCAGTACCCATCTCTAGAAGTTTCTAAGTGTGGAGTGACGGAAGGCCTCGACGGTCCGTCGTGACCTCGATGGTCCATCGTGGCAGTCGTCGACTCAGCCGCGTTTTTTGGACATATTTTCCTTAAATAGGTTTCCTTCTTTTATTAGGATTTGAGTATTATAAATACCTGTAACCACCTCGTTTTTGGGGTTAGACTTTTGGATATTTTCTATTGTATTGTTCTAAGTATTGAAGTTTGGGAATTTTGGGAAATTATATTATTTTCCGGAATCGTTTGTTACAAGTTTTTGATCAATTCAAGTAATTTTCTGGAATATCTTCAATCTCATCAAAGTAAGTGCATGAATTCTTATATAATTAATATGAATTGTGTGATTATGAATATGGGTAACTAAAATCTATAACTAGGGTTGTGGGAACCATGGATAAATAACAAGGTAAAATCTAACTCAAATAACAATTCTCGAATAATGTCTTGCATGTATTAATAATTCTTTCATTTAGAAGTCTTTTTAACGGTGGCCAACGTTAGAACTCGCCTTATTGCTACTTGCCGGACCAAGGAGGTAGATGATAAGAAAAGAATTATTAACATAGATTTAGTGTTTACTATCTAATAAGATAGTGTTGGTTGGTGCGAAATAACAACTAAGCCAAATATCGATTATGATGCTTAATATGAGGTAAAGGTAAGGTTTAGTAAAGCATACACACGTAGCCGGACCAAGGTGCGGGGTGAAATTTCCTAGTTGCCGGACCAAGGAATTAGGGATACATAACTTATCACTTTGCATGTAAGATATTAGGAAAGGATTGTTATAGCTAGAATTACCGAGTTATGAACCTATGGGGAACACTTATGCCCTAGTTACTTTAATTACTTGATAAAAATCCAATCTTTGAACTTGTCACTTGTTTATGTAGAATTAGTTAATTACATTTGTTAATCAAAACCCCCCTTTTGTTATTTGTTTTCGGAAGAGACTTGACTAAATAAAAGTAATAGTAGGTTAAAGTTAAGTCTAAATCATTTTCCTCGTGGGATCAATCCTAACCTCGTAGTTGGGTTCTTTACTTGATACGACCACTTATACTTCTTTTCGAGAAGTAAATTTGAGCGTATCAAAGCCCAGTCCCGTAAGCAACTTTCTTAAAAGTTCCAACCCAATGAAATCATAAGCCTTTCTTAAGTTGTAACACCTCGCTATTTACAATTTTTAGAATTAGAAAGAAACCTTTTTTTGAAAATAATCAAATTGGAAAGTTTGACAAAGTTAGGCTAAGTACAAGTTTTGTCAACTTCAAACGATCATAACTCGTAGCTCAGGATGTGTTAGGTAGACTATAAGATACGATAGGAAAGATCTTTGAATTGTCAACGCTGTCGAGTTTGCTCAATTTTGAGTTTGTATGAGGGAGATGTGCCCATTCGAACTTGCGTTGTCTAAAGGAAATTCAAAATCGGATTTTAAAGGGGTATTTTGGTCTTTTTCATGCCCAATTAATTAAATCCATTGTTACTAAATTATTAGGGTTCTAAACGAGTTAGTTCAGTTTATGCAATTAAGAATTAAGCTAGGGCTTAGAGAGAAGAGAAAGGTCAAGGAGCTCTTGGAGATTTCCAGTGGAATTGAAGTCGTTTCACCTAGGGTTGATTCCTAAAGAGGTATGTGAAACTTTAATAGCGTTGGGTTCGTTGACCCACGCGCCAATCATGTTTAGTTCAGTGAAATTTTTCTCGAAAGTCTAAAGTTGATTATTTTGAATTTTGTTCTTGAATATTGGCTTTCGTTCTTAAGTTAAGTTGGGAGTGTTGAGTTCTTAAGGAAATTGTGTCGATTTTAGAGTCGTTATGGATAGGTTCTTTTTTACATATACTGGGTGTTTGAATCTAAAGAGAATTTGAGAAAAAGAATCAAATTTAGGCGAATTGGGGTTAGAAAGAAGGAAAAATTCGAAGAATCTGGGTACCAGGTCCATGCCGTGGACCTGTTCGTAGGGTGGGAAATTTTCTCTCCGCGTCGGAGAGTAGTCAGGACCCTTCTGCCTCAAAATTTATTTCGAGACTAAATATTTAAATGCATCTCCGCGTCACGGACTTCCTTCCAGACAATGATTTCTTGATCCTTTCACTTGTTTAACTATCTAAAACCAGCCCTAAACATCATGAGATCTTTCACAATCACAAATCAAAATCCTTGAAACCATAAAATAAAATTCAAAGAAAGTTAAGAGCCAAGTCTGGAGGGTTCTTTGAGTTATTTTAAGAAGTATTTTACAAACCTTTTGAACTTGTTTTAAGACTTAAGCATTGAGTTGAATAAGAGTAAGAGTAAAGTTAATTTCTTCAAAAGTTTATACGGGAACTAAGTATTCCCAAGAGTTAAAATATTTTCACATTTAAACAAGAAAGGAAACAGTGATTTCCAAGAAAGCTTTTAAGCTAGTTTTTGAGTAATAATCTCAAATCACAGAAGGAGTTATCTTTCCAAACATATGAGTTGAGCATATCTTTTTAAGCATTGGGTTCGTTCACCCATGCACCAATCATGTTTAGTTCAGCAAAATTCATTTCTAGAAAGTTGAAAGTTGATGTTATTAAATTGTGTTCTTGAATATTGGCTTTTGTTCTTGAGTTAAGTTGGGATTGTTGAGTTTTTGAGGAAATCGTGTCAATTTTAGAGTCGTTATGGATAGATTATTGTGTGCATATACTGGGTATCTGAATCTAAAGAGATTTTGACAAAAAGAATTGAACTTAGACGAATTGGGTTAGAAAATGAAGAAGGAAAAAGTCAGGCGAATATGGGTACCAGTATCACGTCGTGGACCTAATCCTCATAATAGGAAATTTTCTCTCCGCATCGCGGAGGAGTCACAGACCATTCTATCTTAAAATTTATTTCACGACTTAATACTTAAACGCATCTCTGCGTCGCAGACTTTCTTCGAGACAGTGATTTCTTGATCATTTCTCATGTTTAACTATCTAAAAACACTCCTAAATATCATGAGATCTTTTCTACCACAAATCACAATCCTTGAATCTATAAATTCAAATTCAAGGAAAGTTAAGATCCAAGCTTAGAGAGCTCTTTGAGTTATTTTATGAAGTCTTTTACAAACCTTTTAAACTTGTTTTAATGCGTAAGCGTTGAGTCTAGTAGGAGTAAGAGTAAAGTTCATTTCTTTAAAAGATTATACGGGAACTAAGTATTCCCAAGAGTTAAACTTTTTCCGCAGTTAAACAAGACAGGAAACACTGTTTCAAGAGAGATTTTAAACTAGATTTTGAGTAATAATCTCAAATCACATAAATAACTATGTTTTTAAACACATGACTTGAGCATATTTTGGGAATAGTATTGAGCAGCGATATGGGGATGAGTTCATAAAAACTTGAGTCTCCATAAACCATGTAGCCATCGTGGGTAGAAAGGGTCATACTTATTAGATGATTCTTTAATCCTTTTTTGTATAAACTAGTGGATCCACTTAGTTGAGGAATTCTATATCCTAGCAAGTTGTAGGACAGTTTTGTCAACGTGGGCGAGACGTTGTACCATCATATAACTTATAGTGATGGTTGTCGGTTAGAGAAACTCCCACAAAATTATATTAATGTATGATATACATGCTTTGTTTTGTCATTGTATTTTTGAATGCATTGAGTTGCTAGCTACTATTTAAATTCTTTATATAAACTGCATCTTTACTGATGTTTAATTATGCATTAAGTTTAGTATCCATGAGTTGTGTAAAGCTGAGGTAAGTGTTTCTTTTAGAATTGAGTTCAAGCTTATGTGGTATTTAGTTTTCCCCTTGCATGCTTGTACATTTAATTTATTGATGCCATTTGGCATGAATCATCTTATGATGCAGATACATCTAATCAGGATCAATAACCAGCACCTCGTTGATCCATCCAAGCACTCAGAGTCAGTTTGTGAGCCTCTTTGCTTTTCGGAGGATCCATTTGGTTATGTTTTGTTTTATTTCTTTGTTCATTTCAGTTATTAGGATGATCGGGTGTCTTGTCCCACATCCCTCTTAGTATTTAGAGGCTTCATAGAAAACTAGTTATTAATTCTTTAGCCTTACAATTTAGTTGATTTACTATAAGACTTGAGTTGCCACTTTGACTAAGTTGAATGTTTATCCTTAAACGTTTTAAGTTTATTTAACACAATTATTTTGAAACCTTGATTTATTTCTTATGCCCCGGAAGATCTGTCTAAGGTCGTCCTGCTAGGAGAAATATTAAGGAACAAGGGGTACATAATGCACCTGAAGTGCAACCCCAAGGAGAGGTCACCGATATTGAATTTCGGGAAGCAATCAGAATGCTGAGTCAAGTTGTATGGTCTCTCAAAATGAAGTAAGGTGCTTAGAGCCTCACATGTTCCTAAAAAGGTTTAGAATACGCTAATTTACTGTTTTACAGTATGCATACTTGATTTGAAGTGATTTGAAGGTCAAACGTCCAAGAGCATCCGATGATATTCGGAAGTTAGTCTTGAGACGTGCATGTGTGTCTTTGTGTGCCTTGGCATATTTTACGTGTTAATTTTTGTTGAAATTGATGTTAGAGGTTCTTAACATGTATACGAGTGTATTTACATTGGAAACGTCCGGGCATGAATCCCCAAGGACCACTCAAGGTGTCCTTGAGGAGGACCCAAATGCAAGGAATGACGCATCGTACTCTAGGTGACGCCCCGCCAATGGGGGCCGTTGCTCCACACTTAGTTGTAGGAGCTTATGCCCCCAAAATGGATCCTCAACTACCATCTACGGAGCAACAGTACGACACTGTCGACCAGGTGACGGTTTGTCGACTGGCTTCCGTCGATGCTACGTGCAATCTGCAGCATGCACGCTTCCATGCTAAAGGGTGAATGGGAAATTCACCCCAAGTTCCTAAATTAATATGGACGGTTATTATGGGTTATTATAGGTATATTAAGTTAGTTAAAAATAATAAAACCCAATTCCCAATTCATTCTTAAAATTTCACCCTTCCCTCTTAAAACAAAAACCTCTCTAGAAACCTCCATTGGAGGTGAAGCTCAAGAACAACCATGGTGATAGATTCTCACGATTTCTTATTCAAGTTTTCTGGTCTTATAAAGGAATAAGGTATGGTAATCCTTCATCTTTAGATATCCATTCATCTAGAGAGTTCCTTCAAAGTTTTTTCAAAGAGATTTCATGATCAAATTGTCTATCTTTCAATCTAGCCATGGGTTCCTCCTCAAAATGATTTCAAAAGCATGATTATGATGAATTGATGATTACCTACTATTTATAATGTTGATTTCAATCCAATTTCATGATGAACCCATGTTCCTCCCAAAATCTCAATTTAGATTATAATGTGGGTAATGTGATCTTGATCCTATGAGGAATTAATTATGGATTTCGTTTATGTAAATGTACCTTTAGCTAATGTGTTATACATGAATTGTTGATGATTTATGGGAATTTATCATTGATGATCAAAGCTTGGTGAATTGGTAGATTGCCCTAATCCTCTACTTTTCTATAAAATTGATGGTTGAATTGGCCTTGTATGACATTATGTGGTATGGTCCACTTATGGTGGCGGTGTTTACTTTCTTGTCAATCATTCTATATGTTGATCATGGCCTTTAAGGCAAGTTATGAATTATGAAGTGTGGTTATGATGATCACACCACGTGAAGTACTATGCCTAGTCTCTTAATCTAGTATCATGTGCTAGGTGCTAATGGTGTCTTCAACGTTTGAATAAGTTGTTAGGGTTAAGTTTGGTATATGTGCTGCAAATTATGAAGTTCTAATGGTGAATGACCCATACCTATGTACCCCTATATGAATGTGTGATCTTTGCCAATGTTAGGAGTCTAAAATGCAAATGTTGAAGTTGTATTGTATCCTATACTATAATGTGGTGTGTACTCTATGAATGAATGTGGATTGTGGTCTTAAGAGGGTGGATGCTCATTATTGTATTGATAGCCATTATGCAATCATGTTGTCCAATGTACACACACCTTATGCATGCTTATAAGTAGTATATGTTCATAGTGTCTAATGAAAGGATAATTCTCATATGCACTAATGTCTACTACTATGCATGTAAAGTATATGTCCATAAAGTATGATATGTATCTTAACTAGGTTGACTTGATAGGTGTACTAGTGTAAGCAAGGGTATGGGACTTTGCCTATACATTGCACATGTCTACCTTGATAGAATAGCTCCTAGGTGATTACTCTATATACATGAATATGAATGCATGATTAAGCTACGAACGTGAAACTATATGATATGATGAAGTATGCATATGTGTAGTGTCTAAATTTGGTATGTGAAAGGATTCCTCATATATAAACATGTACACACACATAAATGAATGCATAATGAAGTATGTATGATAATCTAGTAAAGTAGGGTCTTTTGAAAGGCATTCTCAATTGTACTCTAAACTAGATATTGCTTGAATATGCTATGTCCATGTGAAGGGTTTTCTCACATGATTTAGGTTGATGAAAGGACATTCTCATCTATAACCTATGATCTAAGCATATGAGGGGTTAATACTCCTAAAGCTTATTTTATGAAAATAATGTTAATAAAGACTTTTCAATAAAGGAAACTTAGCTTAGCACCGAGTGAACTTGACAATGAGAGGTTCCCCTTACTAATGAGGAAGTCTTGTTCACCAACGGTTTCTAATAAGGTGTTGACTTTCCTTGGAGGAAAATCACCTAGGGTTCCACATGAGGTGTTAACTTCCCTTGGAGGGAGATTCACCTTATGTTCCTCATAAGATGGAAGTTACAATGCCAAATGGCATAAAAAGGGCTTCAATATACATCTCCTAGTTCCATAACTATGTTGCTCCCATAGTACCTAGCAAGTGGATCCACCTAGATGCTTGCATGATGTTAATGTTCTTCTTTGACAAGTAGAGCACCTCCTTTCTGTGTGGGGTTCCATGACATCGGATTCCATGTTTCTCTTACATGGTCTTATTGTCGGTTAAGGCTAGGATTTCCCTAAAGTGAAATGGACAATGGAAGTAAAGTAATGAACTCTAAATAGGATAACCTAAGGGAAGTTGCTTAGTGTAGGTAGGGTATGGGACTTTACCTATGCATTGCACAAGTAGCTCTTGAAGGAAGTTTTAGGGAGGTATTCTATATGTATATATATATGTTTATGTTCCTTATGCATGACATTGTAGTGTTGTCTACTCGTTATGGTGATATGCATGGTATGAGTCCTATTGAGTCTATATTATGAGGTCTTACCTTACATGCATAGTGTTTATCACGACCGGGGAGAACCCCCTAGAAGTAACATGGCGTACTTGAACTCTCGGGGTCTTATAGAAGCCCATAATTATCATTCATCGCATTGTCATAGGTAAATTTAGCGGAAAATTTAAAACTTTTCATAGCACATCATATGCTAGAAACATCACTTCATATATATATAAAATATAAGTCATAATACATATTTAGACTCTAAGTCTCTTTTGTCATCTTAGACTCAACATCAATATAGTAGAATAGGGACACACCCTTTAACAACATAACATAATATTTAAGCTATTACAATACACTGAATATAAACATGACATAGGAATACTTGGAAAATAAGGACCCCTTTCTTGAGCTTGGGAAACACATCTCAAGCCCTTCACTTTAGAGACATTCTTTAAGCATCCATAACCTACACTTTGTGTAAAAAGGTGAAGAAGAATGACGTTAGTACAAGAATGCACTAAGTATGACAACCATGCAAAAACATGCATTTAAAAAGGACATTTTTCATAGAAAACCATGCATCATGCCTTTTAGTAAAACTTCTTAAAACTTTATTCATTAAGCACAACATAGCTCATATACTTCACATAGGCATGGACACTATTCATAACATCACATAAAACCATGTAATTCATTTAAGGTACATTTATAATATTCATAGTATTACCTTTATTTTAGCTTACTTCACTTACCCCAAGTAACCCTCTAGTAACACTTGGTGCAATGCATGAATAGTGTCCCATTCCACTATCCACACTCAAGAATCACCTTAAGGTCACCAAGGTGAACATTCATACAACCTTCATTAAGTCAACATAAACACTCATAGAAGCATAGCATATCCTAAGACACATACTCCATATGTAACCCAACATATACAACCTTCATTAAGTCAACATAAACATTCATAGAAGCATAGCATGTCCTAAGACACATACTCCACATGTAACCCAACATACTTCATGCACCACATATAAGATTCATTCCAAGACAACATACAAGACAACACTACCAATAACATCATAACAAGACAATGGTCACTAATGCATAGTTGGACCTCATTCATAAAGACATCATAAGACCTTACTCATAATTCCAATCTAAGCCTACTAGTGCAATGTACATGTAACACCTTAAAACAAACTAAGGTGAACTAGAGCTTCGTGAATGTTTTATAAGTTAGTTTTGTGTTAAAATGAGTTACATTGATGTTCTTAGGCAGTGTGTGAAGTTTGGTAGCGTTTTGAGGTCAAACATCCAATAACGTCCATGACGTTCAAAAGGTAAGTCTTAGAAAGTGTTCATGTGTCTTCATGTGTTTTAGTGAGTTTTACGAGTTTGTTTTAATCAAAATTGATGTGTGATGTTTCTAAGACCTATACGACTATGTTTGGGGTTTAACGTCCGGATACGACTCCACCTAGGACCCACGAGGGGCCCTATAGAAGGGCCCAAGACTAGGACCCAAAATTGCCTCGGCAATGTCCATCAACGGAACCAGTCGATGGACAGTTGACCAATCAATGGCTCATATACTTGGTCCGTCGATTGGACCTGCAGGACTGCAAGTTTTGAAGGCACTATCCACACTCAAGAATCACCTTAAGGTCACCAAGGTGAACATTCATACAACCTTCATTAAGTCAACATAAACACTCATAGAAGCATAGCATATCCTAAGACACATACTCCATATGTAACCCAACATATACAACCTTCATTAAGTCAACATAAACATTCATAGAAGCATAGCATGTCCTAAGACACATACTCCACATGTAACCCAACATACTTCATGCACCACATATAAGATTCATTCCAAGACAACATACAAGACAACACTACCAATAACATCATAACAAGACAATGGTCACTAATGCATAGTTGGACCTCATTCATAAAGACATCATAAGACCTTACTCATAATTCCAATCTAAGCCTACTAGTGCAATGTACATGTAACACCTTAAAACAAACTAAGGTGAACTAGAGCTTCGTGAATGTTTTATAAGTTAGTTTTGTGTTAAAATGAGTTACATTGATGTTCTTAGGCAGTGTGTGAAGTTTGGTAGCGTTTTGAGGTCAAACATCCAATAACGTCCATGACGTTCAAAAGGTAAGTCTTAGAAAGTGTTCATGTGTCTTCATGTGTTTTAGTGAGTTTTACGAGTTTGTTTTAATCAAAATTGATGTGTGATGTTTCTAAGACCTATACGACTATGTTTGGGGTTTAACGTCCGGATACGACTCCACCTAGGACCCACGAGGGGCCCTATAGAAGGGCCCAAGACTAGGACCCAAAATTGCCTCGGCAATGTCCATCAACGGAACCAGTCGATGGACAGTTGACCAATCGATGGCTCATATACTTGGTCCGTCGATTGGACCTGCAGGACTGCAAGTTTTGAAGGTTGCAGACGTAACCAACGAACCACCACCAATGGGGCGTCAATGGACAAGCGGTCCGTTGGTTGGAGTCATTGGTGCTGCTGCCAAAAAGCTGTAAAAATTCTGTTTTGGCTTGGGGTGTTTGGTAAATTCACCCCAAGTCTTTTAGGAACCTTAGAAGATATTTTAGGGTCTTTTGGGTATATTAAGATGTTTCAAACCCTAAGACCTTATTTTAGTCTTCATTTTTTAAAACCCAAAACACTTCTCTCAAGAAAACTCTCTCAAACCTCCATAGAAGCTAGAAGTCAAGAAAGAGCTAGGAGAGATGTTGGTGGCCGATTCTTCATACAAAATCAGTGGGGTTTATTATATTTGAGGTATGGTAGTCATCCTTGAACTCTCTTCAATTCAAGGAGTCCTTTCTTATAGATTTTCAAAAAGGGTTTTCAACCCTAACTTCTTCTATCTTTAACTCTAAATATGGGTCTTGCATGAAAACGTTTTGAATGATTCAAATATGATGTTTCTAATGTTAGTTGGTGATTTTAATTCTAAAACTTTAATGAAAACATGTTAAAGCTTTTTATCAATTTTTGGCTTAAGGAATGGGTTGAATGAGCATGATTTTGTTAGTCTTTGAGCTTTGGTTTCCTTGTGTTGATATTGATGTTTAGCTACTGACCTAAGGGGTATATTATGATGATTTGTTAAAAATATTATTATAGGTGAAGGAAGCTTGGATAAAGGGTAAGTTGGTTATGTTGTTTAGCTTTATTTATGAAATACTCTTAAGTGGTATGGTCCACCTTTGGTGGTGGTGTTTACTTGAATTGTATGGATGTAACGTTACTTTTGTATTGTGAAAGAGGCCATGAAGGAATATTATGTGAAGTAATATGATTATGATGTTATTCTTGTTAATGTGGCTTATGAAGCTTATGATGAGAAGTATGCTAAAGATTATTTCGAAATGTCTTATATGAATATGTGAAGCATGTTGAAGTGTGTTATGTGATGAATGAAGGTCTAAGCATGTATAGAATTGAATGTAAATGAAATGATGCTTATGTGCAAGGTGTGTTCACATGTAGACACACATACACACACTGGAATGAATGAATGAAGCTAAGTTAAGTAAAAAGGGGAGTTTTGGGGTGAACACTCTTCGTGAGTTGAGATGAAGTGTTTAGTAGCAACCTCACTACATCTTAAGAGCTTTCTAAGATAGGTCGGAAGATGAATGCCCTTCGTGAGTTGAGATGTGGTGTTCACTAGTTATCCTTAACCTATAGTATAAAATGTTGAGATTTGGAAATTATACTTAGCACCTAGAGGATATGAAGAAGGGGTGGTTACACTTCGCGAGTTGAGATATTGTATTCTAATGTACCTCTTGAGATGAGTACTCCTCGTTATTAGAGAATGAGTTACTTAGTAGCAATCTCCTTATCCCTTAACTATGCGCCCACATAGGTGTAGCTATTGGGAAAACCATGTAAAAGCTAAAAGAATGACCCTACCCTAGGCAAGTGGGGAACCCTTCCCCGATAAGGGTAGAATTCGGGATTCCATGTCTAGCTCTCATGGTCTATGTCGGTTAAATCTATTCCTCACAAAAGAATGAAAGAACTAAGTCTCCTAAAATAGTGTACTACTTAGGGTAGGTGGTGGAATGGGACGCTATCTATCCATTGCACTAGGTAGGCATTCCGAAAGGGGAGTCTTGGTGTGTCTTGTATGAATTGAATGATCTAAGTCTTCTAAAAGAGTGTATTACTTAGGGTAGGTCGTGTAATGGGACGCCATCTATTCATTGCAATAAGTAGGCATTCCGAAAGGGAAGTCTTGGTGTGTCTTATTTGATGTGTTTGAATGATCTTCTAATTACTTCTTATTGAGTGGTGACTTGTTGTCCCGAGTGGAGTAAGACTATAATAGGTAGTCTTAAGGATCTCTTAGGTGTGTATTGAAGAGGAGTATGGGCGTTTCCTTGATGTCTTACTTTGGAGAGTCTTAGGATAATCTTGGTTAGGGAAACTCCTACGGAAATGAGTTCACTTTCTTTTGGCTTGACCTTGGAGGTTCACAGTGTCTTGATAGGAATGTAGTGTGTTTGATCCAAGGGAACCCTTAAGGGGCACTAAGTGGGAGTGGTAGTATGGGATGCTACTCTCACATGCACTTAGAGTAACTTATAAGTTCCATTGAAGTAGAACATCTAGGTGAAGTTCTTAATGTATGAATGCTCCTCTATTGTCTAATTATTAATGTGTGGACTTGTCTTCTGAGCGAGGTAAGCCTATGGATGGTGGTCTTAAGGATCACTTGGTTAGGGAAACCTCTAAGGAGATTGGTTCACTGTTTTGGGATTAAAATGAATTCACTATAATGCTAAAATGAATTCACTGTAATTTTGGAGAGTTTACTGTAAAATGGTTCTTTTTGTTAAAATTATGGAATCATTCTCTAAGTTTTAAATGATGATTCTTATGTTGTTTTAATCTTTCATGAAGGTTTTACTTATTTGGCATGAAAGTGTATTTATACTAAATATCCCTTTTTGCATGTTTTTACATATGCCATACTTAGTAGATTATTTTGTACTAACCACATACTTTTCTATTCTTAATAAGTATAGATTTGGAAGCAAGGAGAAGTCTAGAAGGCAAAGCTTGGGAATCTACTCTGTCAAGACTAAGTATGTCCTCATATATTCGAGGCATAGTCATGTTTCTTAGTTTCTTTATTTAAGACTTATTATGTATCTCTTTCAATGTAAAGGTCCGTGTCCCTAAGATAGTATGTCGTGTCTTTAAGTTTGGCTTGTGACGATGAGACTTTCTTCGTATTTATGAAAGAATTTCTCTTTATATTAAATGTCGTGAAAAGTTTGAATTCCGCACTACTTTTCATGTCTTATGCAATGAATGATAGTTAAATGGCTTGTACAAGACCCGAAAGGGTCAAGTACGACTTGTGCCGATCCAAGGATGCTCCCTTCTTCTAGGGGGTACTCTCGAGTCGTTACAAACTTGGTATCAGAGCATAAGTTTAAGGGAAATAGTTTAGGGTCTAATGTATCACAAGCCACGTCTAGTAGAGTCTTGGTCATTGGTGTGTGTCACGACACATCCATGGAAAAGAGGCTTTTAATTTCTTTATTATTCTAATGTCGTGCTTTAGAGTTAGTTCTACAAGATGGCTTTCTCAACCTCTTCTCTTTTTGTTTGTAGGACATGAATACAAGGAGATCAACTTCTATAAGGAAGGAGGGAGGTGTAGCTAATGAGAGGATCCTTCCCCGTGTTGACCAAGTTCCTATAGTCGGCCTAGAGGGAGAAAACGAGGAGGTTCCCTTCAAGAACCTCAAGTGCCACCGGAACCTCAAGAGCCTCAAGTTCCCCAAATGCCTCCTATGCCCCAAGGTCCTCAAGTTCCCTATGTTGAAGGGGATATGACTAATGCGGAGTTGAGGTCTGCCCTAATGAATTTGACCCAATTCATGATGGCTCAAGCTCATGTCATCAATAATCACTTTGTTGCCCAAGCTAACCAAGGAGGTGGACCTCAACCAAATGCTAGTACTCCCGCTTCTAGAATTCAGGATTTCATGAGGATGAATCCTCCTACTTTCCATGGAACTAATGTGTATGAAGATCCACAAAGCTTCATAGATGAGGTGCTCAAAGTGGTGGATGCTATGGGTGTGACCCCTAGGGAGAAAGCGGAGTTAGCCGCTTACCAACTCAAAGATGTGGCTCAAGTGTGGTTTGAGCAATGGAGGGATGAGAGACCCTTAAGAGATGGTTTGGTTGATTAGGAGATGTTCAAAGAGGCTTTCCTAGATAGGTTCATTCCCTTAGAGTGGAGGGAGAAGAAGAGGGTTGAATTCATGAACCTTCGTCAAGGGGGAATGAGTGTGCAAGAGTACTCTCTTGAATTCACCCAACTCTCTAAGTATGCCCCAACCATGGTAGCCAACCCTATGGCTAGGATGAACAAATTTATGATGAGAGTGTCGAGCTTGGTGGAGAAAGACTGTCGTACGGCAATGTTTCGTAATGACATCGATATTTCTAGGCTCATGGTGTATGCACAACAAATCGAGGAGTCCAAAATTAGGGAGATAAGGCAAGAGGGTAAGAGGCCTAGGTCGGATGATTCTAGTCACCAAAAACCTAAGAAGAGCTTCTTTCAGCAAGAGTATTCCATGGGAAACAAGGATAGAGATCCCACCCAACATTCCCAAGGAGGTGGGCATACTTTTGAGAGGACTAGGTGTGTTTCTTGTGGAAAGCAACATTTGGGTAAGTGTCTTGCCGGAATGGATGGTTATTTTGAGTTTGGTAGTAAGGGCCACAAGATGAGGGACTGCCCTAGCATCAAGGCAATGGGGAAAGAGGTTAATCAAGATCCTCAAGGTGGTCTAGATCCTAATGCTCCAAAGAAGAACCCTCCCTATGGGATGGGAGCTAGGAAGGAGAACTAGTCCGGATTTGTAAGTCCCGGTAAGTCTTAAACCTTTATGGTTGTTGTGATTTATGTTATAAGATGATTTTACATGGTTTTATGTTTCATATGATTATGCCTTCTCAATGAATTGCTTAAAGGTTTGATTCTTTGTTTTTTCTAGCATGCTTCACTGTGTGAGTGTTGACCCTCAGCGTAAAGATTTCATTTTTTGAAAAAAATTGTATTTTCATGAATTGTGGTTTCTATGTGTATAAAAGTGATGTATATGAGCATGTTTAATGTTCCAGAAGGTAGTTCCTCCATAAATGTGAAAGTTGATACAAAGTTGCATGTGCTGCAAAATGTTTGGAAATGTGAAATTGTGCTCCTTGGAAGTTGGTGACTTGGATATGAATGTTTGATCATGATTGTAATGTGTTTTGTGCTACTAATTGAGTCCTTGATGGTCTTAAAGTGCTTAGTGTCATTCGAGGACGAATGTTATTCCGAGTGGGGGAGAATGTAACACCCTAAAACGAACTAAGGTGAACTAGAGCTTTGTGAATGTTTCATGAGTTACTTTTGTGTTAAAATGAGTTACATTGATGTTCTTAGGCAGTTTGTGATGTTTGGTAACGTTTGGAGGTCAAACGTCCAAGAACGTTCATGACGTTTGGAAGCTGTGTCTTAGAAAGTGTTCATGTATCTTCATGTGTTTTCGTGAGTTTTACGTGTTCATTTTAATCGAAATTGATGTGGGATGTTTCTAAGACCTAGAATACTATGTTTAGCGGTTTAACATTCTGGTATGACCCCATCTAAGACCCATGAGGGGCCCTAGAGAAGGTCCCATGACTAGGAACCAAAACTGCCTAGGTAATCTCCATCAACGGAACCAATCATTTACCCGTTGACTAATCAACGTCTCGTCGATTTGGTACGTCGATTGGACCTGAAGGCCTGCAAGTTTTGAAGGTTGCAGACCCAACCAACGAACCACCACAAATGGGGCATCGATGGACAAACGGTCCGCTGGTTGGAGTCGTTGGTGCTGCTGCCTAAAAGCTTTCAAAATTCTGTTTTGGCTTGGAGTGTTTGGTGAATTCACCCAAGTATTTTAGGAACCTTAGAAGACATTTTTAGGGTCTTTTAGGTATATTAAGATGTTTGAAACCCTAAGACCTTATATTAGACTTCTTTTCCTAAAACCCAAAACCCTTATCTCAAGAAAACTCTCTCAAACCTCCATAGAAGCTAGAAGTCAAGAAAGAGCTAGGAGGGCTGTTGATGATAGATTCTTCATCAAAATCAATGGAGTTTCTTCTACTTTAGGTATGGTAGTCATCCTTGAACTCTCTTAAATTCAAGGAGTCCTTTCTAATAGATTTTCAAAAAGGGTTTTCAACCCTAACTTCTTCTATCGTTAATTCTAAATATGGGTCTTGCATGAAAATGTTTTGAATGATTCAAATATGATGTTTCTAATGTTAGTTTGTGATTTTAATGCTAAAACTTCAATGAAAACATGTTAAAGCTTCTTATCAATTTTTGGCTTAAGGAATGGGTTGAATGAGCATGATTTTGGTAGTCTTTGAGCTTTGGTTTCCTTGTGTTGATATTGATGTTTAGCTACTGCCCTAAGGGCTATATTATGATAATTTGTTAAAGATATTATTATAGGTGAAGGAAGCTTGGATAAAGGGTAAGTTAGTTATGTTGTTTAGCTTTATTTATGAAATGCTCTTGAGTGGTATGGTCCACCTTTGGTGGCGGTGTTTACTTGAATTGTATGGATAAGAGGTTACTTGTGTATTGTGAAAGAGGAGAAGAAAGCATATTATGTGAAGTAAGATGATTATGATGTTATTCTTGTTCATGTGGATTATGAAGCTTATGATGAGAAGTATGCTAGAGATTATGTCTAAATGACTTATATGAATATGTGAAGCATGTTAAAGTGTGTAATGTGATGAATGAAGGTCTAAGCATGTATAGAATTGAATGTAAATGAAATGATGCTTATGTGCAAGGTGTGTTCACATTTACACACATACACACACTAGAATGAATGAATGAAACTAAGTTAAGTAAAAAGGGGAGTTTTGTGGTGAACACTCTTTGTGAGTTGAGATGAAGTGTTTAGTAGTAACCTTACTACATCTTAAGAGCTTTCTAAGATAGGTCGTAGGATGAATGCCCTTCGTGAGTTGACATGTGGTGTTCACTAGTTATCCTTAACCTATAGTATAAAATGTTGAGAATCTGTCGGGAATTATGCTTAGAACTGAGAGGATGTGAAGAAGGGTTGGTCACACTTCGTGAGTTGAGATGTTGTATTCCAATGTACCTCTTTAGATGAGTACTCCTCGTTAGTAGAGAATAATATACTTAGTAGCAATCTCCTTACCCCTTAACTATGAGCCCGCATAGGTGTAGCTAATGGGAAAGCCATGTAAAATCTAAAAGAATGACCCTACCCTAGGCAAATGGGGAACCCTTTCCCGATAAGGGTAGAATTCGAGATTCCATGTCTAGTTCTAATGGTCTATGCCGGTTCAAGCTATTCCCTCACAAAATAATGAAAGAACTAAGTCTCCTAAAAGAGTGTACTACTTAGGGTAGGTGGTGGAATGGGACGCTATCTATCCATTGCACTAGGTAGGCATTCCAGAAGGGGAGTCTTGGTGTTTCTTGTATGAATTGAATGAGATAAGTCCTACGGAAATGAGTTCACTTTCTCTAGTCTTGACCTTGAGGGTTTACGATGTCTTGATAGGAATGTGGTCTGCTTGATCCAAGGGAACCCTTAAGGTTCACTAAGTGGGATTCGTAGTATGGGATGCTACTCTCACATTACACTTAGTGTAACTTATAAGTCCCATTGGTGTAGACCACCTAGGTGAAGTTCTTAATAAATGAATGCTCCTCTATTGTCTAATTATTAATGTGTGGACTTCTCTCCCGAGCGAGGTAAGCCTATGGTTGGTGGTCTTAAGGATCTCTTGGTTAGGGAAACCTCTAAGGAGATTGGTTCATTGTTTTGGGATTAAAATGAATTCACTATAATGCTTAGATGAATTCATTGTATTTTTGGAGAGTTTACTTAAAATGGTCCTTTTTGTTAAAATTATGGAATCCTTCTCTAAGTGTTAAATGATAATTCTTATGTTCTTTTAATCCTATATTCATGAATGTTTTACTTATTTTGCATGAAATTGTATTTATACTAAAATTTCCTTTTTGCATGTTTTTGCATATGCCATACTTAGTAGATTGTTTTGTAGTAACCCCATACTTTTCTATACTTAATAAGTAAGGTTTGGAAGCAAGGAGAAGTCTAGAAGGCGAAACTTGGGAATCTACTCTCTCAAGACTAAGTATGTCCTCATATATTCGAGGCATAGTCATATTTCTTAGTTTCTTTATTTAAGACTTATTATGTATCTCTTTCAATGTAAAGGGCCGTGTCCCTATGATATTATGTCGTGTTTTAAGTTTGGCTTTTGACGATGAGATTCTCTAAATATTTATGAAAGAATTCCGTTTTAAATATTAAATTTCATGAAGAGTTTGAAATCCACACTACTTTTCATGTCTTATGCAATGAATGATAGTTAAAGGGCTTGTACAAGACCCGAAAGGGTCATCTATGCCTTGTTTCGATCCAAGGGTGCTCCCTTCTTCTAGGGGTACTCTCTGGTCGTTACAAACTTTGTATCAGAGCATAAGTTTATGGGAAATAGCTTAGGGTCTAAAGTCTCACAAGCCACGTCTAGTAGAGTCTTGATCATTGGTGTAAGTCGCGACACATCCATGGACAAGATGCTATAAGATGATAGAAGTTTCATTTTCTTCATTATTCTAATGTCATGCCTTAAAAAGTTGCATTCTATAAAATGTCTCTCAACCTCTTCTCTTTGTGTTTATAGGACATGAATACGAGGAGATCAACCTCTAGAAGGGAGGAGGGAGGTGTAGCTAATGCGAGGATCCCTCCCTGTGTTGACCAAGATATTATAGTCGGCCTAGAGGGAGAGAATGAGAAGGTTCCCCTTCAAGAACCTCAAGTGCCACCGTAACCTCAAGAGCCTCAACTGCCCCAAATGCCTCTTATGCTCCAAGGTCCTGAAGTTCCCTATGTTGAAGAGGATATGACTAATGGAGAGTTGAGGGAGGGCTTCCCTAATGAATTTGACCCAACTCATGATGTCTCAAGCTCATGTCGTCAATAATAACTTTGTTGCCCAAGCTAGGAGGTGGACCTCAACCAAATGCTAGTACTCCCGCTTCTAGAATTCAGGATTTCATGAAGATGAACCCTCCTACTTTCCATGGCACAAAGGTGGATGAAGATCCACAAAGCTTCATAGATGAGATTTTCAAAGTGGTGGATGCTATGGGTGTTACCCCTAAGGAGAAAGCGGAGTTAGGCGCTTACCAACTCAAAGATGTGGCTCAAGTGTGGTTTGAGCAATGGAGGGAAGAGAAACCCTTAAGAGATGGTCTGGTTGATTGGGAGATGTTCAAAGAGGCTTTCCTAGATAGGTTCATTCCCTTAGAATGGAGGGAGAAGAAGATGGTTTCATGAACCTTCGTCAAGGGGGAATGAGTGTGCAAGAGTACTCTCTTAAATTCACCCAACTCTCTAAGTATGCCCTAACCATGGTACCCAACCCTAGGGATATGATGAACAAATTTGTGATGGGAGTGTCTAGATTGATGGAGAAAGAGTGTCGTACGGTTATGCTTCTTAATGAAATGGATATTTCTTGGCTCATGGTGTATGCACAACAAATCGAGCAGTACAAAATTAGGGAGATAAGGCAAGAGGGTAAGAGGCCGAGATCTGATTATTCTAGTCACCAAAACCTAAGAATAGGTTCTTTCACCAAGAGTATTCCATGGGAAACAAGTATAGGTCTCCCAACCAACATTCCCAAGGAGGTGGCCATACTTTGAGAGGACTAGGTGTGTTTCTTGTGGAAAGCAACATTTGGGTAAGTGTCTTGCCGGAACGGATGGTTGTTTTGGGTGTGGTAGTAAGGGCCACAAGATGAGAGACTGCCCTAGCATTAAGGCAAGGGGGAAAAAGGTTAATCAATTTCCTCAAGGTGGTCTAGATTACCATGCTCCAAAGAAGAACCCTCATTATGGGATGGGAGCTAGGACAGAGAACTATTCCGGATTTGTAAGTCCCGATAAGTCTTAACCCTTTATGGATGTTGTGTTTATGTTATAAGATGATTTTACATGGTTTTATCTTTTATATGATCATGCCTTCTCAATGAATTGCCTAAAGGATGGATTCTTGGTTTTTTCTAGCATGCTTCACTGTGTGAGTATTGACCCTCACTGTAAAGATTTCATTTTTTGAAAAAAATTGTATTGTCATGAATGAATTTTCTATGTGTTTAAAAGTGATGTATATGAGCATGTTTAATGTTGGAGAAGGTAGTTCCTCCATAAATGTGAAAGTTGATACAAAGTTCCCTGTGTTGCAAAATGTTTGGAAATGTGAAATTGGGCTCCTTGGTAGTTGGTTCCTTGGATATGAATGTTTGATCATTATTTTAATGTGTTTTGTGTTTCTAATTGAGTCATTGATGGTCTTAAAGTGTTTAATGTCATTCGAGGACGAATGTTATTCCAAGTGGGGGAGAATGTAACACCCTAAAGTGAACTAAGGTGAACTAGAGCTTAGTGAATGTTTCATGAGTTAGTTTTGTGTTAAAATGAGTTATATTGATGTTCTTAGTCAGTTTGTGAAGTTTGGTAACTTTTGGAGGTCAAACGTCCAAGAACGTTCATGACGTTCGGAAGGTGTGTCTTAGAAAGTGTTTATGTATCTTCATGTGTTTTAGTGAGTTTTATGTGTTTATTTTAATTGAAATTGATGTGGCATGTTTCTAAGACCTAGAATACTATTTTTAGGGGTTTACCATCCGGGTATGACCCCACCTAGGACCCACGAGGGGCCCTAGAGAAGGGACCAATACTAGGACCCAAAATTGCCTAGGCAGTGTCCATTAACGGAACCAGTCGTTGACCCATTGAAAAATCGATGGCTCATCGACTTGGTCCATCGATTGGACCTAAAGGCCTGAAAGGTTTCAAGGTTGCAGACCCAACCAACGAACCTCCACCAACGGGGCGTCGATGGACAAACGGTCCATTGGTTGGGGTCGTTTGTGTTGCTGCCAAAAAGCTGTCAAACTTCTTTTTTGGCTTGAGGTGTTTGGTGAATTCACACCAAGAATTTTAGGAACCTTAGAAGATAATTTTAGGGTGGTCTGTGTATATTAAGATGTTTGAAACCCTAAGACCTTATTTTAGACTTCATTTCCTAAAACCCAAAACCCTTCTCTCAAGAAAACTATCTCAAACCTCCATAGAAGCTAGAAGTCAAGAAGGAGCTAGGAGGGTTGTTGGTGGTCGATTCTTCATCAAAAATCAGTGGGGTTTCTTCTATTTGAGGTATAATAGTCATCCTTGAACTCTCTTAAATTCAAGGAGTCCTTTCTAATAGATTTTCAAAAAGGGTTTTCAACCCTAACTTCTTTTATCTTTAATTCTAAATATGGGTCTTGCATGAAAACGTTTTGAATGATTCAAATATGATGTTTCTAAATTTAGTTTGTGATTTTAATGCTAAAACTTCAATGAAAACATGTTAAAGCTTTTTATCATTTTTGGCTTAAGGAATGGGTTGAATGAGCATGATTTTGGTAGTCTTTGATCTTTGGTTTCCTTGTGTTGATATTGATGTTTAGCTACTTCCTAAGGGCTATATCATGATGAATTGTTGAACAATTATTAGAGGTGAAGGAATATTAAATAAAGGGTTAGTTGGTTATGTTGTTTAGCTTTATTTATGAAATGCTCTTGAGTGGTATGGTTCACCTTTGGTGGTGGTGTTTACTTGAATTGTAAGGATGTGAGGTTACTTGTTTATTGTGAAAGAGGCCATGAAGGCATATTATGTTAATTAAGATGATTATGATGTTAGTCTTGTCAATGTGGCTTATGAAGCTTATTGTGAGAAGTATGCTAGAGATTTTGTCTAAATGACTTATATGAATATGTGAAGCATGTTAAAGTGTGTAATGTGATGAATGTAGGTCTAAGCATGTATAGAATTGAATGTTAATGAAATGATGCTTATGTGCAAGGTGTGTTCACATGTACACACACATACACACACTGGAATGAATGAATGAAACTAAGTTAAGTAAAAAGGGAAGTTTTGGGGGAACACTCTTCGTGAGTTGAGATGAAGTGTTTAGTAGCAATCTCACTACATCTTAAGAGCTTTCTAAGATAGGTCGGAGGATGAATGCCCTTCGTGAGTTGAAATGTGCTGTTCACTATTTATCCTTAATCTATAGTATAAAATGTTGAGAATCTGTGGGGAATTATGCTTAGCACCGAGAGGATATAGAGAAGGGGTGGTTACACTTCATGAGTTGAGATGTTGTATTCCACTGTACCTCTTGATATGAGTAATACTCGTTACTAGAGATTGATATACTTATTAGCAATATCCTTATCCCTTAACTATGTTCCGCATAGGTGTAGCTATTGGGAAAGCCATGTAAAAGCTAAAAAAATGACCCTACCCCAGGCAAGTGAGGAACCCTTCCCCGATAAGGGTAGAATTCGGGATTCCATGTCTAGATATCATGGTCTATGTTGGTTAAAGCTATTACCTCACAAAAGAATGAAAGAACTAAGTCTCCTAAAAGAGTGTACTACTTAGGGTAAGTGGTGGAATGGGACGCTATCTATCCATTGCACTAGGTAGGCATTCCGAAAGGGGAGTCTTGGTGTGTCTTGTATGATTTGAATGATCTAAGTCTTATAAAAGAGTGTACTACTTAGGATAGGTGTTGGAATGGTACTCCATCTATTCATTGCAATAAGTAGGCATTCCGAAAGGGAAGTCTTGGTGTGTCTTATTTGATGTGTTTGAGTGTTCTTCTAATGTCTTGTTATTGAGTGGTGACTTGTTCTCCCGAGTGGAATGAGCCTATAATAGGTAGTCTTAAGGATCTCTTAGGTGTGTATTGAAGGAGGTGTATGGGCGTTTCCTTCATGTCTTACTTTGGAGAGTCTTAGGATAATCTTGGTTAGGGAAACTCCTATGGAAATGAGTTCAGTTTCTCTTGGCTTGACCTTGGGGGTTCACGGTGTCTTGATAGGAATGTGGTGTGCTTGATCCAAGGGAACCCTTAATGGTCACTAAGTGGGAGTGGTAGTATGGTATGCTACTCTCACATTGCACTAAGTGTAACTTATAAGTCTCATTGGAGTAGAGCACCTTGGTGAAGTTCTTAATGTATGAATGCTCCTCTATCGTCTAATTATTAATCTGTGGACTTGTCTCCCGAGTGAGGTAAAACTATGGTTGGTGGTCTTAAGGATCACTTGGTTAGGGAAACCTCTAAAGAGATTGGTTCACTGGTTTGGGATTAAAATGAATCCACTGTAATTTTGGAGAGTTTACTGTAAAATGGTCCTTTTTGTTAAAATTATGGAATCCTTCTCTAAGTGTTAAATGATGATTCTTATGTTGTTTTACTCCTATATTCATGAAGGTTTTACTTATTTGGCATGAAAGTGTATTGATACTAAAATGTCCCTTTTTGCATGTTTTTGTACGAATGCTAGTTAAAGGGCTTGTACAAGACCCCAAAGGGTCAAGTACGCCTTGTTCCGATCCAAGGGTGCTCCCTTCTTCTTAAGGGTTCTCTCGGGTCGTTACAGTACATGTGAATCCCCATAACCTCACACATACTAATTAAACTCACAAAGAGACCACGAACATCATTTACTTCCTACATCAACATGGCAAGTATAGTCAACTACGTACATACATGCCAAGTAAGACCATCTTCATATAGTCAATAAGACCAACATTATATATATAAGATAAGACCACATCAAATAGACACCATAGGACTCATACTATGCATATTATCATAAAAATTAGGTTAATACCATAATCTCATGCATAATATACATATACATATACATATACATATAGAACACCTTCCTAGAACTCCCCTCAAGAGCTACTTGTGCAATGCATAGGTAAAGTCCCATACCCTCACCTACACTAAGCAACTTCCTTATGTTATTCTAGTTAGGGTCCATTACTTACATCTATTGTCCATTTTACTTTAGGGAAATCCTAGCCTTAACCGACAATAAGACCATGTGAGCTAAAAATGGAATCCGGTGTTGTAGAACCTCACACCGAAAAGAGGTGTTCTACTTGCCAAGGTACAACATTAACATCATTATAGAATTTTAGATGGATCCACTAGCTAGGTCCTATGGGGCAACATAGTTATGGAACTAAGAGATATGTATTGGACCCTCTCCATGACAATTAGCATTGGAGTCCTCATCTCATGAGAAACCATGGGTGAATTTCCCTCAAAGGGGAGTCAACACTTCATGTGGAACCACATGTGAATGTTCCTCCAAGGGAAGTCAGCACCTTATGTGAAACCAATGGTGAATCTTCCTCCAAGGGAAGCCAACGCCTCTCATTGTCAAGTTCACTCGGTGCTAAGCTAAATTCCCTTTATTGAAAAGTCTTTATTAACTTTACTTCATAAAATAAGGCTCTAGTAGTTAACTCCTCATATGCTTATATTATAGGTTATATATGAGATTTGTCCTTTCATCAACCTAAATCATGTGAGAAGACCTTCCACATGGACATAACATATTCTAGCAATATCTAGTTTGGAGTATCATACATTCTTCATTATATGCATTAATGTGAGTGTACATGTTCATATATGAGAAAGACTTTCACATAGCACATTTAAATACTACACATATGCATACTTCATCATATCACATGTGTATCGAAGGTTCCTACGCATAGCCTAATATTCAAAGGGTTGAAACGTTTGAGAACGACGCCCCGGGGACCAACAAAAGGGTCCCCAAAAGAGGACCCAAACATAGGACAGCCAAGCTGCCGCGCCAGCCAGAATGTGGTGGTGGTTGCGCGTCGCGCAGCGAGCAAAATTCTTGCCCTGCAACGTGGGGCTTTCACGAACCATTCTGCCTCGAAATTTTCCAGAAACAAGATTTGAAAGTGTAACATTCCGGAAAATCATATGTCTAAAAAAGAGCCCAGTACGCCCTTAGGATAGCCTATTAAGGGTACATAGGCACCCCAATGCCCAATATTGAGAAATATTGGGCATAGTATAAAAACATTGGCTAAGAGATATTAGCCAATTTTCTATATACAAATATTAAATATACTTTTTTGGGTTTCCATACCCCAATCCAAGATTGACGTTTAAGAAATGTACCTGCAATGAAGACCCTAAGCTAATAAAATATACTTCGTCCAAATCACAGAAGGTATGAGGCATCCAAGTGTCAAGCCTAGATACCATGGCACATGATCAATTAAAATGATCATGTAGATTAAGCAGTGCCCAAGGACATGGTGAGGGTCCTTGGGACAATAAGTAAACATTCCCAAATGAGCCATCAAGAATAGTTAGGAAAGTACAACTAACCCATGTGAAAGCACATGGGCAAAGTATGTGGGAACCGGCCGAGAGGGGGACCACGCGACATGCTAACCGAATTAGGTTAGGCGGTTAGGGGCATGTGCGCGGACGGGTCCAGCAAGGTGGGGTCGGGATTCCTAACCAACTCTACATCCTAACTAACCTAACCAACTAGCTAGCTAACCTAGGATCAATCTAAAATAACTAGCCAATGGACCCGACCACCTAAGACCTAGTCGGGTGACACCTAATTAACCTAACCAACTTAAGGACAACCTAGTACCTAACCTAGGATGGTCCAAAGTTGTTAGTTGTGGTCCTAGTGACTTAGGGGTATTTTAGTAATTCCCTTCAGTCCCTTAATTAATTAACTAAGCAGCCAAATTAATAAATTTAAAACCTTGGTCCAGCCGAGACACTTAGCCAACTTTGGATTTGGCTAAGTCAATGGTCCTCCTATGTCTAGTCAACTTAGGAGGGGTATTTTAGTAATTAACTAATTAGTTAGTTAATTACGTCTTAAGTTTTATAATGCAAGATCAGTTCCTACACCTAGAATTCACGATCAAATTTTGAGAGACTCACGACTAAGGCAATAGACAACAAACCGCAAGAACGTAGAACGCTAAAGTCTCTCTTAGGCGATTTCAAAGTACTTTTCAAGGATTTCGTGTAGAGTGATCGTCATAGATTAGAATCTACATAAGGTATGGGTTTCTCTCCTGGAATTCTTTCTCCAAGAGTACTTTCCATTGTCGTAATTCATGAAATCTCAAAAACTATGGTTGTTCCCAAAGTTCTCGTCGAACTTCACTTGTTCCTAGTATCCTTTTCGATTCTATGTTGAATAGGTTAGAGATCATGTTGTTGGTATGTGGTGCTGGCTGATTTTACGTGTATTTTTCTTGAATGATGAATGTCGCATGAATCTATGAACTTAAAATTGTATGAAGCCAATGTTTACAATGTGAATTAAGAACCAATCATACGTTAGTTACGTCCGTAAATGTCAAGTGTTGATGTGTGTGTGACGAATGTTGACTTGCTGTTTTGTAATGTTATGAAGATGTTGAAGTCATCAAATGCTAATATGATGCTGTCCAATATGTCTTAAAAACGTTACTCTAAAGTCATAAACTAAGATTGGCTTAAAAGATCTCTATGAAATCACATCTTGAATGAATGGACTATCTGGTGCCAGTAAAATTGGCTAACACTACTTTGTCAAAACGAATGCATGCTAATGGCTATGAGCTTATGTAAATAATTAAAAGATTGGCTAAGGGTTCATACATATGGCAATTTAAATATGAACATACATAAATTTGGCTTATGCTAATAAAAATGGTTTGCTAGTTTAACATCCCTAATGCTGAGGCCAATACTAATCATATGCCAATCTTGTGTAGTTAGAGTATCAAATGATATTATAAGCACTTCTAAAGTAATGAAATAAATCCATAACCAAGGGCATGCCATCCATTGGGAAAACTCCCAACATGCTCTAAAAGAATGAACTATGAACATATGTAACTCATTGAAAGAAGTGCTAATCATCCATAAACGATGAAGTGAATCTATTACACTAAAGTAAAGAAGTAACATGAGTTTATAACATAATTAAAGGGGTCTAAATTAAGTAAGTGACCACAATGGGGTGTTAAAGGAAGTGAGATGAGTCTTACTACACCTAAGCTACTATATTAAAAGAATACTCACGAATGAAGGTGTTAGAATGTGTGAGACTAGTCTTATTAACACCTAAGGATAATATGTAAGGACAATTCACATCTCATCAATGTAAAGTAAGGATGATATGTAAGGACAATTCACATTTTATCAATGTAAAGTAAGGATGATATGTAAGGACAATTCACATTTCATCAATGTAAAGTAAGGATGACAAGTCATCAAAAGAGTAAATAAATCTCAATGTAGAAGTAAACTTCCATAATGCTTGAGTCAACTCTAAAAGATAAAGAAGATAATGAAAGTGAGCACAACACCTATAGACTAGTTATGAGCATGTACTTGCACGTGTAAGTCTCATGAAGACGAGGCTACCACCGAGGTGGATAAGTAGTCTCATTATGTCTCTAGTCTTCGAACTATGTCTAGCCAACATAGGAAATAGCTAGTGGTATCCACCTAAGCGAGCTAGGCATGTACGGTTTCACCTTGGCCGGTGATTCCACCCCTTTTCGGTGTGGCGCAGACACTGGATTTCATGTTTAGCTCACATGATCTATGTCGGTTAATGCTCACGATATGTTCTTGGTTCACTATAGCCGTGAGCCACTCCTTTTAAGTGTGGAGTGAACACTTGAGATGGATTCGCCTTAGCCGGGGATGACCCTTTTCGGTGTGGGACAAACACTGGATTCGATGAGTAGATCACATGGTCTAGATTCATTTTAACCGGTGAATCACCTCTTTGATATTAGCCAATTTTCTATATACGAATATGAAATATACTTTTTTGGGTTGCCATACCCAAATCCAAGATTGACGTTTAAGAAATGTACCTGCAATGAAGACCCTAAGCTAATAAAATATATTTCGTCCAACTCACAAAAGGTATGAGGCATTCAAGTGTCAAGCCTAGATACCATGGCACATGATCAATTAAAATGATCATGTAGATTAAGCAGTGCCCACGGACATGGTGAGGGTCCTTGGGACAATAAGTAAACATTCCCAAATGAGCCATCAAGAATAGTTAGTTAGGAAAGTACAACCAACCCATGTGCAAGCACATGGGAAAAGTATGTGGGAACCGTCCGAGAGGGGGACCACGCGACATGCTAACCGAATTCGGCTAGGCGGTTAGGGGCATGTGCGCGGACGGGTCCAGCCAGGTAGGGCCGGGATTCCTAACCAACTCTAAATCCTAACTAACCTAACCAACTAGCTAGCTCACCTAGGATAAATAAAAAATAACCAGCCAATGGACCCGACAACCTAAGACCTAGTCGGGTAACACGTAACTAACCTAACCAACTTAGGGACAACTTAGTATCTAACCTAGGATGGTCCAAAGTTGTTAATTGTGGTCCTAGTGACTTAGGGGCATTTTATTAATTCCCTTAAGTCCCTTAATTAATTAAATAATCAGCCAAATTAATTAATTTAAAACCTTGGTCCAGCCGAGACACTTAGCCAACTTCGGATTTGGCGAAGTCAATGGTCCTCCTATGTCTAGTCAACATAGGAGGGGTATTTCAGTAATTAACTAATTAGTTATTTAATTAAGTTAATTAAGTCTTAAGTTTTATAATGCAAGATCAGTTCCTAAACCTAGAATTCATGATCAAATCTTGAGAGACTCACGACTAAGGCAGTAAACAACAAACCACAAGAACGTAGAACGCTAAAGTCTCTCTTAGGCGATTTCAAAGTACTTTTCAAGGATTTCGTGTAGTGTGATCATCATAGATTTGAATCTACATAAGGTATGGGTTTCTCTCCTGGTATTCTTTCTCCAAGAGTACTTTCCATCGTCGTAATTCATGAAATCTCGAAAACTAGGGTTGTTCCCAAAGTTCTCGTCGAACTTCCCTTGTCCCTAGTATCCTTTTCGATTCCATGTTGAATAGGTTAGAGATCATGTTGTTGGTATGTGGTGCTGGCTGATTTTACGTGTATTGTTCTTGAATTATGAATGTCGCATGAATCTATGAACTTAAAATCGTATGAAGCCAATGTTTACAACGTGAATTAAGAGTCAATCATATGTTAGTTACGTCCGTAAATGTCAAGTGTTGATGTGTGTGTGACGAATGTTGACTTGCTGTTTTGTAACATTATGAATATGTTAAAGTCATCAAATTCTAATATGATGCGTTCAATATGTTAAAGTCATCAAATTCTAATATGGTGCCAATAAAATTGGCTAACACTACTTTGTCAAAATGAATGCATACTAATGGCTATGAGATTATGTAAATGATTAAAAGATCGACTAAGCGTTCATACATATGGCAATTTAAATATGAACATACGTAAAATTGGCTTATGCTAATAAAAATGGTTTGCTAGTTTAACATCCCTAATGCTTAGGCCAATACTAATCATATGCCAATCTTGTGTAGTTAGAGTATCAAATGATATTATAAGCACTTCTAAAGTAATTCAATGAAACCATAACCAAGGGCATGCCATCCATTGGGACAACTCCCAACATGCTCTAAAAGAATGAACTATGGACATATGTAACTCATTGAAAGAAGTGCTCATCGTCCATAAACGATGAAGTGAATCTACTACACTAAAGTAAAGAAGTAACGTGAGTTTATAACTTAATTAAAGGGGTCTAAATTAAGTAAGTGAACAGAATGGGGTGTTAAAGGAAGTGAGACGAGTCTTACTTACACCTAAGCTACTATGTTAAAAGAATACTCACGAATGAAGGTGTTAGAATGTGTGAGACTAGTCTCATTAACACCTAAGGATGATATGTAAGGACAATTCACATCTCATCAATGTAAAGTAAGGATGATATGTAAGGACAATTCATATTTCATCAATGTAAAGTAAGGATGATATGTAAGGACAATTCATATTTCATCAATGTAAAGTAAGGATGATATGTAAGGACAATTCACATTTCATCAATGTAAAGTAAGGATGACAAGTCATCAAAAGAGTAAATAAATCTCAATCTAGAAGTAAACTTCCATAATGCTTGAGTCAACTCTAAAAGATAAAGAAGATAATGAAAGTGAGCACAACACCTATAGACTAGTTATGAGCATGTGCTTGCACGTGTAAGTCTCATGAAGACGAGGCTACCACCGAGGTGGATAAGTAGTCTCATTATGTCTCTAGTCTTCGAACTATGTCTAGCCAACATAGGAAATAGCTAGTGGTATCCACCTAAGCGAGCTAGGCATGTACGGTTTCACCTTGGCTGGTGATTCCACCCCTTTTCGGTGTGGGCAGACACTAGATTTCATGTTTAGTTCACATGATCTATGTCGGTTAATGCTCACGATATGTTCTTGGTTCACTATAGCCGTGAGCCACTCTTTTTGGGTGTGGAGTGAACACTTGAGATGGATTCGCCTTAGCCGGGGATCACCTCTTTTCGGTGTGGGACAGACACTGGATTCCATGAGTATCTCACATGGTCTAGATTCATTTTAACCGGTGAATCACCTCTTTTCAGTGTGGGGAAGACACTGGATTTCATGTTAAGTTCGCATGATCTTATTCCTAATGATGTCACTATGAAATTGAGAATGATGATGATGATGGAACGAATGTTCAAAGTGAGCAATGAAGAAGAGCTTAAGAATGTCAATTGCCAATGTCACACTCATGAAGTTTCAGCAAATAATGGGCAAAGCCAAACAATATTGGCTTATAATGACTTCTTATATGATGCCAATAAAGGGAAGTAGAAACGTAATATTAACTAAATACCTCATAACTTCCCTAACATGAAAGTCATGAAATAAATGGCATGACCTATATAGAATGGCTTATGAAACGTAATGAATATATAATGTAAAGAATGACTCACTATAAGGTAGAGAAATCAGTCCTTAGTCCTTGGATTATATACATCGATTCATTGTGGGTATGGGACGACAATGAATCATTGCACTTGTAAGTAAAACATAGGACCAAAGGAATTATTGAACTATAAAACAAGAAGAAGAAAAAGACTGAAAGATAATCTAAGTGTCAAAAATGGAGCTCTCGGTTTAGGGAGATCAAAATTTCAAATCTTTGCTCGAGTTGTTCTAAAATTAGGTTGATGATACTAATGTCCTGTAATCATAAAGAAAATGAGTTGTGTGCTTTGAAAGCATTAAAATACATCATATTCATACCACAATTCACAACTGACAAATTAGGAAAGTCTAATGACTAGACTTTCAACAAATGACATGTTGCTTAGGAAGAGCATTCATTGATCATGCATAGCTTTATGTGTATGTGTGCATACACCCATACTTAGTAAATATGGTGTACTAACCCCCTACTATTTACTATTTTTATAGGTGTAGGTCAGAGAGGAGATTGACGACACTTGCAGCGGTTTGGACTTCAGCGTTTCTCCAGACCATTTGGTAGGTCCTCCTGATTTCGAGGATGCTACACGCATTAGTCCAGCTTTAGATATAGACATAGCTAGTGGATGTTATCCCTAGCATTTCTTCATATTTCATTTCGAACCTTTTGATGTAAGGCCGTGTTTGGCACACTATCTACGATATATTCATATTCAGTTTTGAATTGATTCTTTATGTTAGATGGTTGTCTATTGATGTTGAGCTTAGTATGTAATGATTAATATGTAATGACTATATGAAGTCTAAGTAAACTTCATACATATAAAAGTTCTAAATTTTTTGCTAAAATTAACTAGATGAATGTGATGAATGCAAGATGAGGCTTGTCTGCGACCTCTGAGAGGTCAATGACACCGGTGGCGATTCGGATTGAAGAATCCGGGTCGTTACAAAAAGTACCTCCGCGATGTGCAGTATACTCCCAAATTTGACCGTGTCATTTTTAAGTCAAATTTAAATTGGTTAAATTATCCAATAAGTACAGGGGTGTTTTGGGTAATTTAGGGATGAATTATTGACAGTTATTGAGTCATTTTATACCCCTAAATTCACCAATCAAAGCTAAACCATCAACTAACCTCTCCATTCGTCTCTCCAAAACCTCCATTATTGAAGCTTTGGAGTTCCAAGAAAGAAGATTGATTTCTCAAGTTTTTCTCCATCAATCTTGTGGGATTTTCATCACAATTAAGGTATGGTTCTTCATCCTTGAAATCTCTTTCTTCAAGGAGTCAATTCCAATGATTTTTCAAAGATGATCAAAACATGAATTCTCCAATTTTGTGATCTATCCATGGGTTCTTGCATAAAATGTTTTGAACCATTATATTATGGTTGAATTGAGATGAATTTGATGATTTTAACCTAAAAACTCTATGAACCCATGCAATCCTAATTTTGACTATTTTATGGGTGAAGTGATCATATCTCTATGCTTATGAATTCTAGTGTAGTTTTCTTTGGGCTATTGAATGATATAAGAATTATATTGGATTGATGTATAAGCTGTCTTAGATTGATAAATGTATATAGAATTGACTTAGATTCATTGAGTATTGTTATTTTTGTATTGAATTGATGGTCATGGCCATGGGTAAGGGCCTTTTGGTATTGTATTGGATGATTTAGCTATGGATTGAAGTGGTGAGAATGGATTGGTGGTACGCTACCCTAATTTTATTTATATTATGTAATTTAGGCCTTCAATTATGATGTTATTGGAATGGTTCACTTATGGTGGCGGTGTTATGTGCTTTACTTATGAATTATGTGGCCTCGTCGGCGTTACTTTATGTATTATGATGAACATGGACTTGTCGGAAACTACTTGATATATTATGATGATTTGTGTAATTGACTTATATGAAGTATGATAATATCTATCTACTTGTGATTAAGGTGATAGCATGTGTTCTTCTATTGATGTTGTTAGGTGATCATGTTAGACTATGACTATGTCCTTATGTATGTAGTCTTAGAGTTGATGCATGATTCTTCCTACTTTATTATAGAGTCTTATGATGGCTATATTGATGAGTCTATAGTAGTATATCGGATGACCTATAGTTGACTTGGTTGTGCCTATGTGCTTCTTGATATGATATGCTATATATGATAAAGTGAACTATTTATGTGTCTTGTTTAGGTAGACCTAAGTCTCTCTTCTTGATGCATGAATGATATGTGAATATGAGATGTGTTCACTCAGTATGCTAAAGTTCCTTTTCTTGTATATGTAATGGATATGCGGCCTTGAACATAGTGAGATGGTCAAATTATGTGGAGCCCTGAACCTAGTTGAGAGGTTATGATATCCTTGAAGTCGAAAGCCGTAATGGTATACTTCTTATGTGAATGGTGGACTTAAGGTTGGTTGACTGGAACAACATGAAATCATCATTAGGAAAGTCATTAAGCTATCCTCTTCTCCATAGAAAGGCAGCCTTAGGGGACCTCTTTGGTAGGGTGAATATGATTGGGTTATGAACTAGATATGGAACCTCTTCGTATGATCCTTTATGTGAATTACTCTATGAGAACAAAGGCTAGAACCGAGTGAGTATGGTAAGGGAAGTAGCTCTAATCAAGAATGAGGCTAGAGTGCAAAGAAACCCTTCATATTCCTTAACCATGTGCCTACATGGGATGTGTCCAATTTCTACCATTGGCAAGTAGAACACCCTCATCGGAGTAGGTTACAACTTCAGATTCCATGCTTAGCTACCATGGTCTATGTCGGTTATTGCCTATTCTCATCATATGGGATACCTTCTAGTATTTGAGAAGTCTATGAAGTTTAGGTGGTGGTATGGGACGCTACCTAGACATTGCACCTTTAGGCTTTGAAGATGTTAGTTAGTGCGTCCCTAGGTGTTCTCCAAGACTATTACTTGAGTGTCCTTATGTGATGAATGTCTATTAATGAACTAATGAAGTAATGACTTATGTTACAAAGTATGTAAACGAATGAGTACCTAGTTAAAGTGCGAAGGGGGCATAAATGATGATGTCTTCATGTCTTATCTAGGGAAATCTTAAGAATGACTCTAGGTAGGAAAGTTGGTTGATAAGTTAGGCATGATCTAATCTTAGGAAGTCTTAAGGATTATTTAGGTAATCTTGAAGAGGGTGTATGGGTGTTCTCTTCTAGAATTACTTAAGTAAGTCTTTTGATAACCTTGGTGGGGTGAATGTCATATTATATGTTATGTGTTTTGGTATATTATAAGTGTGTGTATCTCATTATAGGTAGTCCCAAGGATCATATAGGTGTGATTAGAGAGGGTGTATGGGCGGTCTCTCTTTGTCTTACTTAAGTGAGTCTTAGGATAACGTTTAGTGAGAGAGTTGCATGCTAAAAGAGTTCACTGTGAAGTTTGAGTTAGTTCACTGTAATATTTATTGGTTCACTGTAATGTTCCTTAAAATGTGATAAAATGTTTATGTGATTTCTTATTTGTTTCTAAGGTGTTAAATGTTGTTCTTATGTTTGTACTATGATGTTTTAATCAAAAAGAGCATATTTCCACTAAATGTCTGTTATCATGATTTTTATTCATTAAGCCATACTTAGTACATGTGTTTGTACTAATTCCATGCTTTTATCTATCTCTAAAGTGATTGATAGGTGAAGGGAATTTTGGAAGCGAAGCTTGGATTATAAAATCTTTCAAGCAAGTTTGAAGTATGTCCTCATTTGACTCGAGGGCATAGATATCTTTAGAGTTTCTTTATTAAAGCATTGTAATAGAATTAATAGTACTATATTTCGATTGTATGGGCCGTGTCAATAGTATATTTCGATTCTAAGATTTTATGACATGAGACTTAGTATTTCCTTTGGTTATATGAAAGATATTATTGAAAGACTATTCGAATGTTGTGAAAAGTTTTAATTCCGCACTACTTTACATATATGTATATGCGATGAATGGTACGAAAGGGCTTGTACAAGACCTCTGAGAGGTCAAGTACGCCGGTTGCACTCCGAGAGTGCCATAACTATAAGACCCCGAAAATGAGATAAGGTGTCTAGAGTCTAACATGTTTGTCTTAATGTTTTAAGGTCCTAAAATGCCTTATTATATGATATAGAGGCAGCGTACAAAGTTTTAAGTGATTTGGAAGTCGAACGTCAAGGGACGTCCAAGGCGTTCGACGATTAGTCGCTTATGTGCCTCATGTATGCATGCATTCCTAATCTGTATTAACTGAGTCTAATGAGTCTTGAAATGGTTTTAAAAGATGTTTAATGTTGTTATATTAAGTTTTGTGAAGTTTGGAGGTCAAACGCCCAAGAACGTCCAAGGCGTTCGAAAGATAGCCCCTAAGACGTTCATCGTGTGTCATGTTGGGGTCAAGGCTGTTTGGACGTCTTGTAGGTGTTTGTTTTGGATGAAATTTATGTGCAAGGTCTATAACATGTTAAGGTTTGTAATCGCGTTGGAAACGTCTGGGTACGACTTCTAAAGGACCCCACAAGAGGCCCCGAAAGAAGGACCCAAGGCTGCCTAAGACACTGCCTGGGCAGTGTCCCTTGACGGACCCAACGACGGATCCTTGGTCCCCCAACGGCCCGTTGAGCAGGTCTCGTCGATGGGGACTTACCTTGGGCAGGTCTTAAACCAATATTTTGGCCAAGTCTCAGACAACGGAGTCCATGACGCCCCGTCATGGCCTTGACGCCCCATCACTACCTTCGTCGTGGGTGCCTGCAAGTTGGCAGCCTGCATTCTGTTAATTAAAGGGGTGAATGGGAAATTCACCCCAAGTCCTAACCTGACTATAATAGGTTTATTTAGTTAATTTTAGGTGTATATAAGTCTTCCAAAACGTAATAAACTCATTCATAAATCCTCTCACATGTTTAAAGCCTTTTCCTCCCAAAAATGTTCTCTCTAAAACCACCATTGTTGGTAAAGCTCAAGAGCTGCTTGGAGATGGATTTTATATGGGTGAATCATGAAGTTTTAGAGGTTTTCATGTAGATAAAGGTATGGAAATCCTTCATCTTCAAGTAACCTTCCACTTTCCTAGTATGTTGATATGTTGTATTATGTTATGGTATAATCTTGTAGCAACTTGTACATGGTTTCTTATATTTTTAAAGTACATTTAGGTACTTCCATATATGTGTTTTATTGGTGAATAAGGTGTATTGATCAATGATGATCAAAGGGTGAGAAATTGGTAAGAATGCTTATTTCCTTTACTCTTCTACTTCTCTATTCCTTTATAGTAATGTTGATGAAGCCTTGTATGGCATTGTGTGGTATGGTCCACTTATGGCGGTGGTGTTTACTTTATTGTCATTATATATGTTTTGACATTGGCCTTGAAGGTAAATTGATGAACTTATGAACATGTGCTTAAGATGATACTATGAGAAGCTTAAGCCTACTTTCCTATTCTAGTTGTGAATTAGGTTGTGTGGCTATTGTATGATCATGTGTATAGTCATGTTAGGGTAAAGTATAGGTGCTGCCCTTGATGTGTGCAAATGGTTAACAACCCCTTACCTATGTACCCCTCATATGAAAGTGTAAATAGCTAAAGTTAGGAGTCTTTGTTATATTGTATATATTGTCTTGTCTCCTATGCTATTATGTGTTGTGTGCCATGTTCTTGGAAGTGTAATGTGGTCTAATAGGGTGGCTGACTTAAGAAGTTATTGATAGCCATTATGTGATCATGTTGGTCAATGTACACACATTTTCACTTACATGCATGTTACAAGTAGTATAAGTCATTGTGTCTAAATGAAAGGTAGTTCTCATATTCACTAGTGTCTACTACTATGCATATTAAGGTGATATTTATGAAAGTATGATTTGTATTCCCTTACTAGGATGATTTGATAGGTGTACTAGTATGGGCAAGGGTATAGAACCTTGTCTATGCATTGCACATGTGTATCTTGATAGGATAGTTACTAGGTTTGGTTTCTTATGCATATGAAGGATAATGATATGAACATGTTATGAATATGATGTATATGATATGATGAAGTATGAATATGTATAGTGTCTTAAGTAGGTTTATATGAAAGTATTGCTCATATAGTTATGCCTATAGACTTGTGCATTGATATATGAACATGTGTGACATTATGTTTTATGTGAAAAGTTTGCTCACATCTATGTATACACTCCCACACGTGTATGATCTAGTTAGTGAGAGGGGCCTTGCTAGGGGTGCCCAAGAAGACTCCAAAACTAGATAGGTGCTTGAATATGCTATAAGCATATGAATGATAAATATCCTAAGTCTATGCTTTTACAAATAAAAAATAATAAATGCTTTTTCAATATAAGGGAACTTAGCCTAGCACCGAGTGAACTTGTAGATGTGAGGGATGACACTTTCTTACATAAGGAAAGGTAGGGTTCATTACGGTCCTCATGGGGTGGATAGCCTCATGACCCAACATAGGGTGTAGAGTTGATATTTGCATGAATCCCCCAAGTTCCATAAACTATGTTGCCACCATAGGATACTAGCTAGTGGATCCACCTAGAAAGCTATGTTATGTTTGGTTCTACTTTGTCCGGCAGACCACCTTCTTTCGGTGTTGGGTTTTATGACACCGGATTCCATGATTAGCACCCATGGTCTATGTCGATTAAGGTTATGGTTTCCCTAACGGTAAAATGGAAAATAGAAGTAATTGAACAGGATCCTAACTAGGAGGACTTAAGGCAAGTTACTTAGGATAGGTGGAAGTAATGAACCCATCTAGACATTGCACAAGTGACTCCTCAGGAAGTCTTAGGAAGGTGCCCTAATGCATATGATTATGTATGTGTCCTTTATGTATGACATTGTAGTAATTGTCTATTTGTCATGAAGATGTGCATGATATGAGTCTTTATACATGATGTTAATCTTGTGGACTATATGGTGAAGGTATTAGTTGACATAAGTGGAGTTGTCTTCTCTTACCATGTTGATATATGATTTGGATGTAAAGGCTTGTGATCTCATGATAGGTTTACTAAGCATGTGTGAGGTTATGGGGCCTTATATGTGCATTGCACTAGTGGATCTAGATTGGGGACATGGGTTAGGTTTTATAAGGTTCAATGTGAAGTAAAAGAAGTGTGTGTGCATATTGACTAGGAGTTAATTATAATGTACTTGTAGTCTTGGTTTAACTATGTCTATATTGTACTATACTTCTATGATGGCATGTGTTGTTTTGTGTAGATTCTATGTATGGTTTCCTCTTGTGTTCCTAAGGTGATACATTGCACCAAGTATGGTTTCCTCTTGTGTTCCTAAGGTGATACATTGCACCAAGTATGGTTTCCTCTTGTGTTCCTAAGGTGATACATTGCACCAAGTATCCCTAAAGGATTACTTGGGAGGCTAATGATTTAAAAGGAAGAGTTCACTGTAAAAGTGATGGAGCTCACTGTAAAGTGACCTCAAATTGTACTTAAATTCTATATGTGCTCTTTTATGATGGTTGGCCTTGGATTGTGTTTCTATGAATTATGTGGATGATATAAATGATATTGATAAAGGTTTTATGATGATTAACTCAAATGGCATGAAGTATGATTTCAAAGGAAATGTCCCTTTTAAATGCATGTTTTTGCATGGTTGTCATACTTAGTGCATTCTTGTACTAATTCCATTCTTCTCTACTTTTTACACAATGTGTAGGTCATGGATGCTTAAAGGATGTCTTGAATGGTGAAGAGCTTGATAGATGATTCCCAAGCTCAATGAAAGGAATCCTTAAAGTTCAAGGATGTCCTACTTATGTCTTTAATGTAAAGTCAATAAATATTGTATAGTTATGTAATGTGTCTTATGGGCCGTGTCCCTAATGTACTCTAAAGTTATTGAGTCTAAGATGGCAAAGAGACTTAGAGTCTAAATATGTATTATGACTTATATTTTATATATATATGATGTGATGTTTCTAGCATATGATGTGCTATGAAAAGTTTTAAATTTTCCGCTAAATTTACTATGCCAATGCAATGAATGATATGAGAGGCTTGTCTTAGACCTCCGAGAGGTCGACGACGCCGGTTACAATCCAAGATTGTACCCTATCTTCTAGGGTATTTTTTCGGGATATTACAAACTTGGTATCAGAGAATGAGGTTTATAAAGTTGTCTTAGGTTCTAAGAAGTCTCATATTGCCACGTCTAGTAGAGTCTTGTATCATTGGTGGTGAGTCGCGACACATCAAATTGTACGAGAGGCTATAGGACGATAGAGTTTCCCTTCTTCATCATTCTCATATCGTGCCATAGAACTTAATTCTATAAGATCTCTCTCTTATTTTTTCTTGTCCGGTGGTCTTTTAGATGTGATTGCTTGGATGAGATTGCTCTATGCTTGAGGGAGAAAAGGTGAGTTTAAAATGCTTATCTTGTTTTATGGTTTGAATGAGTATGTGTGAAGGTGACACTTGTCCTTAGTTGATAATGTATATACTAACTAAGGCGACTTGAAGGGTTAACTAGACATAGGTGGGGGTATGGGACTATACCTACGTCTTGCACTAGTTTGCCTTGATGGAGACCTTAGGAGGTTAATACTATGTATGTTCATGATGATAAATGTGAATGTCTTTATGAGATGATCTCTATATTTGTAAACATGTAAATAGCCTAGTGTGCTAAAGATATGGGGTTATCCATGCATCAAGGTTATAGATGAGTGGAGTATGGTGCTAATAGTAGTTCTTGTTGGGTTACTTGGTTTAGTGAAGTTATGGAGCTTTACTTGATCATTGCACATGTTAAATCTATGGGGATTATGATTGGTTATCTTACCTTACTATGTATGAACTATCTCTTATTTGATGATGTGATGCTAATTATTGCAATATATGAAGTCTTTGTGAAATAGCAAGTGATGTCGAATGATGTATGTCATGATATAGTTGAAGCATGCTAGAAGTTATGGTGATTAAAAGTGTGCATTGTTTTGTTTTCCTTTGCATATATAAGTGGTACTTGATGAGTTGCTAGTATAAATTGGAGTCTTTCGTAGAGACTTGAGTTGTAAATATAGTATGCGTGCTTATGAAGGATGAGTTGGTAAAGCTTTGTATCTTATATTTTCACGCTTGTTCCATCAAATGTCTAAATGTTGCACTTTTGGGTATTTGGAAGCATGCTCACTATAAAGGCTAGGTAACTTATTGTAACATGTTTGGAGAACCTACAAAATTGTCATTTGATTGGATGTTGTTGAAATATGTGTAGAATTTATGAATATGAACATGATAAGGAATGTGGAAAAGAATTTTCGCTATTTAGATTGAAGGATGAGAATCTTATGACATGATGAGTCATAGAGTTATTTATAAACTTCTTGTTGTGTTATGACCTTCCTTGTTGTTTTCCACTAATGATGTATGACCTTAGTGTCTATTGCATTGTAGGAAGACCTTATGTAAATTGAATAGTATGATCAAAAATTGATGGTTGAGGATGATTTGCCTAAAATGATAAGGTTTAGAGTGCCTTAGTGTTGCTAAATTTAATTAATGGAAATTCCCTCTAAAGTAGAAATCACTTTAAGTGATGAATATGAAGGTTGTGTATTTGAGATCCTCTATATGTTGGGTTAAGTTACTCTTAATTGGGTTTACCCTAAGTGGGGGATGGTGTTTGAGTAGTGATATTGTAGAAATTGTCTACATTGTTTTTCTATTCTTACTTGAATTGGAAAATATGAATTCTTAGTAAGCTTGTTCATGAAAATAGTCTTGCATAAAGTGAGAATTTCATGATCTATATCTGATTGGTATGAATTGATTGACATCATTTTGGAGACATGGTGAATTTTCCAAATAAGCATGAGAGGAAAGTTTTGATCAAATCCATGTTTTTCTCTTGTTGACTTGCATTTTAATGTGCTAATTGTGAAGTTGACTTCATGAGGTAAGACAAGGAACTTGGTAATAGTCACTTGTAGGGTAAATTGTTTAGCCTTGTAATGGGAATTGAGTCTCTTTTACCATGAAATATGTTGACTCTCTTGAAAATTTATTGACTTGATGATTTGTAATGCAAAATTTTAGGCTCATTCTTGAAAGGTGAAAGCATGTTTAGCTAAGTGTTCCTGTGTGTGCCTATGATTTGTGCTATTTTTCCAAGATGAGGCTTACTATTAGGGTGAGTATTATGTTAAGAAAAGAAATTTGTGGAATGACTTCCTATTTTGTTGTGATGTACTTGGTGTGACTTGCCATTTAGACTTCACTAAGAATAAACAAATTGTATGCATGTCTTGGCTTGAAAGTTGGGATTTCTCATTTTTTTTAAAAATTGACCTTGTGCTTTACTAAGGTGTGAACTCATGATACATGTAATGTGTTGAGGAGCAAGATATTCCTCCATGTACACCCCTAAGCATGGTATGGTTGAGTATGACCTTCATGGTACTAGGTCTAACTACTGAAGATCTTTGTGATTTAACTAACTCAAGTTTATATGCATTGAAGTATGAGTGCTTAAGTAACTTTGAGTATGTGTTATGATCTGCCTATGAGTAGCTTTTCAAGATTTTCTTGTAATAAATTAAGATGTAATGATCATGTTATGATTAGGAGAAGGATGTTCTCCTATGAACATGAAAAGGACCCTTGTGTTGATGCATTAAATAGTGAGTGAGTAATGGTTTTTGCTTGCTTGTGTGCATTGAGTGCTAAAATGATTTGATGATATTTTAAATGTGATAAACTGCTCTTATATGCATTGAAGTCCTTGTTGTGATTAAAATTCCTAAGTGTCATTCGAGGACGAATGTTCCCAAGTGGGGGATATTGTAAGACCCCGAAAATGAGATAAGGTGTCTAGAGCCTAACATGTTCATATTAATGTTATAAGGTACTAAAAATCCTTATTACATGATATAGAGGCAGCGTGCAAAGTTTGAAGTGATTTGGAAGTCGAACGTCAAGGGACGTCCAAGGCGTTCGACGATTAGTCGCTTATGTGCCTCATGTATGCAAATGGTTTTAAATGATTTTTAATGTTGTTATATTATGTTTCGTGAAGTTTGGAGGTCAAACGCCCAAGAACGTCCAAGGCGTTCGAAAGATAGTCCCTAAGACGTTCATCGTGTGTCATGTTGGGGTCAAGGCTGTTTGGACGTCTTGTAGGTGTTTGTTTTGGATGAAATTTATGTGGAAGGTCTATAACATGTTAAGGTTTGTAATCGCGTTGGAAACGTCCGGGTACGACTTCTAAAGGACCCCACAAGAGGCCCCAAAAGAAGGACCGAAGGCTGCCTAAGACACTGCCTGGGCAGTGTCCCTTGACGGACCCAACGACGGATCCTTGGTCCCCCAACGGCCCGTCGAGCAGGTCTCGTCGATGGGGACTTGCCTTTGGAAGGTCTTAATCCAAGATTTTGGCCAAGTCTCAAACGACGGAGGCCATGACGCCCCGTCATGGCCTTGATGCCCCGTCATGGCCTTGACGCCCCGTCACTGCCTTCGTCGTGGGTGCATGCAAGTTGGCAGCCTGCGTTCTGTTAATTAAAGGGGTGAATGGGAAATTAACCCCATGTCCTAACCTGACTATAATAGATTTATTTAGTTAATTTTAGGTGTATATAAGTCTTCCAAAACGTGATCAACTTATTCATAAATCCTCTCACATGTTTAAAGCCTTTCCCTCCCAAAAATGTTCTCTCTAAAACCACCATTGTTGGTGAAGCTCAAGATCTGCTTGGAGATGGATTTTATATGGATGAATCATGAAGTTTTAGAGGTTTTCATGTAGATAAAGGTATGGCAATCCTTCATCTTCAAGTAACCTTCCACTTGGAGAGTTCTTCTCAATGTTTTTCAAAGAAAACTTATTATCAAGTTTCCAATCTTCCAATCTAGCCATGAGTTCTTTCTTAAAATGTTTTTAATGATTTAATCATGACTAATTGAAGTTAATACAGTGATTTTGAATGTGATTTCACTCCAATTGCATGATGAACCCATGTTCCTTCCAAAATTGGTTAAGCTCTTGCATGGGCTTTGTGATTACGGCTCGTTCTTGATTAAATGATTCTCTTACGTTGAATTGCTTGTGTTTATTGTTAATTACGTTAATTGATGGTGAATTTATGATGATCAGTCCATGATGATAAATATATGAAGTTTTGAGCATGAATAGCCTAAGTTTCTACATGTTTTCTCTAAGTCGATTGTGAGATCGGTTGTGTAGACTTTTGATTATGTATGAACTGCTGTAGCTACTGTTTTAGGGTGATGTAATGGATGAATTTTGTAGGTATAAATCCTAAATATTTAAATTAAGAAAGGCTGTATGAATTTATCTACATTCCTTTAGGCTATGAAGTCAAGAAGCTAAGTGTGTGATGTATCTCGAATTGTGATTTGATGAAGCATGATTTAGTCTTGATTTCTTATCTAATTAACTACTGCCTAATGAGTATATTATTGATTAAATATGAATGATGATCAAACCCTTAGATAGTTTATAGTATTGGTAAAGTCTTCTATACTCTAGCAAATCGATAAGCCTAAATGCCTATGTTGTAATTCTAATCTTGAAGGTATGTGATCATGATTTCAATATGGTTAAATGTAGATTTAGATACTGCCATAGACTTATACATGTATGAACTATGATCTAAAATCAATGTAAGGGAAGTTAGCTAATGATCTATGTTATCCTACTTTCCTAGTATGTTGATATGTTGTATTATGTTATGGTATAATCTTGTACCAACTTGTACATGGTTTCTTATATTTTTAAAGTACATTTAGGTACTTCAATATATGTGTTTTATTGGTGAATAAGGTGTATTGATCAATGATGATCAAAGGGTGAGAAATTGGTAAGAATGCTTATTTCCTTTACTCTTCTACTTCTCTATTCCTTTATAGTAATGTTGATGAAGCCTTGTATGGAATTGTGTGGTATGGTCCACTTATGGTGGCGTTGTTTACTTTATTGTAATTATATATGTGTTGACATTGGCCTTGAAGGTACATTGATGAACTTATGAACATGTGCTTAAGATGATACTATGAGAAGCTTAAGCCTACTTTCCTATTCTAGTTGTGAATTAGATTGTGTGGCTATTGTATGAGCATGTGTATAGTCATGTTAGGGTAAAGTATAGGTGCTGCCCTTGATGTGTGCAAATGGTTAATAACCCCTTACCTATGTACCCCTTATATGAAAGTGTAAATAGCTAAATTTAGGAGTCTTTGTTATATTGTATATATTGTCTTGTCTCCTATGCTATTATGTGTTGCATGCCATGTTCTTGGAAGTGTAATGTGGTCTAATAGGGTGGATGACTTAAGAAGTTATTGATAGCCATTATGTGATTATGTTGGTCAATGTACACACATTCTCACTTACATGCATGTTACAAGTAGTATAAGTCATTGTGTCTAAATGAAAGGTAGTTCTCATATTCACTAGTGTCTACTACTATGCATATTAAGGTGATGTTTATGAAAGTATGATTTGTATTCCCTTACTAGGATGACTTGATAGGTGTACTAGTATGGGCAAGGGTATGGAACCTTGTCTATGCATTGCACATGTGTATCATGATAGGATAGTTCCTAGGTTTGGTTTCTTATGCATATGAAGGATAATGATATGAACATGTTATGAATATGATGTATATGATATGATGAAGTATGAATGTGTATAGTGTCTTAAGTAGGTTTATATGAAAGTATTGCTCATATAGTTATGCCTATAGACTTGAGCATTGATATATGAACATGTGTGACATTATGTGTTATGTGAAAAGTTTGCTCACATCTATGTATACACTCACACACGTGGATGATCTAGTTAGTGAGAGGGGCCTTGCTAGGGGTGCCCAAGAATACACCAAAACTAGATAGGTGCTTGTATATGCTATAAGCATATGAATGATGAATATCCTAAGTCTATGCTTTTACAAATAAATGATAATAAATGCTTTTTCAATAAAAGGGAACTTAGCCTAGCACCGAGTGAACTTGTAGATGTGAGGTGTGACACTTTCTTACATAAGGAAAGGTAGGGTTCATTACGGTCCTCACGGGGTGGATAGCCTCATGACCCAACATAGGATGTATAGTTGATATTTGCATGAATCCCCCAAGTTCCATAAACTATGTTGCCACCATAGGGTACTAGCTAGTGGATCTACCTAGAAAGCTATGTTATGTTTGGTTCTACTTTGGCCGGTATAACACCTTCTTTCGATGTGGGGTTTTATGACACCGGATTCCATGATTAGCACCCATCGTCTATGTCGTTTAAGGTTATGGTTTCCCTAAAGGTAAAATGGAAAATGGAAGTAATTGAATAGTATCCTAACAAGGAGGACTTAAGGCAAGTTACTTAGGATAGGTGGAAGTAATGAACCCATCTAGACATTGCACAAGTGACTCCTCAGGAAGTCTTAGGAAGGTGCCCTAATGCATATGATTATGTATGTGTCCTTTATGTATGACATTGTAGTAATTGTCTATTCATCATGAAGATGTGCATGATATGAGTCTTTATACATGATGTTAATCTTGTGGACTATATGGTGAAGGTATTAGTTGACACAAGTGGAGTTGTCTTCTCTTACCATGTTGATATATGATTTGGATGTAAGGGCTTGTGATCTCATGATAGGTTTACTAAGCATGTGTGAGGTTATGGGGCCTTATATGTGCATTGCACTAGTGGATCTAGATTGGGGACATGGGTTAGGTTTTATAAGGTTCAATGTGAAGTAAAAGAAGTGTGTGTGCATATTGACTAGGAGTTCATTATAATGTACTTGTAGTCTTGGTTTAACTATGTCTATATTGTACTATACTTCTATAATGGCATGTGTTGTTTTGTGTAGATGTTATGTATGGTTTCCTCTTGTGTTCCTAAGGTGATACATTGCACCAAGTATCCCTAAAGGATTACTTGGGAGGCTAATGATTTAAAAGGAAGAGTTCACTGTAAATTGATGGAGCTCACTGTAAAGTGACCTCAAATTGTACTTAAATTCTATATGTGCTCTTCTATGATGCTTGACCTTGGATTGTGTTTCTATGAATTATGTGGATGATATAAATGATATTGATAAAGGTTTTATGATGATTAACTCAAATGGCATGAAGTATGATTTCAAAGGAAATGTCCTTTCTAAATGCATGTTTTTGCATGGTTGTCATACTTAGTGCATTCTTGTACTAATTCCATTCTTCTCTACTTTTTACACAAAGTGTAGGTCATGGATGCTTAAAGGATGTCTTGAATGGTGAAGAACTTGATAGATGATTCCCAAGCTCAATGAAAGGAATCTTTAAAGTTTAAGGATGTCCTACTTATGTCTTTAATGTAAAGTCAATAAATATTGTATAGTTATGTAATGTGTCTTATGGGCCGTGTCCCTAATGTACTCTAAAGTTATTGAGTCTAAGATGGCAAAGAGACTTAGAGTCTATGTATGTATTATGACTTATATTTTATATATATATGATGTGATGTTTCTAGCATATGATGTGCTATGAAAAATTTTAAATTTTCCGCTAAATTTACTATGCCAATGCAATGAATGATATGAGAGGCTTGTCTTAGACCTCCGAGAGGTCGATGACTCCGGTTACAATCCAAGATTGTACCCTATCTTCTAGGTTATGGTTTTGGGATGTGACAACAACTTCTAGGGTTTGCTCTCAGGATGTAACAGTTCGAATTGTCAACAAGTTAAAGTAGATCACCAAAGGCCCGGTGGTATGGCGCAAAATATAGAAATTCCGAAATTGAAGTGGGAGATGATCAATATGGATTTCATCACAGGATTACCATGGTCTCGCAGGCAGCATGGTTTTATTTAGGTTATTGTTGATAGAATAACTAAATCAACCCACTTTTTGCCTTTAAAGACTACTCATACAGCAGAAGATTATGCTAAGTATTATATTCAAGAGGTAGTCAGACTCCATAGGGTTTCAGTATCGGTTATTTCAGATAGAGGTTTATAATTTACTACACAATTCTGGATATCATTTTAGAAAGGCTTGAGTTCAAATATGAACTTAAGTACTTTTTTCCATCCTTAGACAAATGGTCAAGAAGAGCGCCCTATTGAGACTTTGGAATATATATTGAGAGCTTGTGTGATTGATTTCAAAGTTAATTGAGATGATCACCTACCTCTAATTGAGTTTGCTTACAACAATAGTTACCACTCCATCATCAAGATGGCTCCTTATGAAGCACTTTTTGGAAGGCGATCAAGATCTAATGTTGGATGGTTTGAAGTTGATGAAGCTGGGTTGATAGGACAATACTTAGTTCATCAATCTATAGAGAAAGTTAAGATTATCTAGGAAAGGTTGAAAACAACGTAGAGTCATCAGAAGTCCTAATTTGATGTTAGGATAAGGGTCTTAGAGTTTGAAGTAGATGATTAGGTATACTTGAAAATTTCACCCATGAAGGGTTTAATGAGATTTGGTAAGAAGGGGAAACTTAGTACCCATTATATTGGTCCTTACAGAATATCAAAAAGGATTGGTAATGTATCTTATGAGTTGGAGCTATCACAAGAGTTAGCAGCAGTCCATTCAGTATTTTATATTTCCACATTCAAGAAGTTCGTGGGCAATCCATAATTGGTCATACTAGGGAATATAAGGAGGATATAAAGAAGACATATCCACATCCCTTTGAGCCTAGAGGAAATCCAGATCAAGTTACTAATTCTCTTCTCAGTACTTTTTAATTGATATACTGAATGTGTTAGATTTGCTTGTTGGGTGTTTGAATAGAATGTTAAATGTTACACCTTAGACTTCTAAGAGTAATATAATTTGAGGAAGAATGTTCCCAAGGGAGAGAGATTGTAACACCTAGCCATTTTAAAGAACTAGAAGTAGAAAGAAACCGTTTATGGAAATAATCAAATTGGAATGTTTGACAAAGTTAAGCTAAGTTTGAGTTTTGGTTGAACTTCAAACAACCATAAATCCTAGATAACGATGATTTTGGTGGACTACAAGATACCGTAGGAAATATCTTTCAATTATCTTTCCAACGCCGCTGAGTTTTCTCAATTTCGAGTTCTTATGAGGGAGATATGTCTATTTGAATTTGGACATTCTAGATAAGGGAAATAAAAACTGGATTTTAAAGGGGTATTTTGGTCTTTTCCATGCACAATTAATTAATTTTGTTTTTAGTAAATTGCTTTGGATCTAAAATGAGCTAGTTCAATTTACGCAATTAAGAATTATGCTAGGACTTTGAGAGAAAAGAAAGGAGGAGAAAAGTCAAGGCGTTCTTGGAGATTTCTTGCGGAATCAAAGTCGTTTCCCCAAGGGTTTATCCTTAAATAGGTATTTGAGACTTTCATAGTGTTGGGGTTGTTTAAACAACGCTCCAATCATGTTTAGTTCTGCGAAATTCATTTCTAGAAAGTTGAAAGTTGATTTTTAATTGTGTTCTTGAATATTGACTTTTGTTCTTGAGTTAAGTTGGGGTTGTTGAGTTCCTGAGAAAATCGTGTCGACTTTATAGTCGTTATGGATAGATTCTAGTTTAAATGTACTCGGTATCTAAATTTAAAGAGACTTTGAGAAAAATGATCGAATTTAGGGGAATTGGGGTTAGAAAAAAAAGAAGGAAAAAGTCAGGCGAATCTGGGTACGAAACTGACCTATTTTTCAAGATGGGAAATTTTTCTCCGCATCACGGAGTGGTCGCGGACTCTTCTGCCTTAAAATATTTTTTTGCGACTAAATATTTAAATGCACCTCCGCATTTTGGACTTGCTTCCAGACATGGATTACTTGATTGTTTCTCATGTTAAACTATCTTATAAAACTTCTAAACATCATGAGATCTATCCTATCACAAATCACAATTCTTGAATCCATAAATTCAAATTTAAGGAAAGATAAGAGCCAAGTCTAGAGATGTTTTCTAGTCATTTTATAAAGTCTTTTGCAATCCTTTTAAACTTTTTTAAGACTTAAGCATTGAGTTGAGTAAGAGTAAGAGTAAAGTTCATTTGTTCAAAAGAATATACGGGAACTAAGTACTCCGAAGGGTTAGTTTTTTTTTTTTTAAACAAGAAATGTAACACCGATTTCCAAGAAAGATTTTAAGCTAGTTTTTGAGTAAAAATATCAAACAACAAAAAGAGTTATCTTCTTAAACATATGAGTTGAGCATATTTTCGGAGTAGTATTGAGTACCGATACGGGGATGAGTTCATAAAAGCTAAAGTCTCCATAAACCATGTAACCATCACGGGTAGAATGAGTCATACTTTTTAGATGATTCCTTAATGCTTTTTAGCATAGTCTAGTAGATCCACTTAGTTGAGGCGTTCTGTATCCTAGCAAGTTATAGGAAAGTTCTAGCAACAGTGGTGAGACATTGTACCATCATATAACTCATAGTGATGGTTGTCGGGTAGAGAAACTCCCACAAAAGTATATTACTTTATTATATATATGCATTGAGTTGTTATTGTATTTTTCAATACATTGAATTGCTACCTACTATTTAAATGCTTTGTATAAACTGCATCTTCAATGTTGTTTATTTATGCATTGAGTTGAGTATCCAAGAGTTGTGTAAAGCTGAGGTAAGTGTGTCTTTCAGAATTCAATTCAAGCTTATGTCATGTTTAGTTTTCCGCTCGCATGCTTGCACATTCAATGTACTGATGCCTTTTGGCCTGCATCATGTTATGATGCAAATAAAGGTTATCAGGATTAGCATCCAACGCCTCGTTGATCCAATCGTGCAGTCAGACTCAGTTTATGAGTCTTCTTGATTTCCAGAGGATACCTTCGGTTATGTTTAGTTTTGATGCTTTGTTCATTTCATTTGTTAGGATGATCGAGGGTCTTGTTCCGATATCCCTGTTAGTATTTAGAGGAATCATAGGCAGTTAGTTATTTTTTCTTTAGTCTTGTAGTTCAGTTGTTTTACTATATGACTTGAGTTGCCACTTTGGCTAAGTTGAATGTTCATCCTTAAGCATTCTAAGTTTCTTTGAGACAGTTGTTTTAAAATGCATTTGATTTCTATAATTATGCGTAAAGTCTTCTGCTGAGAGTCTAGCCAGGCCAAGGGTTCTCTTGGGACCAACAATGGTTCTCGAATTCTAGTCGCGCTATTACGACCGGGAAGTACCCCCTAGAAGTAACACGGCGTACTTGACCTCTCGGAGGTCTTGTACAAGCCTCTTAGCTTTCATTCATCCCATAGGTATGAAAAGTGTGCGGAATGAAAATATTTTCACAATAAAATCAATAAGGAAACTCTTTTATCAAACATAAGAAGAACTAAGTGTCACAATCACAAGCCATCTTAGACACATCTTATTATCATAGGGTCATAATCCTTACATAAAAAAGAAACTCATGTATAGTACAAAGTATTTAATCATAAGGAAACAAAAAAGAACATCCATGTCCTCGAACATATGAGGACATACCAAGAGGCTTGAGAGAACAATATACTTCCCAAGATTCAAATCTAGGATCCTCACTTCCTTCCACCTAACTTGTAGAGATAGAGAAGAATATCGAGTTAGTACAATTAACCACTAAGTATGCAATATACAAAAACATGATTTAAAAAGGACATTTTAGTTGAAATATGATTTTCATGCTATTATGATAAAACTTCATGAATCAAGTGTAAAGACATCTTACAAGTCAATCATTTTAACACACAAGGTAATATTCACATAATTCTCAATATATAACCATATTTTTAAGTAAACCATTAATCATTTAGACCCTCTATCCTAAGTGATCCTAAGACGCACCTAGGTAAGACATGCAGAGACCGCCATACAACCTCTTCAATACACACCTAAGTGTTCCTTAAGACTACCAAAGATAAGGATATTTTATCGCAACTCAACAAGTCAACATTCATTACTAGAGATACTAGAGGAAACATTCATGCATTTAAGAACTCCACATAAAGGTTACCCCCTAGGATAACTCTAAGTTGCACTAGCTAATTCTATGTGGGTACATAGTTAAGGGATATGGAGATTGCTTCTAAATACTACATCTCAACTAACGAAGAGTACCCATCTCAAGAGGTTACTATTGGATATTACATCTCTACTCACGAAGAGTATCCACCCCTTTTTAAAATCCTCTCGGTGCTAAGCATTAATCCGCACGGAGTTTTAGACTTTCATTACATTCATTAGCTATAGGTTAAAGGATTGCTACTAAGTACTACATCTCAACTTAAAAAGAGTACTCATCCCAACCTATTATTCATTCATTGGAAAGCTCTTAGGAATATTGAGGTCGTTCCTAGACACTACCTCTCTACTCACGAAGAGTGTCCACCCTAGAATCCCCCATTCATTCATTAGAGTTCTATTGAGAAAGCTTTTTAGTAGACTCTCATTCAGTTTTCATTAGCTTCACTCACTCATTCATTCATTCATTCATTGTGTGTGTATATGTGAGAAAGATTTTCACATAATCACCATCATTCAATACATTGTATTCTAAACATGATCATACTATATTCATCATAATCCACACACAACAATACTTCACATTTACATCATACTTCAATTAGTCATATAATCCTTAAGACACATTCATAACTTCATAACACATCTCTATACATATACATCATAACATCACTTTACTTCACATTCAATGCCTTCAAGGCCATAATCACAATTCACAAATATATATTCATATGCATTAACTAAATACCACCACCATAAGTGGACCATACCACACAAGATCAATCAAATAAGAACTAGAAAAAATTGGTCAACTTACCCTTCATCCAAGCCATGATTACCCTTTATCAATTCTCCATCAATTCATTATAATTAGGCATGAATAGCAGTAGATAACCATAATACAACATAGTATAAATACAATTCTAACAATATCCAATCACATTCATTAAACCCACTTCATAAGCCAAAATTAGAGAATTAAGATGCTCATGGGTCCATGGAGTTTTTTTATATCATAAAACCATCAATTAACATTGAAAACATCATAATTGATCCATTAAAACCTTCTAATGCAAGAACTCATGCTCATAATTCAAATTAGGAGTTTTAGAATTTTTGAAATCTTTTGAAAACCCTTTGAATTTGATCCTTGAATGATAGAAGAATCAAGGATGAAATCACCATACCTTATTGGTAGAGAGCCCACGAAATTAGGGTTGAGACTTGGAGAATTTGACCTTCGTCCTTAGAGCTACAAAGCTCATCAATGGAGGTTTTAGAGAGAGAGAGAATGGAGAGTTTTTGATTTTCAACTTGAGGGTTTTGTTTTTGATTGGTGAAATAGGGGTAGAAGTGACTCAAAAACCGTTTATAATAAATCCCCAAAGTACCCAAAACACCAGTATACTACATGTGTAAGATCCCGAAAATAAATTAGGTGAAGATACAGCCTAACGTGGTTGTCATGACGGTCTAAGTTCCTAAATTATTCTATAATGTGGTATTGAGGCAGTGTCTAAGATTTTAGGTGCATTGGAAGTCAAACGTCAAGGGACGACCAAGACATTCGACGACTAAGTCACCTATGTGCCTCATATGTGGTTTATGTATTTATGTGTGATTCATGAGTTTATAAGGTACTTAAATGAGTTATTATGGTGTATATAGACAGTGTGTAAATTTTCGTGAAGTTTGGAGGTCAAACGTCCAAGAACGTCCATGACGTTCGAAAGATGTGCCTTGAAATGACCTTGTGTGTGTAGGCATGTTTCGTCGAGTTTTACGTGTTTGTTTTGGGTGAAATTCATCTGAGAGGTACTAAACTCATATAAGATCATGATTTAGTTGGAAACGTCCGGGAATATATCCCCAAGGACCATCCAAGGGTCCTTGAGGAAGGACCCTTCAAGAGTGTCCAAGACTGCCCAAGACAGCCCACCAACGGATGGCAATCGACGCCCCGTTGGTGAGGTATAATCGATGGAGACTTAGGCGTGTGGGATAGGAAGACAAATACCAGCCTCAGTCCCCAACCACGGACCAACAGGATGGTCCGTTGGTCAAGGGATGGGCCATCGATGGTCTTCTATCGGTGAAGGCTGTCTCCTGCGCAGTTCACTGTAAGTTCAAGGGGTGAATTGGTAAATTCACCCCACTTAATATTGGAGGTTCGTAAGTGGTATTTTGGGTATTTTAGACATGCATTTAGGTCTTTAACATTTAGAAGAATTCATTTTTCAAAAATCAAAACCCCAAAATCCCTTAGAAATTCCTTAAGACTCCATTAAAACCAAACTCAAGGAAGAGCTTGGATTGGAGATTTGAGTGGAAATTATTCATCAAATTGGAGGATTAGATTCATTGAGGTATGTTTTTTGATCCTTGAAACTCTATTCATCAAGGAGCCCAAATTCAAAGAAGTTTTCTAAAGTTTTTCAAAGAGGAATTGTCCAATTTTATTATCTATCCATGGGTTCTTGCATTAATGGTTTTTAATCATTTAATAGTGATTTAATTGTTGTTAATTATATGATTTTAACTTAATTAACCTATGAAATCATGTAATTAATGAACCCTAGTTTTTGACTACTTTATGGGTTACTTGATATTGACTTAATGCTTATGAATTATGGTGTAGTTTTCTATGGGTTATCTAATGATGTAAGAATTGTATTCAATTGATATCTAATTGGTATTAGATTGATAAATATATATTGAATTGACTTATATTTATTGAGTGTTATGATTTATGCATTAATTTGATGTTCGTGGTCATGGGTAAGGGCCTTATGGTATTGAATTGGATGATTTAAACATGGATTGAAGTGGAGAGAATTGATTGGAGGTACACTGCACTATTTCTATTTATTCTCTTGAATTATATTGTTATTGGTATGGTCCACTTATGGTGGTGGTGTTATGTGATTGATGTGGCCTTGTCGGCGTTATTTTAAGTATTATGATAATTATGGCCTTGTCGTCAACTACTTGAAGTAATATGATGATTTTTGTAGTGATTATGTGATTTATGATCATATCTACCTATATGTGAAGTAATGTGAAAGTATGTGTTCTTCTATTGAAGTTGTTAGGTGATCATGTCAGACTAGGACTATGTGTTCATGTGTGTAGTCTTAGAGTTAATGTATTCCTACTTGAATATATGAGTTTATGATGGTTATATTGATGATGATATATTAGTGTATAGGATGACTTAGAGATGATAATGTTTTTTCCTATGTGCTTCTAGAATGACATGTAATATGTGCTAAAGTAAAGTACGTTGTGTCTTGTTTTGGTAGACTCGTGTCCCTTACTTGATTCATGAATAAAGTGAATATGTGATGTATTGAATTAGGAGGCTAAAGAATCTTAGTCTTGTATGTATGAATATGATGATAAGAGGGTCATTTATGTGAAACCTTGAACCTAGAGGTAAGGTTATGAACCTTGAAGTAGAAAGCCGTAATGGTATCCTTCTTGTAATGAATGATGGACTTAAGGTTGATTGGATGGAATGGAATCATATCAATTCTTAGTAAAGTCATGATGAGCTTCTTGTCGCCATTGTAAGGCAGCCCTAGGGGACCTCTTTGCTAGGGTAAATGTAATTGGGTTATGAACTTGGTATGGAACCCCTTTGTATGAACCTTAAGGTGAATTACTCTATGAGAACAAAGGCTAGCACCGAGTGAGTATGGTAAGGGAAATAGTTCTAGTTAAAGTATGAGGTTAGAATACAAATTAAGCCCTTCATATTCCTTAACCATGTGCGTACATGGGATGTGTCCAAGTTCTACCATTGGCAAGTAGAACACCCTCCATTGGAGAAGGTTACATCTCCGGATTCCATGTTTTGCTACCATGGTCTATGTCGGTTATTTCCTATTCTCATCATGTGGGATACCTATTAGCATTAGAGAAGTTCTATGAAGTTTAGGTGGTGGTATGGGACGCTATCTACACATTGCACAATAGGCTTTGAAGATGTTAGTGAGAGTCCCTAGGTCTTATCCAAGACCATTACTTGAATGTCCTCTATGTGATGAAGGTGTCTTAATGAACTAATGAAATAATGACTTATGTTAGAAAGTATGAAAGGGATGAGTACTTAGAAAGTATGAAAGGGATGAGTACCTAATCGAGATTGACTTAAGGATTCCTTAGTTAAAGTGTGAAGAGGGCATAAGGGATGATCTCTTCATGTCTTATCTATGGAAGTCTTGAGAATAACTCTAGTTAGGGAAATTGGATTCTTTTGGCATGATCTAAACTTAGGTAGTCTTAAGGATTATTTAGGTAATCTTGAAGAGAGGGTATGGGCGTTCTCTTCTAGGAGTACTTAAGCAAGTCTTTTGATAGCCTTTGTAGAGAGAATGTCATGTCATATATGTTATGTGTTTAGTGTATTGTAAGTGTATGTGTCTCATTATAAGTAGTCTTGAGGATCGTTTAGGCACACTTTGAGAGGGTGTATGGGTGGTCTATCTTTGTGTTGCTTAAGTGAGTCTTAGGATAGCTTTTAGTGGGATGATTACGTGCTAGAAGGTTTTTAAGATGAAGTGAAGAGACTTCACTGTAACAGTGAAGAACTTCACTGTAGAGTGAAGTGAGGTTACTGTAAAGTGATCTAAAAAATGCTATGAATTGTTTAAATGTTATATTATGTGTTTCTAAGTTGATAAATGTTGTTCTTATGATCATATTATGATATTTAACTGAAAAGATGCATATTTCCAAAAACGACTCTTTTCATGGTTTTTATGCATTATGCCATACTTAGTACATGTGGTTGTACTAATTCCATGTTTTTATCTATATCTATAGTGGTTGGTAGGTGAGGAGTGATACACTCAAATTATACTTCCCTAAAGAAGTATAAGCGGTCGTATCAAGTAGACAACCCAATTGTTAGGTTGGGGTTGATCCCATGAGGAAAATGATTTAGACTTAACATTAATCTACGATTACATCTATTTAGTCAAGTCCTTTCCGAAAATAGTTAAATAAAAGGGGGGGTTTTGTGAAACAAAAAATTGTTCTATTATTCCTAAGTAAAAAAGTAGCAAGATTAAAACTTTAGTGTTTATCAAGTGATGAGGAAAACTAGGGCGTAAGTGTTCCCCATAGGTTCATAACGCGATAACTCTAGCTATAACAATTCTTTCCTAGTGTCTTGCATGCAAAGTGGCAAGTTATGTATCTCTAATTCCTTGGTCCGGCAACTAAACAATTTCACCCCGTACCTTGGTCTGGCTACGTGTGTTGAATTACTCACCCTTACCCTTACCTCATATTAAGCATCATATTCTATGTATGGCTAAGTTACTACTTCGCACCAATTGAGAATAGTCTATTGGATAGTGTATACTAAATCTATGTTGATAATTCTTCTCCTATTAACTACCTCCTTGGTTCGACAAATATTAATATGTCAAGTTCTAACGTGTGCACTCGTTAAAAAGAATGATAAACGAAAGAATTATCAATACATGCAAAATCCTATTCTAGAATTGTTATTTAGCTAGTTTTATCTTGTTACTTACCCATGGTTCCCACAACCCTAGTTATGGATTTAGTTACCCGTGCTTAGCATTACACAATTCATGGTTATTAAACAAGAATTCATATACTTACTTTGACAAGTTAAAAGAAAATCCAGAAATATCACTTGAATTAACGAAAATATAGTAAGAATCGATTCCGGAAAATTGAAGTAATTCCCAAAATCTAAAGTTCAACTTCCAATAATAAGAGTATGAAAAATTAGTAAAAAGTCTAACCCCAAAAATGAGGTTTTTAGTCCTATTTATAATAATAAAGTACTAAAATAAAAATAATTTCTAAATAAGGAAAAAATTGTCCAAATCGCGTCTTCAGTCGACGACCCAACTGACGGTCCGTTGATGGAACGACGGACCGTCGACAACTTTTGTCGGTCCACACTTGAAATCTTTTTCAGCCTCCACTTTTGCATACTTTCTGTTACCATCGACGGACCAACATCACGGTCCGTAGAAGGATCTACGGTCCGTCAATGGCCTCCGTTCCTCCATACTTAGTGGTTTTTTCAAATCAGGTACTGGGACTACTTTTTGTTACCATCAACGATTTGCCAGGATGGTCCGTCAGTCAGTCAACGGACCGTCGATCCTTCCGTAGCCCCACACTTGGTCATAATTCCCCGATTTTATTTCAGCAGCTTGAATCTCCAGTCAACGATCATCACCTACGGACCGTCGATGGGTCGACGGACCGTCGGTGGCTCCGTGGGTCATCACTTCTGCACTGATTTCAGCACAGTCTTCAGCGTTTCCGTTCTGGACAATTTTCCTACAAACACAGATAAAAATACATTAAAATTACTACAAAAAGGCCTTAGACACACACTAAACTTAAGGAAAAAGCATTGAAAGTACCGTGAAACCACGGTACATAAACACCCTTAACTTAAATTCGTTGTTTGTCCTCAAGCGAAGCACTATGACTCACCACAACACTTTTGTACAAAAGTATCTTCATTTAAGCTTTCACAATCATCTGGCTATCAATCCCGATTATTTTCATTGTTTTTATACATGATATCACTCTTAGGCTCATTCATGTGGATCAGACCATGACACAGACTCACCACGCACCGACACCTCTCCTCTTTTATCTCTCAGTACGGTACCAACTTTCCAATATTGTAACTAGTGTCCTCACTTTAAAAACAACATCCTTTTTTTTCACACAGTGATTTCAATTTGAGTATAAGGATTATTTTTCAACACTCGCTGTCAGAACAACTTCACACCTAACTGATACTTGTCGCCATAGGCTTGCCCGTATTTTCACTGCTTTGAGTTCACCATATTAGACTCTCAGGATCACAATAGGACTTTCTTGGCTTGTAACGTAGGCTCAGGGTCAGGTAGGATACATTTGGATGCATTTTAGTGACTTGTTGCCCTCCTTGACATAACTGCTAAGCGTCCTACCTTTTCATCGTTTATTATGCCCTACTCTTCATTTTCTTATATTCTTTGCCTTGCTTTTTTCCTTTCGTGCAAATGACTTTTCTTTTATCTTTATTTTCATCATATTCAAATTTTTCACTTGATTTCAACTTTGATTGAGCCACTTTTCTTTTCTTTTTTCATTTTTTTTACATTGATTCTGTCAACCCTGCTTTCCGGAACATTCCTCATAATAGCCACCCTCAACTCATGGCTTTGCCATGAGTCAAGGTACACAATACCCAAAGTTGGATCAGGTCCAGGACGAGATTGGTTTCTGCATTAGCCACCCTCAACTTATGCTTTTGGCATAAGCTGAGATGCACATGTCCAAGGAGAGACACGGGCCAATACATTGTACCCAGAAAAGATGAGTTGGGGTAGAAAAGAAAGGTCCATTGTAAGCTCAAATCATTTGGATCAAAAAGGATTAATTTCATGTGGTTTTCTTTCATTTAGTCTAAAGATTGACTATTTTGAACAAGAGCCTATGATCCTTTCCTAATTGTCTAACACAGGTTACTTTTTGCAGGACTATCCGGGCAAGTTATAGCTAGGTACCAACGGTGGACTATTCAACTTTCCTCACACTGACTTAACACCTCATTGCCCTACCAAATTATCGGACACCTAGTTCGAGCGTTAGATCGAGGTTCTTGCAATGGTTTATCTCTATGTCATGGTTAGAGCCAACATTTTTACATTTACTATGCCTAATCATTCAAGCATTCTCTTCCAAACGGGACATCATTGTATTTAGCCATCATGCTTCAGATTTCATATTCATACTTTGTACAAGATACTAAACAGGCCGGTTCAACAATAAAATAATCAGTCTCTTGGGGCAAAAGAACACAGGCAAGAAAACCCCAAGAGAGGATCGTGAGTTGGGCTACTTAGAAATCACCCTAACACCCACTTTCCATATACCCCACCCCCAACAAGAAAGCATGCAATTGTCCCCAATGCATAAGAAATATAAGAATAAGGTGGTAGGTGAAGCAAACCTGAGGCGCATATCACCGAAGATCAACAAGCGGGCGGGTCTGGTTGCCCAAAACCTGCTCTATCAGTAGGAGGGACACCATCAGTAGTGTCTGCAGCAATGTCAGCTCCCTCAGTAGTGCTCCTCGCAACATCAACAATCCTGGAGCTAGACGCCCCAGAAGCCAACTCATGATCCCTCATCTGCCGGGCCTCCTCATCCATCAACGAAGATCTTCTCGCAGCGTCCAACTCAGTACGCTCTCTCTTCCTAGCACGAGCCTCATCACCATCTCTGGTCTGTTGCCTCTTGGCATGCTCACGTGGCGTAGGCGGTGGCGGTGGTGCAGCGATGGTCTGGAACAGTGCAGCAAGCACCGTATCCTCAGCAGGCTCTGCAGGTGAGGCCTCGGGCTCAGGTACCCGCACATCCAGAATGGCATCCACATCAGCCCTCAGACTCGCCACAACATCCTGGAGAGTCATCAAGTCAATAGTAGGGGTTGGCCGGGCAAGAACTTTCAACTCGAAGGCGTCAAGGCGCTGGTGGACTGCTATAATCTGCCTCTCAATCTGCTGGGCAATCCTCTTATCGATCAGCTCCTCCGCCTCAACAATGGACTTCTGCATCCAGGGCTGGATATGATGCAGCAGTGTGGCCATCTAGGCCTCCAACTTCTGGACCCTAGGGACCAGTGCTGCAGATGGAGTAGAGCGGGAGTAACTCGGAGCTGTGCTAGTACCTGGGATGGAATCAACCGGGGTGGCGCCGGTAGTCTCTTATGTAGCCTGATCATCCCCTTGGGATTGATCTACCGTGTCCGCTAAGTTCTCTCCTAGAGGCTGCACCTCCACTCTGGGCCCTCTGTTGGGTGCCGCCTCATTGGCCTCATCCCGGATGAGACCGATATCAACTGTCCCAGTAGGAGTCCTGAGAACATTAATATGTCATATGGGCACTCCAGCAGACCTGCACAACTCAAAAATCATGCACGGAAAAGGGTACGTAGTGGTGGCCTTAAAGGCCCTCTCATGAATGACTGCCAGCAACAGTCTCGGAACATCCACATCAAACCCGGCAACCATAGCATCTACCAATACTGCTCTATCCCATGTCAGAATGTTGTCAGCAGCAGTGGGGGATAGGCAGTGATGAACCAATAGCCAGATGAATTTGGCCGAGAATGTGAGGTTGGCCTTCTTGATAATACCTCTGGGCTCCAGCACCCAATCTGCACCCTCACCATCTACATAAATGTGCTGAGCTATCCACCTCTTGGTGGTCTCTCGCACCACCCTATCGCGCTGGAAGTGGCCCTCCTTAATCAGCTTCCACCGGTAGTCGAACTCGGGGGTAAGGGTCTCCCTGGTAGCATCTGTATCAGCACCGTATAAGAAACGCCGAATGGTGGGTAAGGAGATGTCCACCCTGCGGACACGGACTCGAACATGGGTGAGGGGAGCCTGTTTAGCGAGATTAGACTGCCTATCCAAATAAGACCGGAGAGTCGCTACGTAGGAAGCGTAGAAATCCCTCACCAACTCCTTACTATAGCGCCATACGCTCCTAGCCATCCACTCGAGCTGATGGCGGGTAAAGAGATCATGTATGGCCGACATGGTATAGAGACTCCCTATAAGAACTAGCCGCTCGACTGTCAGAGTCCGAGTCATGACCCCCTTGTCATTAAGCATCTTCGCATCCCTGTACACCTCGTATTGTCCTTCTATACACCATCGGTTAGGCTGATCAGCAATTGGTACAGGGACGTTGGTCGGGGGTGCTGGAGTAGAGTCATCACTATCGGCCTCATCAGCCGAGGCATAGTGAGAGGGTGCAGCAGGAACAGTGGCACCATGCAAACCAGACGCTCCCTCAGACCCGGAAGCCTCCTCGAAGACGGATGCTCCCTCAGACCCGGAAGACTCCTCGGAGCCAGACGCTTCCTCAGAACCCGCTACGGACCCATACGGTGTGCCGGTCAGTGTGCACTCCTCATCAGACTGGGAGGCAGTGACTACGCCGGACGCCGTTGTCATGACCCGGATTCTGGAATCCGAATCGCCACCTGCGTTGTTGACCTCTCAGAGGTCGCAGACAAGCCTCATCTTAAATTCATCACATTCGTCTAGTTAAATTTGCGAAAAATTTAAAACTTTTTATATGTATGAAGTTTACTTAGACTTCATATAGTCATTACGTATTAAATATTATACTAAGCTCAACATAAGAGAACAACCATCTATCATAAAGAATCAATTCAAAACTGTAGATGAATATATCATAAATAGTTTGCCAAACACGGCCTTATTACAAAGCTTCGAAATGAAAGTATGAAAGAAACACTAGGGACAACATCCACTAGCTATGTCTAAAACTAAGGCTAGACTAAAACTATAGCATCCTCGAAATCAAGAGGACCTACCAAATGGTTTGGAGAAAGCTGAAGTCCAAACCGCTGCAAGTGTCGTCAATCTACCCTCTGACCTACACTTATAAAAATAGTAAATAGTAGGGGGTTAGTACACCACTTGTACTAAGTATGGGTGTATGCACACATACACATAAAGCTATGCATGATCAATGAAAGCTCATCTTAAACAACATGCCATTTCTGGAAAGTCTAGTCATTAGACTTTCCTAATTCGTTAGTTGTGAATTGTGGTATGAATATGATGTATTTTAATGCATTCAAAGCACACAAATCATTTTCTATATGATTATAAGACATTAGTATCATCAACATAATTTTAGAACAACTCGAGCGAAGATTTGAAAATTTGATCCTCCAAACCCGAGAGCTCCAATTTTGACACTTAGATTATTTTTCAGTCTTTTTCTTCTTCTTGTTGTGTAGTGCAATAATTCCTTTAGTCCTATGTTTTACTTACAAGTGCAATGATTCATTGTAGTCCCATACCCACAATGAATCGATGTAAGTAATCCAAGGACTAAGGAATGATTTCCCTACCTTATAGTGAGTCATTCTTTACAATACATATTCATTACATTTCATAAGCCATTCTCTATTGGTCATGCCATTTATTTCATTAATTTCATGTTAGGGAAGTCATGGGGTATTTAGTTAACGTTATGTTTCTACTTCCCTTTATTGGCATCATATAAGAAGTCATTATAAGCCAATCTTATTTGGCTTTGCCCATTATTTGATGAAACTTCATGAGTGTGACATTGGCAATTGACATTCTTAAGCTCTTCTTCATTGCTCACTCTGAACATACGTTCCATCATCATCATCATTCTCACTTTCATAGTGACATCATTAGGAATTTGATGATGCAAGCTTAACTTGAAATCCAGTGTCTTCCCCACACTGAAAAGAGGTGATTCACCGGTTAAAATAAATCTAGATCGTGTGAGCTACTCATGAAATCCAGTGTCTGTCCCACTCCAAAAAGGGGTGATCCCCGACTAAGGCAAATCCATCTCAAGTGTTCACTCCACACTGAAAAGGATTGGCTCACGACTATACTGAACAAAGAACATATCATGAGCATTAACCGACATAGATGATGTGAGGTAAACATGAAATCCATTGTATGCCCCATACTGAAAAGGGGTGGAATCACCTGCCAAAGTGAAATCGAACATGCCTAGCTCGCTTAGGTGGAAACCACTGGCTAGTTCCTATGTTGGCTAGACATAGTTCGAAGACTAGGGACTTAATTAGACTACTTATCCACCTCGGTGGTAGCCTCGTCTCATGAGACTTACACGTGCAAGCACATGCTCATAACTAGTCTATCGGTTCTGTACTCACTTTCATTATCTTCTTTATCTTTTAGGGTTGACTCAAGCATTATGGAAGATTACTTCTAGATTGAGATTTACTTACTCTTTTGATGACTTGTCATCCTTACTTTACATTGATGAAATGTGAATTGTCCTTACATATCATCCTTACTTTACATTGATGAAATGTGAATTGTCCTTACGTATCATCCTTACTTTACATTGATGAAATGTGAATTGTCCTTACATATCATCCTTACTTTACATTGATGAGATGTGAATTGTCCTTACATATCATCCTTAGGTGTAAATGAGACTAGTCTCACACATTCTAACACCTTCATTCGTGAGTATTGTTTGAACATAGTAGATTAGGTGTAAGTAAGACTTGTCTCACTTGCTTTAACACCCCATTCTTGTAACTTACTTAATTTCAACCCCTTTAATTATGTTATAACTCATGTTACTTCTTTACTTTAGTGTAGTAGCTTCATATCATCGTTTGTGGATGATGAGCACTTCATTCAATGAGTTACATTCGTTCATGGTTCATTCTTATAGAACATGTTGGGAGTTGTCCCAATGAATGGCATGCCCTTGGTTATGGATTCATTGAATAACTTTAGAAGTACTTATAATAATTTTATACACTAACTACACAAGATTGGCATATGATTAGTATTGGCCTCAACATTTGGGATGTTAAACTAGCAAACCATTTTTGTTGGCATAAGCCAATTTTACGTATGTTAATATTTAAATTGAATATGTATGAACCTTTAGCAAATCTTTGAATCATTTACATAAGATCCTAGACAGTATCATGCATTCGTTTTCACAAAGTAGTGTTAGCCAATTTTATTGGCATCAGATAGTCAATTCATTCAAGATGTGATTTCATAGAGATCTTTTAAGCCAATCTTAGTTCATGACTTTAGGCATAACGTTTTTAAGCATCTTGGACAGCATCATATTAACATTTGATGAATATAACATCTTCATAAAGTCACAGTAAGCATGCATTAAGACGTCACACATCACACTTAACGGTTTTCGAACAGATCTTAGTAATACATCGTTCTTTAATTCACGTAAAGAACCCTTAGCATCAAACGAGTTCAATTCATAATTCACTCGACATTCATAATTCAAGAACATTACACATAATATCATCCAGCACTACATACCAACAACATGATCTCTAACCTATTCAACATTGAATAAAAAAGGATACTAGGGACAAAGGTGTTCGACGAGAACACGGGAACAACCCTAGTTTTCAAGATCTTTGAATCGTTGGAAAGAAAGTTCTCTTGGAGTCCAGGAGAGAAACCCATACCTTGAGTAGAACTTAATCTACGAAGACCACCTCGAACAAACCTTGAAGATACCTTTAAATTGCCTAAGAACGTCTATGCACTTTTCCGTTTTAGTGTTCTTTGTTTACTGCCTCTTTCTTGCGTTTTTGTACTAAGTGTTTTGATCGTGAATGATTAGGTTTAGGAACTGACTTTGACTTATTCAACTAAGGCTATTTTAGTAAATTAACAAATTGATTAGTAAATTACCAAAACGCCCTTCCTAAGTTGACTAAATATAGGAAGATGTTGACTTTGACCGAAATCTGGAAATCGGCATTGACCTTTGTTTTGGTCAACATTTTGACTTTAATTAATTAATTAAATCCTCAATTTAATTAATTTAGGGTCCTAGGAAAATTACTAAATACCCCTAAGTCTTTGTGACTATAGCTAACCCTTTTGGACCATCCTAGGTTAGATACTAGGTTGTCCCTTTAACTAGTACTAGGTTCCACCTGATTTGCCCTAGGTTGTCGGGTGCATTAGAGGGTCCAATTCGATTAGTCCTAGGTTAGTTGACTAGTTAGGATAGTTGGTTAGGGCTTAGAGTTAGTTAGGTTGGCTGGTCCCACATGGAGGGACCCGCCTATGCGTGTCTTGCCGAACTGCCCTAACCGAATTCGGTTAGGGTGGTTCCGTGGTCCCCTTGTCCGGTTCCTTCATGTGTGTTGCCCATGTGATTGAACATGGGTTTATTGCACTTTCCTAACTAATTTATCTTGATGGATCATTTGGGAAAGTTTACTTATTGTCCCAAGGACCCTCACCATGCCTTGGGCAGTGTTTAATCTACATGATCATTTTAGATGGTCATGTGGAATGGTATCTAGGATTGACAGTTGGATGCCTCATACCTTTTGTGAGTTGGACGACATATATTTTATTAGCTTAGGGTCTTCATTGCAGGTACATTTCTTAAACATCAATCTTGCATTGGGGTATCAACCCAAAAAATATATTTCATATTCGTATATAGAAAATTGGCTAATATCTCTTAGCCAATTTTTCTATACTATGACCAATATTTCTCAATATTGAGCTTAGGGGTGCCTATGTACCTCTAATAGGATTTCTTAAGGACATACTGGGATCTTCATTAGACATGTGATTTTTAGGAATGTTACATTATCCCCCCCTTAGGAATATTCGTCCTCGAATGACACTTACACATCATTTAAACAAAGAGGGTGATTTTCGAAAGTTACTTTATCATGCTTAAACTTTTCTGTTTTGTGAATATCTGATTCACACTTATTTGGATGATGCATAACATTCAAGCTTATATGAAGCTTCATATTTGAGGTTGAGGAATTTCCTTCTCAATCACACTTAACTTAATGCACATCACCACTCATGCAATACAAAAATCATGTCTATGCTACACAAAAACAGCAACATGAAATGCAAACATGACTTAATTTTAACTCACATAGTGCTATTATAGGACATATGATTAGTGGCCTATCACACCTAATCAACTAAAGCACTTATACTTAGAGTTTTCTTAAACATAAACCAGACTTAGGAAGAGAATATCTAACCTTAAGAACTGAACAAATGAGGGTAGCGGGATCTCATATCGCCCTCTGCCTCCCACGTTGATCCCTCAACAAGATGGTTCTGCCATAGGACCCTCACTGTGGCAACCTCCTTGTTCCTCAGCCGCTTCACTTGGCGTTCTAAAAATTTGACTGGAGCCTCTTCATAAGAAAGGTTCTCATCAACTCCTAACCCTTCAACAGGCAGGATGGATGCTGGATCGCCTAGACATTTCTTAAGCATAGAAACGTGAAACACTGGATGAACAAAAGCCAAGTCTTGAGGTAATTTCAGCTCGTATGCAACGTTTCCCACTCACTACAAGATCTCATAAGGACCTATATACTTGGGACTCAGCTTGCCTTTCTTACCAAACCTCATCACCCCTTTCATGGGTGATATCTTCAGGTAAACTTGATCACCCACCTCAAACTCAAGAGCTCTCTTTTGGTTATCTGCATAGGGTTTCTGACGACCATAAGGAGTAGCCAACCTATCCTTAATCATCTTCACCTTCTCCACAGCCTCATGCACGATCTCGGGACCAAGGATGGCCGATTATCCTACTTCGAACCAACCAATCAGAGATCTACATCTTCGGCCATATAATGATTCGAAAGGTGCCATTCCAATACTGGAATGGTAGCTATTATTGTAAGAGAACTCTATCAGCTACAAGTGATCATTCAAACTCCCCTTGAAGTCAATAACACATGCTCTCAACATGTCTTCAAGGTTCTGGATGGTACACTCTGCTTGCCCATCTGTATGCGGATGGAAAGCAGTACTAAGCTTCACCTGTGTACCCAAACTTTTCTGGAAAGATTTCCAAAAATGAGAAGTGAATGGAGCCCATCTGTCCAAAATAATAGATAGAGGAATCCCATGCCATCTCACTATCTCGTCTATATAAAGCTTGGCATAGTCTTCGGCCTTGAAGGTAGACTTCACAGGTATAAAGTGAGTGGACTTGGTCATTTTGTCAATAATAACTTAAATGGAATCATGTAATTTCCTAGTCTTTGGTAGACCAACCACAAAATCCAAATTTATAGCCTCCCACTTCCACGTTGGGATCCCAATGTGAGACCTCCAAGCTTAAGGTGTTCGGCCTTAACCTGTTGGCAGTTCGGACACTCCTCCACGAACTTAGAGATGTCTCTCCTCATGCCTTCCCACCAATAAACCTCTTTAAGGTCTTGGTACATTTTGGTGGCACTTGGATGTATGGAATATCGGGAACCATGAGCTTCTGCCAAAATACTTGACCTCAAATCATTCACATTGGGCACACAAAAGTTGTGCTGATATCTGAGTACGCCATCTCCACCTAATGAGAAGGACTCATTTAACCTGCTCAATACCGAGTCTTTAAACTCCATGAGTATTGGGTCAAGGTGTTGATTGGCTTTAACATCTACAACAAATGAGGATTCAAAACTTGAGTGAACCGAAACACCCCTACTTGGTTCATCTGTCAGCCGTACACCCAATCTTGCCAATTGGTGCACCTCTTTAACCAGTGCCTTCTTCTCATCATCAATATGTGAAACGCTGCCCATACTCAGTCTGGTCAATGCATCGGCCACCACGTTGGCCTTACCTGGGTGATAGTACAGAATCATGTCATAATCCTTGAGAAGTTCTAGCCATCTCCTATGATGAAGATTCAACTCCCTCTGCGTGAATGCATACTGAAGACACTTATGGTCAGTATACACATCAATATGTACACCATATAAATAATGTCTCCATATCTTCAACGCAAAGACAACCACGGCTAGTTCAAGGTAGTGAGCAGGGTAGTTCTTTTCGTGGACTTTTAATTGTCTTGATGCATATGCAATCACCTTACCATTCTGTATAAGAACACATCCCAAACCTACTCGGAAAGCATCACAATATACCAGATACCCCTCATCACTTCTCGGCAACATCAATACTGGGGCCGACGTTAGTCGGTCCTTGAGTTCTTGAAAACTCTTTTCACATTTCTCGTACCACTCAAACTTTGCCTTTTTCTTTGTCAATGCGATCAATGGTGCAGTAACAGTGGAAAACCCTTCCACAAACCTGTGATAATAATTGGCTAAACCTAGAAAGCTCCGAATATCTGTAGGAGTAAGGGGTCTCAGCCAATTCTTCACCTGCTCAACCTTCTTAGGATCAACTTCAACACCTTGGTCTATCACAACATGACCAAGAAAGGTCAATGATCTCAACCAGTATTCACATTTGCTGAACTTTGCATACAGCTAATGTTCTCTGAGTACTTGCAATGTCTTTCTTAAGTGTACTTCATGCTCTTATTTAGACTTAGAGTATATGAGAATGTCATCTATGAATACTATGAAGAAGGAATCAAGGTACTCACGGAAGACCCTATTCATAAGGTCCATCAACGCAGCTGGTGCGTTAGTGAGACCAAATGACATGACCAGAAACTCATAGTGCCCATATCTGGTACGAAAAGCCATCTTAGGGACATCTTCTCGCCTCACTCTAAGCTGATGGTAGACTGACCAAAGGTCTATCTTGGAAAAGAAGCTTGAACCTTGGAGTTGGTCAAACAGATTGTTGATTCTGGGAAGAGGGTACTTATTATTTATAGTGACTTTGTTGAGTTGCCGATAATCGATGCACATTCTAAGGGTTCCATCCTTTTTCTTTACGAACAACACTGGAGCACCCCATGGGGATATGCTCGGCTGGATGAAGCCCTTATCCAGTAGATCTTTTAACTGCAGCTTCAACTCTTTGTGTTCAGCTGGTGCCATCCTATATGGGGGAATAGAAATTAGCTTGGTGTTGGGATCTAAATTAACACCAAAGTCAATCTTATGTTCAGGAGGGACTCTTGGTAAATCCTCCGGAAAGACATCTGGGAACTCATTCACTATTGGCACAGAATCTATGGAAGGGACTTCTTGATCTAAGTCATTGACTCTAACTAAGTGGTATAAATACCCCTTAGCTATCATCTTATTGGCTTTTAAATGTGAAATGATTTGGCCTACTGGATTTGAACCACACTCTTCGCATTCCAGCTCTAACTCATTTTGAAACTGAAGCCTCACTATCATGTTTTGACAATCTATCGTATCATAACACTTATGGAGCCAATCCATACCTGAGCCACATCCTTGAGCTTATATGCGGCCAACTTAGCCTCCTCCTCTTCATTAACACCCGTGGCATGCATTTAGAATCTACCATGTACTCACCTCCATGCGAACGACCACACTTACTACACGTCTTTCGGTCACGCTGGACATTTCCATCATTTCCTCTTCTTGGGAAGGCCAAATCTTGAGTCTGGTGCCTTAGAACACTTGGACATCCTAATCCTTGTGTGTATTCTTCTACGCGTTCCCACAAGGAGGAAGTTAGATACTTATAATGACACAAAGTGTCAAAGCTCTAGATATCACGATAAAGAGTAGAAGAAGGGAAGATTTCCTATCATCGCGTAGTCTCTAAATCATGATTGTGGCGTGCTTCACAACCATAAGCTAGAAACTACATAACCTGGTTGTGTTGAGCTTTAGATCCTAGGTAATTTAACCTCATGCTTTGATACCAAGTTTGTCACGACCCGGATTCTAGAATCCGAATCGCCACCGACATTATTGACCTCTCAGAGGTCGCAAACAAGCCTCATGTTGAATTCATCACATTCATCTAGTTAAATTTGCGGAAAATTTAAAACTTTTTATATGTATGAAGTTTACTTAGACTTCATATAGTCATTACGTATTAAACATTATACAATAAGCTCAACATAAGAGAACAACCATCTATCATAAAGAATTAATTCGAAACTGAAGATGAATATATCATAAATAGTTTGCCAAACACGGCCTTATTACAAAGATTCGAAATGAAAGTACAAAAGAAACGCTAGGGACAACATCCACTAGCTCTGTCTAAAACTAAGGCTAGACTAAAACTGTAGCATCCTCGAAATCAAGACGACCTACCAAATGGTTTGGAGAACGCTGAAGTCCAAACCGCTGCAAGTGTCGTCAATCTGCCCTCTGACCTGCACCTATAAAAATAGTAAATAGTAGGGGGTTAGTACACCACTTGTACTAAGTATGGGTGTATGCACACATACACATAAAGCTATGCATGATCAATGAAATCTTCTCCTAAACAACATGCCATTTCTGGAAAGTCTAGTCATTAGACTTTCCTAATTCGTTAGTTGTGTATTTTGGTATGAATATGATGTATTTTAATGCATTCAAAGTACACAACTCATTTTCTATATGATTACAAGACATTAGTATCATCAACATAATTTTAGAACAACTCGAGCAAAGATTTGAAAATTTGATCCTCCAAACCCGAGAGCTCCAATTTTGACACTTAGATTATTTTTCAGTCTTTTTCTTCTTCTTGTTGTGTAGTGCAATAATTCCTTTAGTCCTATGTTTTACTTACAAGTGCAATGATTCATAGTAGTCCCATACCCACAATGAATCGATGTAAGTAATCCAAGAACTAAGGAATGATTTCCCTACCTTATAGTGAGTCATTCTTTACACTATATATTCATTATATTTCATAAGCCATTCTCTATTGGTCATGCCATTTATTTCATTAATTTCATGTTAGGGAAGTCATGGGGTATTTAGTTAACGTTATGTTTCTACTTCCCTTTATTGGCATCATATAAGAAGTCATTATAAGCCAATCTTATTTGGCTTTGCCCATTATTTGCTGAAACTTCATGAGTGTGACATTGGCAATTGAAATTCTTAAGCTCTTCTTCATTGCTCACTTTGAACATACGTTCCATCATCATCATCATTCTCACTTTCATAGTGACTTTATTAGGAATAAGATCATGCGAGCTTAACATGAAATCCAGTGTCTTCCCCACACTGAAAAGAGGTGATTCACCGGTTAAAATAAATCTAGATCATGTGAGCTACTCATGAAATCCAGTGTCTCTCCCACACTGAAAAGGGGTGATCCCCGGCTAAGGCAAATCTATCTCAAGTGTTCACTCCACACTGAAAAGGATTGGCTCACGACTATAGTGAACAAAGAACATATCGTGAGCATTAACCGACATAGATGATGTGAGGTAAACATGAAATCCATTGTATGCCCCACACTGAAAAAGGGGTGGAATCACCTGCCAAAGTGAAATCGAACATGCCTAGCTCGCTTAGGTGGAAACCACTGGCTAGTTCCTATGTTGCCTAGACATAGTTCGAAGACTAGGGACTTAATTAGACTACTTATCCACCTCGGTGGTAGCCTCGTCTCATGAGACTTACACGTGCAAGCACATGCTCATAACTAGTCTATCGGTGCTGTGCTCACTTTCATTATCTTCTTTATCTTTTAGAGTTGACTCAAGCATTATGGAAGCTTACTTCTAGATTGAGATTTACTTACTCTTTTGATGACTTTTCATCCTTACTTTACATTGATGAAATGTGAATTGTCCTTACATATCATCCTTTCTTTACATTGATGAAATGGGAATTGTCCTTACGTATCATCCTTACTTTACATTGATGAAATGTGAATTGTCCTTACATATCATCCTTACTTTACATTGATGAGATGTGAATTGTCCTTACATATCATCCTTAGGTGTAAATGAGACTAGTCTCACACATTCTAACACCTTCATTCGTGAGTATTCTTTGAACATAGTAGATTAGGTGTAAGTAAGACTTGTCTCACTTGCTTTAACACCCCATTCTTGTCACTTACTTAATTTCGACCCCTTTAATTATGTTATAACTCATGTTACTTCTTTACTTTAGTGTAGTAGCTTCATATCATCGTTTGTGGACGATGAGCACTTCATTCAATGAGTTACATTCGTTCATGGTCCATTCTTATTGTAAAGGGTCGTGTCCCTAAGATATTTACGTCATGTCTTTATGATGTCTAGTGAAGACGAGATCACTCCTTTAGTGTTTATGAATGATGTTTTCTCTTTATTGATTTATTCGTGAAAAAAATTAATTCCGCATTACTTGTCATGTAGTATGTAATGAATGATATCTAAGGCTTTTACAAAACCTCTAAACGTTCAATTACGTAACTGTTCCGACCTAATGGTGCTCCCTTCTTCTAGGGGGTACTTTCGGGTCGTTACAAATTTGGTATCAAAGCATAAGTTTATGGGAAATAGTTTAGGGTGTGAAGCCTCACAAACCACGTCTAGTAGATTCTTGTTCATTGGTGTGAGTCGTGACACATCCATGGCAAGAGGCTATAAGATGATAGAATTTTCACTTTCTTCATTATTCTAATGTCGTGCTTTAGAGTTGAGTTCTATAAAATATCCTTCTCAACCTCTTATCTTTGTGTTTATAGGACATGAATATGAGTAGAGCAACCGCTAGAAGGGAGGAGGAAGGTGTAGCTAATGAGAGGATCCCTCCCCGTGTTGCCCAAGTCCCTATACTTGGCCTAGAGAATGTGAATGAGGCAGTTCCCTCTTCGGAACCTCAAGGGCGCCAAGGACATCACATTCCCCCTATGTCTCAAGCTCTTAAATCTCCCTTTGTTTAAGGGATATGACTAAAGCGGAGTTGAGGGATGCCCTAATGAATTTGACCCAACTCATGACGGCTCAAGCTCAAGTCGTCACAAATCATTTCGTTGCCCAAGTTAACCAAAGAGATAGACATCAACCTAATGTGAGTACTCCCGCTTCAAGAATTAGGGATTTCATGAGGATGAACCCTCCTACTTTTCATGACGCTAAGGTGGATGAAGATCCACAAAGCTTCCTGGATGAATTATTCAAGGTGGTGGATGATATAGGTGTGATCCCTAGGTATAGAGCGGAGCTAGCCGCTTACCAACTCAAGGATGTGGTTCAAGTGTGGTTTGATCAATGGAGGGATTACAGACCTTTAAAGGATTGTCCGGTAGATTGGGAAGTTTTCAAAGAGGCTTTTCTAGATGTCACATCCGGGGATCACCCACTAGACTTAACCGGCGGCGTCTGTCACATCCTGGGAGCACCCCCTAGATGAAACCGGCATCGTCGTCCCCAAAGCAGACTAAAACTAGACTCTTAGCATTCACCATTACATTCATATGTTAAAAAATGCAGAAAATTTAAAACTTTTCTATTACTCTTACATTGAGATTTACTTAGACCTCTCGCTTACACAAAATATACATTTATCGAGTATACATAGACCCTTCGTATAAGAAGATTACATAGTCTTCTACTTTTACTGCACATACATATTATAAGATAGTCTCATAAGAAGTCTATAATATTTTCTCATATTAAAACATAGAGATAAGAGTATCACAATTTTGTCATAACCCTTACATAAAATATTATAGCCACATATAGGATTTACAATTATAGTACCTAAATGAAAGAGAATGAACAAAGTGTCTTTTAGACTAAACAACATTCAATAAGTAGATAACGACATCGTCCTCGGAGAGTCAGGATCTACCTAACATGGAAGATAAGAATCCAAGTAGTCTTCAAAGCCTTCTCTAATATCAACAGCCAGATCCTAGATTTGTAGTAAACATCAAACATGGGTTAGTACACACTTGTACTAAGTATGGGTATATGAACATAAACAAGTGAAATAATGCTAAAGAGGACATTTCATAAAAACCATGCCAAAGTACTTTGAAAAGCCTTATGCACAATTAAGAACCCATATAAGCTGATAATCACATAATCCATAATTCAAAACTATGTACGACACAAGACCAACATCAACAAGTAATAGTCAAGTCAACATATACAAGAGTTCATAACATCATAATATAAGCAAGACCCTTAATCATAAACCACCATTTAGCCTACAAGAGCAATGACCAAGAAAAGCTCCATAACCTTACTCAATCAAGTAAACCAAACAAAGGATCACAAGTAATGTCCAACTCAACATAACATAGCATCAATAGTAGTCATCATCATAGTTATCAATATAGACCAATGGCATTTTCATCAATGAAATAACATTATAAAGGATCATCAACATGTAAAGTCAACTTCTTCATAGCATCTATATTATAAGAACAGAAGAACAACCTCCTTAAGATTCCCTCAAGGAAAAGTAGTGCAAAGAATAGGTAGAGTCCCATACCCCTACCTAGGCTAAGTAAAACCTCTCAAGTCACCCTAGTTAGTGTGTAGTCTATTACTTCATTTTACTTTTGGGAACACTTGCCTTAACTGACATAAACCACAACAGTTAAGTGTGGAATCTGGTGTTGTAAAACCTTACACCGATGGAAGGTGGAATACCGGCCAAAGTAGTACCAAACATCAACATAGCATCTAGGTTGATCCAGTAGCTAGTATTCCTATGGTGGAAACATAGTTTATGGAGCTTGGTGGCTGTTATAGAAACATCACTCTATGCTCTTTTTGGACTATGAGGCTATCCACCCCGTGAGGACTATGGTGAACCCTACCTTCCCTCCATGGGAAGGTGCCACCCTTCATCTACAAGTTCACTCAGTGCTAAGCTAAATCCTTTTTGAAATGTCTTTCTTTAAAAATCATCACTTAGTTTAGGTTATAGGGTCTATCCCTTGTATAATCATAGTCATTTAGCTAAATAGGTATTGCATGAGAATATCCTTTCATGGCAACCATGATATGTGAGATTAGCATATCATCATCGTTATTTCATAACAAGGCACATAGGCAAGTCATCACCAACCTTATTTCATTTCATCTTAAGCATAATCTCACAATCACATAGTCAAGACATTTCAATTCAACATCATACCAACACCTATGTAGGCTATTCACAAGGCATACTTCAATTGAACAACATCACCAATCACAAGGCATCATATTTGAAGCAAAGGTTAGGATCATGAAGACTTACCAAATATCCTTCCAAAGCCATTATCATGGTCTTTCCATCAACAAACCAATTACATCCAATAACAGGTGTAGTAACATCAATAAATAGTAATTAACACAAGAACTAGGTCAACTACATCATCACTATCCCAATTATCATCAATTCACAACCTAAGATTAGGGGAATTAGGGTTCATCATGAATTTGATACAATCCCAACATTACATTGCCCCAGTCAATCCATTAATGAATTAGAATACATAAAGTAAGTCTATTAATCAGTTCATAAATCAATTCCCATCAATTTATAACCAAGATCCAAGATTTGGGAAATTTGGAGAAGGGAACATGATCAACATGAAATTGCATCAACTAACATCAATTAATAAACAAGAACCCATTAGAATTGGAAAACCCCATGGAATTGGGTAATTTAAAAATCAACTTTCAAAAGACCTCTTGGGGAAAGAAATCCCAAGAGTGAATAACCCATACCTTAATGAATATTAATCCATGAAATTGAAGTGAAATCCTAGAGAAATTGACCTTTTTCTTCAGGCTTTATTCCTTCTTCAATTGAGAAATTGGGGAGAGAAAAAGTAGAGAGAGGTGAGAGCTTTTGGGTTTTGCTTTGGGAATTGGGTTTAGAGGAGTGAAAAATGAACCTTAGGCTATATATAATCACTACCTAAATTACCCAAAACACCCGTCACTTAAATGGGTCTTTTTGTGAAGTCAAAATGTCAAAAATATGATTTTACCGAATTTGAGATGTGGCTCCGCGTCTGATACGCTCAAATTACACTTCCCTAAAGAATTATAAGCGGTCGTATCAAGTAAAGAACCCAACTATTAGATTGGGGTCGATCCCACGAGGAAAATGGTTTAGACTTAACTTTAATGTATGATTACTTCTATTTAGTCAAGTCCTTTCCGAAAACTAGTAACTAAAGGGGGGTTTTGTGAAACAAAATTGTTGTAATGTTGTGAAATCAAACAAATAGAAGGAGTGAATTATTGGTGTTTATCAAGCTGTGAGATAAACGAGGGTGTAAGTGTTCCCCATAGGTTCATAATTCCATAATCCTAGCTATAACAATTCTTCCCTAAGGTTTTGCATGCAAAGTGATAAGTTATGTATCTCTAAATACTTTGTCCGGCATTAGAGAATTTCACCCCGTACCTTGGTCCGGCTACGTGTGTCTAAGTTACTAACCCTTACCTTTACTTCATATTAAGCATCATATTTGATGTTTGGCTTAGTTATTACTTCGTACAAATCGAAACTACCCTATTAGATAGTATCCACTAAATCTATGTCGATAATTCTTTTCCTATTAACTACCCCCTTGGTCCAGCAAGTAGAATAAGGCGAGTTCTAACGCGTGCACTCTTTAAAAAGACTTCTAAATGAAAGAATTATTGATGCATGCAATAACTTATTTGAGAATTGTTATTTAACTAGGTTTATTTTGTTAATCACCCATGGTTCACACAACCCTAGTTGTGGATTTTGTTACCCATGCGTAGAAGAACAAAATCATAATCGATAAATAATAAATCATGAACTTACTTTGAAAAATTCGAAGAAAATCCAGAAATTCAACTTGAAATCACACAATTGTCTTTAAATAAACCATATAAGGAAATTTGAATTATTGCCCAAGTTGCAAAGTCAAATCTCCAAGAACAAAAGTATGAAAATAGTAAAAGAATCCAACCCCATAAACGAGGTTTTACACCTTATTTATAAGAAAAGAGAGTCCTAAATTAAAAGGAGTTCAAATAAAGAAAGTTCGTCTAAAACGCGGCTTCAATTGACGACCCCCATAGAACGACAGACCGTCGACTGCCTCTGTCGGTCCATACTTAGCATCTTTTTTCATCCTTCATTTTGCATCTTCTCTGATCCAATCGACGGACTAACAGCACAATCCGTCGATGCTTCTCGTCGTTCCATACTTATCTTTTCTTCAACATCGGGTACTGGGACATTCTCTAATTAAATCAACGTTTTGCTAGGATGATCCGTTGATCAACCGACGGACCGTCGATCCTTCCATAGCCCCACACTTAGTCAAAATTCTCTGAGTTGCTTCCAGATGCCTGAACCTCCAATCGACGGTCACCACCTACGGTTCGTCGATGGGACGACGGGCCATCGATGGCTTCGTGGGTCACTTCTGCACTGATTCTTCACAGCCTTCTGCATTTTAGTGTTGGAAAACTTTCCTACAAAACAAAGATAAAACATATTAAAATTACTACAAAAAGGCTCTTGGCGAACATCAATCTTAAGGAAATAGCATTGAAAGTACCATGAAACCACTATACATCAACAACCTCGACTTAAATTCGTTATTTGTCCTCAAGCGACGCACTATGACTCACCATAACACTTTTGTACAAAAGTATCCTCTTTTAAGCTTTCGCAATCACATGGCTATCAATCCCGACCTTTTTTTTCATTTCTTTAGTGCATGCGTTTACTCTTAAGCTTACTAAGCTCATTTATATGGATCAGACCATGACACAGACTCACCACGCACTGAAACCCCTACTCTTTTATCTCTCACCAAGGTTCCAAATTTACATATTGCAACTAGTGCCCTCACCTCAAAATATATCCTCCTTTTTCGCACAGTGATTTCAACTTTGAGTATAAGGATCATAATTCAACACTCACACTCAAAACAACTTCACATCTAGTTGGTACTTGTCTCTATAGGCTTGCCCTTATTTTCACTGCTTAAGTTCACCATATTAGACTCTTAGGATTACGATAGAACTTTCTTGGCTTGTAACGTAGGCTCAGGGTCATGTATGGTACATATGGGTACATTTTAGTGACTTGTTGCCCTCCTTGACATTACGGCTAAGCGTCCTACCTCTTTAATTGTCTATTATGCCCTACTTTTTCTTTTCTTGCAATCTTTGCCTTCTTTTCTCCTTTCTTTCACTTTTATGGAAGTGACTCTTACTTCTTTTCTTCAACACTCTTTTTTCTCTTTCTTTTATTTTTCTTTCTTTACTCAATTGACAATTTTGACTGAGTCACTTCTCTTGTTCACTATCCCTTTTTTTTTCCACATTACTCTTTTTTTATAACCACTTTTAGGGTTATCACTCATAATAGCCACCCTCAACTTATGGCTTTTCCATAAGTCGAGGTACACATTACCCAAGGTTGGGTCAGGGCCAAGATGAGGTCAGTTTCTGCATTAGCCACCCTCAACTTATGATTTTGGCCTAAGTTGAGGGGCACATGTCTAATGAGGGACCAGGGCCAACACATTATACCCAGGGAAGAGGAGTTGGTGAAGAAAAGAAAAGGTCTATTTTAAAGCTAAAAATATTTGGATCAAAAAGGGATTACAATTCCATTTGGTTCTCTTTGCTTTAGGCTAGAAGTTTGCTAATTTGAACAAGGGCCTATTATCCTTTCCTAGATGTCTAACACAGATTCCTTTTTGTAGAACTAACTGGGCAAGTTCTAGCTAGGTACCATTAGTGGAACATCATATTTCGTCACACTCTCTTGACACCTCGTTATCCTATCAGATTATCGGACACCTAGTTTGAGTTTTAGATTGAGGTCCATGCAGTGGTGTATATCTATGTCATGATTAGAGCCAACACAGTCAACTTCTTTACACCTATTCATGCAAGCATTTTCTTAGAACGGGATATCATTTAAGTTTAGCCATCATGCTTCATATTTCACTTTCATATTGTGTACAAGTTACGACATGCCCGTTCAACAGTAAAGTAAGGAGTCTCTTGGGGCAAAAGAACATAGGCAAGAAAACCCCAAGAGAGGATCGTGAGTTGGGCTACTCAGACTTCACCCTAGCACTCACTTTCCATTTACCCCACCCCCAACAAAACAAATATGCAATTGTCCCCAATGCATAAGAAATATAAAGATAGGGTGGTAGGTCAAGCAAACCTGAGGCGCATAGAGCCAAAGATCAACAAGAAGGCGGGTGCGATTTCATGGAACCCTCACCCTCAGTAGGGCCCACAGCAGTATCCGCACCCTCAGTGGTGCTCCTCTCAACAACCTCCACTCTGCAGCTAGACGCCCCAGAAGCCAACTTTCGAGCCCTTATCTGTCGAGCCTCCTCATCAATAAACAATGCTCTCCTCACAGTCTCAAGATCTGTCCACTCTTTTTTGCTAGCACATGCCTCATCTCCCTCAGTGGTACAGCTGGAAGGGTGCCTCTTGGCACGCTCACGTGGCTCAGGCGGTGGTGCAGTGGGAGCAGTGAATAGTGTAGCAAGAACTGTGTCCTCTAATGTCTTAAGTGGTGCATTCTCAGGCTCGGGTCCCCTCATCTCAAGTATGTTGTCCATATCAGCCCGCAGACTCGCCACAGCCTCCTGAAAAATAGTCAAATCAATAGTGGGGCTGGGAATGCTAGCACTCGTAGCTCGAATGCATCTACGCACTGGTGGACTGCCTGAATCTTCAGCTCTGTCTGCCGAGCCACCTTCTTCTCAATCCGGTCCTCAGCCTCGTCAATAGATTTTTGTATCCAAGGTTGGATATGGTGCAGCAAGGTGGTCATCTGGGCCTCTAGCTTCTATACCCTAGCAATCGGGACCAGTGTTGCTGATGGTGGGGTAGAACGAGAGGAACTAGGCACCCTACTAGTCGAAGGGGTAGACTCGGCTGGGGTAGTGTCATTCGGCTCTGAAGTGGAAAGATCATCCCCTTGGGCTAACTCCACCATAACCGTTAACTTCTCACTTTGTGGTTGCAACTCAATTATGGGTCCACGTTGTGGGGCCTCTACATTGGCCTCATCCCTGATGATACTTATATCCACTGTCCCGGTAGGAGTACGGATGACATCACAATGCCAAACAGGCACTCCAGCATCCCTGCACCGCTGAAAATCATGCATGTGAAAAGGTAAGTTGTGGAGGTGTTAAAAGCCCTCTCATGTATAATGGAGATCAACAACTTCGCGAAGTTGATCTCCAACCCGGCTACATGTGCTGCTACGAAGACTTCTCTATCCCAAGTAAGTATATTTTCTACGGCGGTGGGGGATAGGCGGTGGCGGAATAACAGCCATAAGAACTTGGCTGCAAAAGTGAGGTTGGCCTTCTTGATAAGGACTCTAGGGTTCAACACCCACTCTGCTCCATCACCGTCAGTAGAGAGCTACTGTGCAATCCACCTGTTGGTGGAGTATCTCTGATCTAAGCTCCGCTTAAACTGTCCATTCTTGACCACAACCCACCTATAATCGAACTCTGGGGTGAGAGGGACCCACGCATCCTCTGTAGTCATGCCATACAAAAAATGGCGGATGGTGGTGGGAGAAATGTCCACCCGACAGCCTCTAACCAAAACCTCTGTGAGTGGGTCGTGTTTGGCGTGCTGCGACCGCCTTTCCAAAGTACCTCGGAGAGTTGCCGTATATGAAGCGTTGAACTCTCGTACCAACTCCTCACTGTAGGACCCCAAACTCCTCGCCATCCACTCGAGCCTGTGGCGGATAAATAACCCATTAACATCAGGGACTGTGTGCAGGATACCTGTAAGAACACGCCTGTCACATCCCGTGAACACACTCTAGAAGTTAAGGTGCAATCTTGGATTGCGACCGGTGTACTCGACCTCTCGGAGGTCTCATACAAGCCTCTCATATCATTCATCGCATATACATAATGAAAAGTAGTGTAGAATTTAAAAATTTTCATAAAACAATATCATAGTCCTTAAAACTCTTTTATATAGAAGTAATAGTAAATACTAAATCTCAATCTCATCATCTTAGACATAAGAGTACTTGGTACATGGCCCATACGAATATAGAAAACATAGTACTAATAATTCTATTACAAAACATCATTAGAAACATAAAAGACAAATATGCCCTCGAGTCAAATGAGGACAAACTTCAACTTCTCTTGAACGATCTTCTAAGTCCAAGTCTTCTTCCCAAAAACTCTTCACCTACCAAGCACTATATAGATAAAAGCATGGATTAGTACAACCACATGTACTAAGTATGACTTATGCATAAAAAATCATGAAAATGGACATTTATTGAAAATATGCATCTTTTCATTTGGAAATCATATTATAATCGTAAGAACAACATTTATAAACTTAGAATCACATAAGAAAACACTTAACCAAAAATTACGTTTTTAGAACTCACATTATATTGAGTTCAATTCACTGTTACAGTGAAGTTCTTCACTGTTACAGTGAATTCTCTTGTCTTCCCTTTTAACACTTCCTAGAGTGTAATTCCCTCACTAAAAGTTATCCTATGATTCCCTTAAGTCACACAAAGAGAGACCGTCCATACACCCTCTCTAGATGTGCCTAAACGACCCTCAAGATTACCTATAATGAGTCACATATACACTAACAAGCATCATAAACATAAATGTAAGATTCTTCTACCAAAGGTGAATTCTAAGTCTCACTTGATTGAGTTGTGAAGCAACCGCCCATACAATCCCTTACACACACACAAGAGATCCTATAGACTCCCTAGAATAGAATCATTTTCACTAAACACACCAACACATAGATGATATGACATTCTCCTTCCAAAAGATATCAAAAGACCTACTTAAGTAAATCAAGAAGATAACGTCCATGATTGACCTCTTCAATATTAACTATATAGTCCTTAACACTACCTAAGGCTTAGATCACGTCTACAACACCAAACATCTTCCCTAACTAGAGTCATTCTCAAAACTTCCAAAGGTAAGACATGAAGAGATCATCCCATATGCCCTCTGCACACTTTAGCTAAGTAATCCTTAAGTTACTTTAGATTAGGTACTGATTCATTTACATATTATACACCCTTAAGTCATTAATTCATTACTTCATTTTAGAAACATACATCACATAAAGGACATTCAAATAATGGTCTTGGATAAGACCTAGGGACTCTTACTAACATCTTCAAAGTATATTGTGAAATGTCTAGATAGCGTCCCATACCACCACCTAAACCTCATAGAACTTCTCTAATGCTAATATGTATCCCATTTGATGAGAATAGGCAAGACCATGGTAGCAAAGCATGTAATCTGGAGTTCTATCCTACTCCGATGAGGTTGTTCTACTTGCCAATGGTAGAACTTAGATACATCCCATGTATGCACATGGTTAAGGAAATATTAAGGAATTCTTTTTATTCTAGTCTCACTCTTTAACTAGAACTACTTCCCTTACCATACTCACTCGGTGCTAGCCTTTGTTCTCATAGATTAATTCACATTAAGTTTCATACAAATGGGTTCCATATCAAGTTCATGACCTAATTACATTTACCCTACCAAAGAAAGGTCCATTAGGGCTGTATCACTATGGTGACAAGAAGCTCATCATGATATTCCTAAGTATTGATGTGATGCCGTTCAGCCCAAACAACCTTAAGTCCATCATTTATCACATGAAGAATACCATTACGACTTTCGACTTCAAGTTTCATAACCTTACCACTTGGTTCAAGGTTTCACATAAAGGACCCTCTTATCATTATTCGAGGTCTTACCTTATATTCACTCATTCAAGAATCAGAATCTTTAGGTTCCTAAGTCAAGACATCACATATTCATAGTCATACAAGCATCAAGTAAGGGACACAAGTCTACCTAAAAAAGACACAACATTGCTTCATTTTATTCACATATAGCATATCATCTTTTAGACACCTAGGAATGACCCTTAACATCATTTAGTCAACCTATTCACTACCTTAACATCATCAACATAACCATTATATACTCATATAACCAAATTAGGAACAACCATGTAACAATTCTAAGACTACACACTTAACATATAGCCATATCATAACATAATTACCTAATATCATCAATAGACTAACACGTACTATCACATAAAGATAGATATAATCATACATCACAAAATCAACTACACAAATAGCCATATAACTTCAAGTAGTGCCGAAAAGGCCATGATCATCAATATACTTAAAATAACGCCGACATGGCCACATCAATTCACATAACACCGCCACCATAAGTGGACCAAACCAATCACAACAAAATTGAAATATAAAATAGCATTAAATAAGAAGAAATAGGTCAGCATACCACCTCTTCATCCTCAACACTTCAAGACAATACCAAATCATTCAATTCAACCTCATAAGGGCCTTACCCATGGCCATGAACATCAATTTAACACATAAACTATGATAATCAATGAAATCTAAACCAATTCAATACAGATTCAACAATCTAATACCAATTTAACATCAATTGAATACAATTCTTATATCATTAGAAAGCCCATAAGAAGCTAAACCATAATTCATCAACATTAGACCAATATCAAGTAACCCATAAATTAGTCAGAAACTAGGGTTCATTAATTACATGGGTTCATAGGTAGATTGAGTTAAAATTATCTAAATAAAAACAATTCACTACTCAATGATTAAAAACCTTTAATGTAGGAACCCATGGTAGAATCATGAAACTGGACAATTCATCTTTGAAAACTTTAGAAAATATCTTTGAAGTTGGGCTCCTTGATGAAACGAGTTTCAACGATCAAAAAACATACCTCAATGAAGCTTATTCTTCACTTTTATGAGGAATCTCCACTCAAAACGTCACACCAAGCTCTTCCTTGATTTTGGACTTCAATGGAGTCTTTGGGAATTCTTAAGGGATTTGGGGTTTTGATTTTTGAAGAATGAAATCTTCTAAATGTTAATGACTTATAAACACTTTTAAAATACCAAACATACCCCTTAGGAACCTCCAAACCATCTTTTTTGAAGTGGGGTAAAATAACACTTTCACCCCTCACTTAACAATGACCTGCGCAGGAAACTTAGGCCAATCGACGGTTGCCCATCAAAGGGGCGTAGGTCCACTTACGGGCCCTCATGGCCTCCGTCGATGGGTTCAGAAACTTGGAGATGGGAACTTATCTCCCCAGGTTAAGTCCCAAACGATGCCCACCACCTAAGGGGTGTCGACCAGGCCAGTGGCCGTCCATTGGCATCCGTAGGTGGACTGCCGTAGGCAGTTTTTTGGGCACCATTTTGGGTCCTTCCTCAAGGACCCTTGGATGGTCCTTGGGGATGTTTGCCTGGACGTTTCCAACCCAAACATTACCGCATATGAGTTTAACAGCCCTCACATGAATTTCATCCAAAACGAACACGTAAAACTCGAAGAAACATGCCTAGACACACAAGGTCACTTCAAGGCATATCTTTCGAACTTCATGTACGTTCTTGGACGTTTGACCTCCAAACTTATCAAAACTTGACACACTGCCTATACATACTATAATAAATAAATTAAGTACCTTATAACCTCATGAATCACACATAAACATATAGAACCACATACGAGGCACATAGGTGACTTAGTCGTCGAACGTCTTAGTCGTCCTTTGACGTTTGACTTCCAATGCACGTAATCTCTTAGCTACCGCCTCAATACCATGACCTTAGACCACCATTAACAATATGTTAGGCTATCGTTAACCTAAGTCATTTTTGAGGTCTTATAATACCCCCACTTTGACAACATTCGTTCTCGAATGACACTTGCCACTCTCCGAATACTTCCAAGATTAGATACTCAACTAGCAGCACATAACCAAACCATATAACACATTATTCAAGGAGTAAAACATCAATTTCACATAGTCAAGAGATTCACAACACAACAAGAAATTAGAAGCCAATTCTATAACTCCTTATGCTACAAGACTCACATTCTTCATTCCAAATAGCAAAATCTCATTTTATATCTAATATCATACTCATAGACATCAGTTCTAACCACATTACAACAATTTTAAACCAAAGAATCAATTATCCAATTTTCACAAAATTTTATAGCGAACAGTTTCCAGTGCTACAGTGATTTTTAACAAATTTTCCAAAAATGTAATTTTTTGCAATTCATGATATAGAAATGCTATTATGCAAAGTAACATCATATAAACACCTTTTACAACATGATCAAAGCTTCATAAAACACACAATGCAAGAAATTAATGAAATTAAATTTCAACCAAACTCCTAAACATCATGCACATGCAACAACTTCTAGTACTTTCTGTCCCATCTACTAACCATACTCCCCCACTTAGAAGGAACTCATATCATAACAAGAGAAAAGAAAACTTACCAACATCATACTCACCTCTAGTCCGGAGTGCATAGAAACGCCTCTTGATTGGAGCATCTTCCTTTGGAACACTAAGATCAACTTTCTTACCCTCTTTTTCCTCTAGAAGCAATGTTAGAACAACCTCTCACTTTGTGCCCATATTTTCCACATCCAAAGCAACTACCGATACCCAATAGACACTCACCATAATGTTTCTTACCACAAGTGGCACATGTAGGTTTGCCATCTTTGGAACTACTTTCTTTCTCAACCTTGAACTTACCACTCCTAGATTCTTCTTGAGTTTAATCCCTCTTTTTGAACCTAGGTTGCACTTGATCACTAGCAACACTCCTTTTCAAGTTTCTTGACATCCTCCTAAATTTAGACTATTCAATTGATTGTGCATACACCATGAGTCTAGCCAAAGTCATATCATCATTTAGCATAGCCCTATGACATTCTTCCCTCACTAAGTCGGCTACACCTGTCACAAAGCTACTCATTTCATCCGTTGGATTAGGCACTACGGATGGTGCATATCTAGACAAAGTTGAGAACTTCAAAGAGTATTCATCAAAAGTCATATTGCCTTGCTTGAGATTGATAAACTCCTCTAATTTTACCTCCCTCCTCTCATGGGGAAAGTACTTACAAAGAAAAGCTTCCTTTAATTCTTCCCACTCAATAGGATCCGACTCCACCGGCCTATTATCCTTTCATTGAGTGTACCAAATTTGAGACACATCTCTCAATTGATACGAAACCAACTCCGCCTTCTCCCTACATGTAAGCCCCCATAGCACTCAATACCTTGTATACACCATCGAGGAATTCTTGGGGATCTTCATCTACCCTAGAGCGAAGAAAGATAGGAGGATTCAACCTTACAAAGTCTCTCAACCTAGAGGTCATAGTACTATCCATAACATTCACCCTAGGCACTATATTCAAATTCACTTGAGTAGTTACGGCTCGGGCTAAAGCAATCAAAGCCTCTCTAATCTCTTGATTAGTCAATTCGGCGGGAACCACCGGAACCTCATTACCTTCTTCCACATTAGGGACATGATAAACTTGGGGAGGCACTTGAGCACCTTTAGCACCTTGGACACCTTTCCCACCTTGAAGAACTTACTCAACTTGCTCAACTTGCTCAACTTGAGGAGGAGCTTCCTCATTCACCCTTCCCTCTTCCAACCTTCTAGCGGTCATCCTTCTAGTATTCATCTCCTAGAAACACAAGGAAACACATTTAGAAGGATACTCATAACACTACTCTACCGCACGACATAGGATTAGAAAAGAAGGGAAACACTATCGTCCTATAGCCTCTCGCCCATAGATGTGTCGCGACTCACACCGATGGTCAAGACTCCAATAGACGTGACTTGATGAGACTTTTTTATTTCTAAGACTACTTTCACCAACCTATGCTCTGATACCAAGATTTTTTACATCCCGTGACTACACCCTAGAAGTTAAGGTGCAAGCTTGGATTGCGACCGGCGTACTCGACCTCTCGGAGGTCTCATACAAGCCTCTCATATCATTCATCGCATATACATAATGAAAAGTAGTGCAGAATCTAAAACTTTTCATAAAACAATATCATAGTCTTTAAAACACTTTCATATAGAAATAATAGGAAGTACTAAGTCTCAATCTCATCATCTTAGACAAAAGAGTACTTGGGACACGACCCATATGAATATAGAAAACATAGTACTAATAAGTCTATTACAAAACTTCATTAGAGACATAAAAGACATATATGCCCTTGAGTCAAATGAGGACATACTTCAACTTCTCTTGAACTATCTTCTAAGTCCAAGTCTTCTTCCCAAAATCTCTTCACCTACCAAGCACTATATAGATAAAAGCATGGATTAGTCAACCACATGTTATGCATAAAAAAATCATGAAAACAGACATTTACTGAAAATATGCATCTTTTCATTTGGAAATCATATTATAATCATAAGAACAACATTTATCAACTTATAATAACATAAGAAAACATTTAACCAAAAATTACGTTTTTAGAATTCACAATACAGTGAGTTCAATTCAAGTTTTTCACTGTTACAGTGAATTCTCTTGTCTTCCCTTTTAACACTTCCTAGCATGTAATTCCCTCACTAAAAGTTATCCTAAGATTCCCTTAAGTCACACAAAGAGATACTACCCATACACCCTCTCTAGATGTGCCTAAACGACCCTCAAGATTACCTATAATGAGTCACATACACAATTACAAGCACCATAAACATAAATGTAAGATTCTTCTGCCAAAGGTGAATTGTAAGTCTCACTTGAGTGTGTTGTGAAGGAACCGCCCATACAATCCCTTACACTCACACTCAAGAGATCCTATAGATTCCCTACAATAGAATCATCCTAACTAAACACACCAACACATAGATGATATGACATTCTCCTTCCAAAAGCTATCAAAAGACCTACATAAGTAAATCAAGAAGATAACGTCCATGATTGACCTCTTCAATATTAACTATATAGTCCTTAAGACTACCTAAGGCTTAGATCAGGTCTACAACACCAAACATCTTCCCTAACTAGAGTCATTCTCAAGACTTCCAAAGATAAGACATGAAGAGATCATCCCATATGCCCTCTTCACACTTTAGGTAAGTAATCCTACGTTTCTTTAGATTAGGTACTTATTCATTTACATATTCTATACCATTAATTCATTAATTCATTAGTTCATTTAAGACACATACATCACATATAGGACATTCTAATAATGGTCTTGGATAAGACCTAGGGACTCTTACTAACATCTTCAAAGCCTATTGTGCAATGTCTAGATAGCGTCTCATACCACCACCTAAACCTCATAGAACTTCTCTAATGCTAATATGTATCCCATATGATGAGAATAGACATTAACCGACATAGACCATGGTAGCAAAGCATGGAATCCGGAGTTCTATCCTACTCCGATGAGGTTGTTCTACTTGCCAATGGTAGAACTTAGACACATCCCATGTAGGCACATTGTTAAGGAAATATGAAGGCCTTCTTTGTATTCTAGTCTCACTCTTTAACTAGAACTACTTCCCTTACCATACTCACTCGGTGCTAGCCTTTGTTCTCATAGATTAATTCACATTAAGGTTCATACAAATGGGTCCCATATCAAATTCATAACCCAATTACATTTATCCTACCAAAGCAAGGTCCATTAGGGCTATCTCACTATGGAGACAAGAAGCTCATCATGACTTTCCTAAGGATTAATGTGATGCCGTTCCAGCCAATCAACCTTAAGTCCATCATTCATTACATGAAGGATACCATTACGGCTTTCCAGTTCAAGTTTCATAACCTTACCACTTGGTTCAAGGTTCCACATAAATTATCCTTTAATCATCATTCAAGGTCTCACCTATATTCATTTATTCAAGAATAAGACCCTTTAGGTTCCTAAGTCAAGACATCACATATTCACATAAGCATCAAGTAAGGGACACAAGTCTACCTAAACAAGACACAACATTGCTTCGTTTTATTCACATATAGCATATCATCTTTTAGACACCTAGGTATGACCCTTAACATCATTTAGTCAACCTATTCACTACTTTAACATGATAAACTTAACCATTATAGACTCATATAACCAAATTAGGAACAACCATGTAACAACTTTAAGACTACACACTTCACACATAGCCATAGCATAACATGATTACCTAATATCATCAATAGATTAACACATACTTTCACATATAGGTAGATATAATCATACATAACCAAATCACCTACACGAATATCCATATAACTTCAAGTTGTGCCGACAAGGCTATGATCATCAATATACTTAAAATAACGCCGACAAGGCCACATCAATTCACATAAATCCGCCACCTTAAGTGGACCAAACCAATCACAACATAATTGAAATCTAAAATAGCATTAAATAAGAAGAAATAGGGTAGCATACCACCTTTTCATCCTCAACACTTCAAGCCAATACCAAATCATCCAATTCAACCTCATAAGGCCCTTACCCATGGCCATGAACATCAATTCAATACATTAACTATAACAATCAATGAAATCTAAACAAATTCAATATAGAGTCAACAATCTAAGTCAAATTAAACATCAATTGAATACAATTCTTATATCATTAGAAATCCCATAAGAAACTACACCATAATTCATCAACACTAGACCAATATCAAGTAACCCATAAATTAGTCAAAAGCTAGGGTTCATAAAATACATGAGTTCATAGGTAGAATGAGTTAAAATCATCTAAATAACAATAATTTAATCACTACTCAATGATTAAAAACATTTAATGCAAGAACCCAAGGTAGAATCATCAAATTGGACAATTCATCTTTGAAAACTTTAGAAAACATCTTTGAAGTTGGGCTCCTTGATGAAACGAGTTTCAAGGATCAAAAACAATACCTAAATGGAGCTTATTCTTCACTTTGATGAAGAATCTCCACTCAAAACATCACAGCTCTTCCTTGATTTTGGACTTCAATGGAGTCTTTGGAAAATCTTAAGGGATTTGGGGGTTTTGATTTTTGAAGAATGAAATCTTCTAAGTGTTAATGACTTCTAAACACCTTTAAAATACCCAATATACCCCTTAGGAACCTCCAAACCATCTATTTGGAAGTGGGGGTGAAATTACACTTTCACCCTTCACTTAATAGTGACCTGCACAGGAAACACAGGCCAATCGACGGTTGCCCATCGACGGGGCATAGTTCCACTTACGGGCCGTCCTGGCCTCCTTCGATGGGTTCAGAGACTTGGAGATGGGAGCTTAGCTCCCCAGGCTATGTCCCAAATGACGCCCATGCCACAACCCGAAACCACACCCGAAATGTTAGGGTGCAATCTTTGATTGCAACCGGCGTATTCAACCTTTCGGAGGTCTCATACAAGCCTATCATATCGTTCATCGCATAAACATAATGAAAAGTAGTGCGGAATTAAAACTTTTCATAAAACAATATAGAAGTCGTAAATTCTTTCATATATGTAGAAATAGGAAAACACTAAGTCTTGATTCATCATCTTAAGACACGATAATACTTGGGACACGGCCCATACGAATTTAAAACATACTACTATATCGTCTATTACAAACTTCATAAAAGAAACAGAAAATGATATATAGGCCCTCGAGTCAAGTGAGGACATACTTAAACTCTTGTTGAACGATATCTGTGTCCAGGTTTTCTTCCCAAAACTCTTCACCTACCAAGAACTATATAGATAGAAATAAAGAATGGAATTAGTACAACCACATGTACTAACTATGGCTTATGCGTAAAAATCATGAAAACGGACATTTATCAAAAATATGCATCTTTTCATTTGGAAATCATATTATAATCGTAAGAACAACATTTATCAACTTAGAAACACATAAGATAACATTTAACCAAAAGATCACATTTTAGAACTCACATTACAGTAAGTTCAATTCACTGTACAGTGAAGTTCTTCACTTTTACAGTGAATTCTCTTGTCTTCCCTTTTAACGCTTCCTAGCATGTAATTCCCTCACTAAAAGTTATCCCAAGATTCACTTAAATCACACAAAGAAGGAAGGCCCATACACCCTCTTTATATGTGCCTAAACGACCCTCAAGATTACCTATAATGAGTCACATACACACTTACAAGCATAATAAACATAAATGTAGGATTCTTCTACCAAAGGTGAATTCTAAGTCTCACTTGAGTGAGTTGTGAAGAAACCGCCCATACAATCCCTTAAACACACACTCAAGAGACCCAATAGACTCTCTAGGATAGAATCGTTCTCACTAAACACAACAACGCACAGATGATAGGACACTCTCCTTCCTAAGGTTATCAAAAGACCTACTTAAGTAAATCAAGAAGATAACGTCCATGATTGACCTCTTAAAGATTACCTAAATAGTCCTTTAGACTAACTAAGGCTTAGATCATGTCTACAACACCAAACATCTTCCATAACTAGAGTCATTCTCAAGACTTTCATAGATAAGACATGAAGAGATCATCCTTTATGCCCTCTTCACACTTTAACTAAGGAATCCTTAAGTGACTTTAGATTAGATACTTACTCATTTACATACTTTATATCATTAAATCATTATTTCATTAGTTCATTTAAGAGACATACATCACATAAAGGATATTCAAATAATGTTCTTAGACAAGACCTAGTGACTCTTATTAACATCTTCAAAGACTATTGTGCAATGTCTAAGTAGCATCCCATAAAACCACCTAAACTTCATAGAACTTCTCTAATGCTAATAGGTATCCCATATGATGATAATAGGCAATAACCAACATAGACCATGGTAGCAAAGCATGGATTCCGAAGTTATATCCCACTTCGATGAGGTGTTCTACTTGTCAATGGTAGAACATAGAGATCCCATGTAGGCACATGGTTAAGGAATATGAAGGGCGTGCTTTGTATTTTAGTGTCATGCTTAACTAGAACTACTTTCATTTACCATACTCACTCGGTTATAGCCTTAGTTCTCATAGATCAATTTACATCAAGGTTCATACAAATGGGTCCCATATCATGTTCATGACCCAATTACATTTACCCTACAAAAGCAAGGTCCATTAGGGCTATCTCACTATGGCAACAAGAAGCTCATCATGACTTTCCTAAGGTATGATATGATGCCGTTCCAACCAATCAACCTTAAGTCCATCATTCATTACGTGAAGGATACCATTGTGACTTACTATTTCACGATTCATAACCTTACCACTTGGTTCAAGGTTCCACATAAATGACCCTTTAATCATCATTCAAGGTCTCACCTATATTCATTTATTCAAGAATAAGACCTTTTAGGTTCCTAAGTCAAGACATCACATATTCACATAAGCATCAAGTAAGGGACACAAGTCTACCTAAACAAGACACAACATTGCTTCGTTTTATTCACATATAGCATATCATCTTTTAGACACCTAGGTATGACCCTTAACATCATTTAGTCAACCTATTCACTACTTTAACATGATAAACTTAACCATTATAGACTCATATAACCAAATTAGGAACAACCATGTAACAACTCTAAGACTACACACTTCACACATAGCCATAGCATAACATGATTACCTAATATCATCAATAGATTAACACATACTTTCACATATAGGTAGATATAATCATACATAACCAAATCACCTACACAAATAGCCATATAACTTCAAGTTGTGCCGACAAGGCTATGATCACCAATATACTTAAAATAACGCCGACAAGGCCACATCAATTCACATAACACCGCCACCTTAAGTGGACCAAACCAATCACAACTTAATTGAAATCTAAAATAGCATTAAATAAGAAGAAATAGGGCAGCATACCACCTTTTCATCCTCAACACTTCAAGCCAATAACAAATCATCCAATTCAACCTCATAAGGCCCTTACTCATGGCCATGAACATCAATTCAATACATTAACTATAATAATCAATGAAATCTAAACAAATTCAATATAGAGTCAACAATCTAAGACAAATTAAACATCAATTGAATACAATTCTTATATCAATAGAAATCCCATAAGAAACTACACCATAATTCATCAACACTAGACTAATATCAAGTAACCCATAAATTAGGCAAAAGCTAGGGTTCATAAAATACATGAGTTCATAGGTAGAATGAGTTAAAATCATCTAAATAACAATAATTTAATCACTACTCAATGATTAAAAACATTTAATGCAAGAACCCATGGTAGAATCATCAAATTGGACAATTCATCTTTGAAAACTTTAGAAAACATCTTTGAAGTTGGGCTCCTTGATGAAACGAGTTTCAAGGATCAAAAACAATACCTAAATGGAGCTTATTCTTCACTTTGATGAAGAATCTCCACTCAAAACATCACAGCTCTTCCTTGATTTTGGACTTCAATGGAGTCTTTGGAAAATCTTAAGGGATTTTGGGATTTTGATTTTTGAAGAATGAAATCTTCTAAGTGTTAATGACTTATAAACACCTTTAAAATACCCAATATACCCCTTAGGAACCTCCAAACCATCTATTTGGAAGTGGGGGTGAAATTACACTTTCACCCTTCACTTAACAGTGACCTGCGCAGGAAACACAGGCCAATCGACGGTTGCCCATCGACGGGGCGTAGGTCCACTTACGGGCCATCCTGGCCTCCTTCGATGGGTTCAGAGACTTGGAGATGGGAGCTTACCACCCCAGGCTATGTCCCAAACGACGCCCATGCCACAACCCAAAACCACACCCTAAACGTTAGGGTGCAATCTTTGATTGAAACCAGCGTATTCGACCTTTCGGAGGTCTCATACAAGCCTATCATATCGTTCATCGCATATATATAATGAAAAGTAGTGCGGAATTAAAACTTTTCATAAAACAATATAGAAGTCTTAACCTCTTTCATATATGTAGAAATAGGAAAACACTAAGTCTCGATTCATCATCTTAAGACACGATAATACTTGGGACACGGCCCATACGAATTTAAAACATACTACTATATAGTCTATTACAAACTTCATAAAAGAAACATAAAATGATATATAGGCCCTCGAGTCAAGTGAGGACATACTTAAACTCTTGTTGAACGATATCCGCGTCCAAGTATTCTTCCCAAAACTCTTCACCTACCAAGAACTATATAGATAGAAATAAAGAATGGAATTAGTACAACCACATGTACTAACTATGGCTTATGCGTAAAAATCATGAAAACGGACATTTATCGAAAATATGCATCTTTTCATTTGGAAATCATATTATAATCGTAAGAACAACATTTATCAACTTAGAAACACATAAGATAACATTTAACCAAAAAATCACATTTTAGAACTCACATTACAGTGAGTTCAATTCACTGTACAGTGAAGTTCTTCACTTTTACAGTGAATTCTCTTGTCTTCCCTTTTAACGCTTCCTAGCATGTAATTCCCTCACTAAAAGTTATCCCAAGATTCACTTAAATCACACAAACAAGGAACGCACATACACCCTCTTTATATAATGAGTCACATACACACTTACAAGCATAATAAACATAAATGTAGGATTCTTCTACCAAAGGAGAATTCTAAGTCTCACTTGAGTGAGTTGTGAAGAAACCGCCCATACAATCCCTTAAACACACACTCAAGAGCCCCAATAGACTCTCTAGGATAGAATCGTTCTCACTAAACACACCAACGCACAGATGATAGGACACTCTCCTTCCTAAGGTTATCAAAAGACCTACTTAAGTAAATCAAGAAGATAACGTCCATGATTGACCTCTTAAAGATTACCTAAATAGTCCTTAAGACTAACTAATGCTTAGATCATGTCTACAACACCAAACATCTTCCATAACTAGAGTCATTCTCAAGACTTTCATAGATAAGACATGAAGAGATCATCCTTTATGCCCTCTTCACACTTTAACTAAGGAATCCTTAAGTCACTTTAGATTAGATACTTACTCATTTACATACTTTATATCATTAAATCATTAGTTCATTAGTTCATTTAAGAGACATACATCACATAAAGGACATTCAAATAATGTTGTTCTTAGACAAGACCTAGTGACTCTTATTAACATCTTCAAAACCTATTGTGCAATGTCTAAGTAGCATCCCATAAAACATCATAAACTTCATAGAACTTCTCTAATGCTACTAGGTATCCCATATGATGATAATAGGCAATAACCAACATAGACCATGGTAGCAAAGCATGGAATCCGAAGTTCTATCCCACTTCGATGAGGTGTTCTACTTGTCAATGGTAGAACATAGAGATCCCATGTAGGCACATGGTTAAGGAATATGAAGGGCGTGCTTTTTATTTTAGTGTCATGCTTAACTAGAACTACTTCCCTTTACCATACTCACTCGGTTATAGCCTTAGTTCTCATAGATCAATTTACATCAAGGTTCATACAAATGGGTCCCATATCATGTTCATGACCCAATTACATTTACCCTACAAAAGCAAGGTCCATTAGGGCTATCTCACTATGGCGACAAGAAGCTCATAATGACTTTCCTAAGGTATGATATGATGCCGTTCCAAACAATCAACCTTAAGTCCATCTTTCATTACGTGAAGGATACCATTTTGACTTACTACTTCACGATTCATAACCTTACCACTTGGTTAAAGGTTCCACATAAATGACCCTTTAATCATCATTCAAGGTCTCACCTATATTCATTTATTCAAGAATAAGACCCTTTAGGTTCCTAAGTGAAGAAATCACATATTCACATAAGCATCAAGTAAGGGACACAATTCTACCTAAACAAGACACAACATACTTCCATTTAACACATATACCCTATCTTTCTTTAGACCCTTAGTAATGACCCTTAACCTTATTTAGTCAACCTATTCATTACGTTAACATTATCAACTTAACCATTTTAGACTCATATAGCCAAATTAGAAACAACCAGGATCCAACTCTAAGACTACATAATTAACACATAGTCAAAGCATAACATGATTAACTAAATAGTATCAATAGTCTAGCACATGCTTTCACATATAGGTAGATATGATCACACATCATCAAATCAGCTACAAAAATAGCCATATAAGTTCAAGTAGTGCCGACAAGGCCATGGTCATCAATATACTAGAAAATAACGCCGACAAGGCCACATCAATTCACATAGCACCGCCACCAAAGGTGGACCAAACCAATCATAACATAATTGAAGTATAATTAACATTGAATAAGAATAAATAGGGAAGAGTACCACCACTTCATCATCAACACTTCAAGCCAATACCAAATCACCCAACATCATAAGGCCCTTACCCATGGACATGAACACCAATTCAACACATAATTATAGAAATCAATGAAATCTAAACCAATTCAACATAGATTCAACAATACAATACCAATTTGATAACAATTGAATACAATTCTTACATCAATACAAAGCCCATAAGAAACTACATATGAATTCATCAACATTAAGTCAATATCAAGTAACCCAAAATTTAGTCAAAATCTTAGGTTCATCAATTTCTTGGGTTAATAGGTAATTTAGGTTAAAATCATTAATACAACATCAATCTAATCCATAATAGACGCTTGAAAACCATTAATGCAAGAACCCATGGTAGATCATCAAGAAATGTCAATTCGTCTTTTGAAAACTCTAGATGAAACGAGTTTCAAGGATAAAAAGTCATACATCAATGAATCTAATTCTTCACTTTGATGAAGAATCTCCACTCAAAACGTCACACCAACCTCTTCCATGACTTTGGACTTCAAAGGAGTCTTTGGGAATTCTTAAGGGATTTTGGGGTTTTGATTTTTAAGAATAAAATCTTCTAAGTGTTAATGACTTATAAACACCTTTAAAATACCGAATATACCCCTTAGTAAGCGCCAAAGTCTCTATTTTGAAGTGGGGTGAAATTCCCATTTCACCCCTCACTTAATAGTGACCTGCGCAGTGACATGGCTTCACAGACAGAAGGCAGTCGATGGACCGTTTCTCCACAAATGGACCGTCCTATCCTTCCTTTGGTTGGGTAAGAGACTTGCCAAGGTTCCCTCCTCACCCAAGACCAAGTCTCCATCGAAGACACCCATTGAGGGGGCGTCGATTGGCCCACGAGTCATCGATGCCTCCGTCGTTTGGGGCTTGCCTGGGACAGTCTTCATACTAAGTTTGGGTCCTTCCTCAAGGACCCTTGGTTGGTCCTTGGTGATGTTTGCCCGGACGTTTCCAACCCAAACATGAATGTATACAATATTTTGACCTCTCACTTGAATTTCACTCAAAATGAACACGTAAAACTCGACGAAACATGCTTAGACACACAAGGTCACTCCTAGGCACAATTTTCAAATGTCATTGACGTTCTTGAGCGTTTGACCTCCAAACTTCACGAAACTTGACACACTACCTATACACATCTTATTAGACTGATTTAACACCCTAGAAACTCATAAGGTATACATAAACACATAGGCCCTCACATGAGACACTTAGGTGACTTAGTCGTCAAACGTCTTGGTTGACCCTTGACGTTTGACTTCCAATGCACCTAATACTTTAGATACTGCCTCAACAACACTTTATAGACTAATTTAACACCTTATACCATCATGACAAGCATGTTACTCTCTAGATAACATAAGTCATTTTCGGGGTCTTACATTCTCCCCCACTTGGACAACATTCATCCTCGAATGACACTTGCCACTCTCCGAACACTTCCAAGATTAGAGAATCAAATTAACAAAACATAATCAAACCATATAACTCATAATAAAGGATAAACATCAATTTTACAAGTTCAAGACATTCACAACACAACAAGAAACTAGAGTACAATTATATAACTCATTATCCTACAAAACTCACATGCTTCATTCCAAATAGCAAAAACTCATTTTATATTCATTAATATACTCATACAAATCAGTTCTAACCACATAACAAAAATTTTAGACCAAAGAATCAATTAGTCAGTTTTTCAAAAATAACACAGTGAACACTGCTATTGCTACAGTGAATTTTGGCAAAATTTTCAAAAAAATGCAATCTTAAGCAATTCATGATATAGACATGATAATATGCACGGTAACATCATATAAACACCTTTTACAACATGCTCGTAACTCAATAAAACACGCAATGCAAGAAGTTAATGAAATTCAATTTCAACCAAACTCCTAAACATCATGCACATGTAACAACTTCTAGCACAATTCTAACCATACTCCCCCCACTTAGAAGGAAGTCATACTATAATAAAAGAAACAAGGACTTACCAATATCATAATCACTCTCATCCGGCTTCTCACCTCTAGTACGGAGTGCATAGAAACGCCTCTTAGTTGGACCATCTTCCTTAGGAACACTAGGCTCAACCTTCTTACCCTTCTTCCTAGAAGCAATGTTTGGACAATCTCTCACTTTGTGCCCATCTTTTCCACATCCAAATCAACTACCGCTACTCAATAGACACTCACCAAGATGTTTCTTACCACCAGTGGCATATGTAGTTTTGCCATTGTTAGAACCACCTCCTTTCTCAAACTTCTTCTTAGGAACACTAGGTCCATCTTGAGTTTGAGCCCTCTTTTTGAACCTAGGTTGCACTTGGTCACTAGCAACACTCCTTTTCAAATTCCTTGACATCATCCTTAGTTCAGACTCTTCAATTGATTGTACATACACCATGAGTCTAGCCAATGCCATATCATCATGCAACATAGCCGTACGACATTCCTCCCTCACTAAATCGTCTACACCCGTCACAATGCGACTCATTTCATCCCTTAGATTAGACACTAGGGAAGGTGCATACCTAGACAAAGTTGAGAACTTCAAAGAGTATTCCTCAACCCTCATATTGACTTTCTTTAGATTGATAAACTCCTCTACTTTCACTTCCCTCCTCTCACGGGGAAAGTACTTACCAAGAAAAGTTTCCTTGAATTCTTCCCACTCAATAGGACCCTACTCCACCAACCTATTGTCCTTCCATTGAGTGTACCAAATTTGAGACAAATCTCTCAATTGATAAGAAGCCAACTCCGCCTTCTCCCTATATGAAACCCCCATAGCACTCAACACCTTGTACACACCATCAAGAAATTCTTGGGGATCTTTATTCACCTTATAGACAAGAAAGATTGGAGGATTCAACCTCACAAAGTCTCTCAACCTAGATGACATAGTGATATCCATAGAATTAACCCTAGGCACCATGTTAAAGTTAGATTGAGCCGTTATGGCTCGGGCTAAAGCAAGCAAAGCCTCTCCAATCACCCTATTAGACAACTCCGGCACTTCATCACCTCCTCCCACATTAGGGGCATGATCATCTTGAGGAGGCACTTGAGCACCTTGGACACCTTGCCCATCTTGAACAACTTGCTCAACTTGCTCAACTTGAGGAGGAGCTTCCTCATTAACCCTTCCCTCTTCCGTCCTTCTAGCGGTCATTCTTCTAGTATTCCTCTCCTAGAAAACAAGGAAACACTTTTAGAAGAATACTCATAAAATTACTCTACCGTACAAACATAGGAGTAGAAATCAAGGGAAACAATATCGTCTTATAGTCTCGCCCATATATGTGTCGCGACTCACACCGCTGGTCAAGACTCTACTAGACATGACGTTTCGAGACTTTTTAATACCTAAGACTACTTTTATTAACCTATGCTCTGATACGACGCCCATGTCACAACTCAAAACCACACCCTAGAAGTTAGTGTGAAATCTTGGATTGCAACCGGCGTATCCGACCTCTCGGAGGTCTCATACAAGCCTATCATATAGTTTATCGCATATGCATAATGAAAAGTAGTGCGGAATTAAAACTTTTCATACAACAATGTAGAAGTCTTAAACTCTTTCATATATGTAGAAATAGGAAAACACTAATTCTCGATTTATCATCTTAAGACATGATAATACTTGAGACACCGCCCATACGAATTTAAAACATACTACTATATAGTCTATTACAAACTTCATAAAAGAAACATAAAATGGCATATACGCCCTCGAGTCAACTGAGGACATACTTCAACTCTTCTTGAACGATCTCTTTGTCCAACTCTTCTTCCCAAAGCTCTTGACCTACAAAGAACTATATAGATAGAAATAAAGCATGGAATTAGTACAACCACATGTACTATGTATGGCTTATGAATAAATAACATGAAAACCCACATTTATCGAAAATATGCATCTTTTCATTTGGAAATCATATTATAATCGTAAGAACAACATTTATCAACTTATAAACACATAAGATAACATAACCAAAAAATAACATTTTAGAACTGACATTAGAATGAGTTCAATCCACTATATATTGAAGTTCTTCACTGTTATAGTGAATTCTCTTGTCTTCCCTTTTAACGCTTCCTAGCATGTAATTCCCTCACTAAAAGTTATCCTAAGATTCACTTAAGTCACACAAAGAGAGACAGCCCATACACCCTCTCTAGATGTGCCTAAACGACCCTCAAGATTACCTATAATGAGTCACATACACAGTTACAAGAATAAAAAACACAAATGTAGGATTCTTCTACCAAAGGTGAATTCTAAGTGTCACTTGAGTGAGTTGTGAAGCAAACGCTCATACAATCCCTTTAACACACACTCAAGAGATCCAATAGACTCCCTAGGATAGAATCATTCTCACTACACACACGAACACATAGATGATAGGACACGCTCCTTCCTAAGTGTATAAAAAGACCTACTTAAGTAAATCAAAAGATAACGTCCATGATTGACCTCTTCAAGATTACCTAAATAGTCCTTAAGACTACCTAAGGCTTAGATCATGTCTATAACACCAAACATCTTCCCTAACTAGAGTCATCTCAAGACTTCCATAGATAAGACATGAAGAGACCATCCTTTACCATCCTTTAATCCACAATAGACGTTTGAAAACGATTAATGCAAGAACCCATGGTAGATCATGAAGAAAGGTAAATTCATCTTTTGAAAACTTTAGAAAACCTCTTTGAAAGTTGGGCTCCTTGATGAAACGAGTTTCAAGGATCAAATTCCATACGTCAATGAAGCTAATTCTTCACTTTGATGAAGAATCTATAGTCAAAATGTCACACCAAGCTCTTCCTTGAGTTTGGACTTCAATGGAGTCTTTGGGAATTCTTAATGGATTTTGGGGTTTTGATTTTTGAAGAATGACTAATTCGTCATTCTTAGGGCTTCGATTTGGCAAATTTAGATCATGGATACTACGAGACTATCATGCTCTAAGTCTGAAAACCACAAATATATTGAATTTACAAAGATTCCACCCCCAACCCATTCACTTTCTATCATTCTAAGGGACATAGAACCCAATTTTAACAAGTGTAACATGCAAATTTGTCCCTAAGTCATGACTCACTTACAATTTATTTTTTTCCACAAGCAAATGAACGAGAATTCATTAAGAAGAGAGAAATCAAATACCTGTAAACTGTAGTGGAGTGAATGAGTGGGTGATCTTGCAAAAACCAACCTACGTGCCGCCTTCGAACACCGACCGGAGAAATAATGGAGTTGGGGGAGATACTGGGATGGTTAGGGTTTTTGGATTTCTGGGAGTTATGGAGGTTTGAGATTTTTATGAAAATGGAAGGAAGTTATTGTGGGAGTTAATAGGGAAGTAAGGGAATAACGAGAGGGAAACAGTTGGAAGGGGATTTCAAAAGATGTGGGAGAATAACTGAATAGTTATTTTTTATATAGCCGGGCGGGTCGGGTCGGGTCACTTCTTTTTGTGAACTGACGATACCCCGTCGACAGTCTGTAAGTCAGTCGACGGACCGTCGACATGACCGTCGATTGTACTCAGACTTACACAAAAATCTTAAGACATATCTGGGATCTACAGACACCATCAGCGGTCTATCGATTGAACGACGGCCCATCGGTTGGTCTGTAGATCTGTGCACCAGACCAATCTCTGCAGAATTCTTGTGGTTTGGTCCCTGCACATTGAGCACCCATTAAGCCATTCTTTTTCTGTATTTTCTGGACACTTTTGGTACACGGACCCTAAACTACTCTCTAGCCAACACACTTAAAAAAATAACATATGACTGTGAATAAAACAAAAACTAAACAAGAGAATGCTAATATTCCTAAAAAGAAAAGAAAAAATCTATTGGTGGCTAGAGGATACACCTTGGGTTGCCTATCAAGAAGCACTTGATTTAACGTCGCGGCACGATGCAGGATCCTTGATTACTCAGACTTCATCAAGTTTATATGCCTCAACCACTTCATGAACACTCTCCACATGCCCCAGGTAGATCTTGATTCTTTGCCCATTTACGGTGAACCTTGCACCCTCTTTTTTCTCCAACTCAACCGCTCCATGAGAAAATATCTTAGTAATAAGGAATGTCCCGGTCCACTTGGACTTGAGTTTGCTCGAAAATAAGCGTAGCCTAGAGTTGAATAGAAGCACCAAATCCCCAACCGCAAATTCTTGCTTATCAATCTTTTAATCATGGTACTTCTTCATCTTCTCTTTGTAGATAGATGAACTTTCATATGCTTATAGGCAAAACTCATCAAGCTCATTCAACCCGTTAAGTCTCTGTCCCACTGCTTCATTCAAATCCAACTTTAGTTTTTTTATCGCCCACATAGCCTTGTGCTCTACCTAGACTGGCAAGTGAAAAATCCTTACCATATACTAGTTGGTATGGAGACATACCTATGGGGGTCTTGTATGCAGTTAGGTAGGCCCAAAGAGCATCATCAAGCCTCCTTGATCAATTTGTTCTATTAGCATTCATCGTTTTCGACAGGATCTGCTTTATTTCTCTTTTGGACACCTCAACCTTCCCACTAGTCTGTGGATGGTAAGGAGTGGCCACATTGTGGCGAACCCCATATTTCTCCAATAACCCTTTGAGCAACTTGTTGCAAAAGTGAGGTCCCCAATCACTAATAATGTCCCTAGGTGTGCCAAATTTGGAGAAGATGTTCTTTTTCAAGAACGCGGTGACACTCTTCCCTTCATTGTTGGCAAATGCTATGGCTTCCACCCATTTTGACACATAATCCACCGCCACAAGAATATAATTCATCCCATGAGAACTCATAAACTGGCCCATAAAATCAATGCCCCACACATCAAAAAACTCAATCAATAGAATGGGATTCAAGGGGAGCTCTTGCCTCTTCGAAATTCCTCCATCTCTCTGACACCTATCACAAGACTTGGCGAACTCATGAGCATCTTGGTGAATGTTTGGCCAATAGTACCCACATTGCGAAATCTTGTGGGAAGTCCGGATACCACTATAATGCCCACCCACAGGTGATGAGTGGTATGCCTCCAAAACACTTAGCATTTTGACTTTCGGCACACATCGGCGAATAAACCAATCGGCATAGCTCCTGTATAAGTAAGGTTCATCCCAAAAGAACTTTTTCACATCATGCATGAACTTCTTCCTTTGATGAAAGTACAAGTCTGATGGGATTATATCACTAGCCAGATAATTCGCAAAATTGGTGAACAATGGAATCAAGTCATGAGAAGCGGTCAATACATGCTCATCAGGGAAGGTATCATCAATTTCAGCCTTTACACCCAACTCTCGCATAACTTCATCCTACAATTTAGACAAGTGATCGGCAACTTGATTTTCGGTCCCTTTTCTGTCTTTCACCTAAAAATCAAACTTTTGCAATAGTAGCACCCATCTAATCAACCTCGGTTTCGCATCCTTCTTTGCAATCAAATACCTCAAAGCGGAGTCATCAGTATGCACTATGACTTTCATGCCAAACAAATAGGAGCAAAATTTTTTGAAAGCAAATACCACAACAAGGAGCTCTTGTTCAGTCACAGTATAGTTCTTTTGAGCTTCATTTAGGGACTTACTTGCATAATAAATGGGGTGAAGGATTTTTTTCCTTTTTTGTCCCAATACCACACCAAGAGCAACCCCACTAGCGTCACATATTACCTTAAATGGTTTGCTCCAATCTGGGGAAATAATTATGGGCGCAGACACTAACTTCTTCTTCAACTCTCCAAACGCCTTCAGACATGATTCATCAAAATAGAATTTACATTCCTTCTCAATTAACTTGCATAGAGGATGTGCAATTTTTGAGAAATCCTTAATAAACCTCCGGTAGAAGCCTGCATGTCCCAGAAAACTTCTCACACCTTTGAGAGAGATGGGAGGAGGAAGTCTCTCTATAACCTAAACTTTTGCTCGATCAACATCTACCCCCTTCTCTGAGATGCGATGACCCAATACAATACCTTCTTTCACCATGAAGTGACATTTTTCCCAATTTAGCACAAGGTTGCAATCTTCACATCTTTTTATAACTTTGGCCAAGTCACTCAAACAACGATCAAAAGAGTCGCCAACAACTTGAAAAGTCATCCATAACAACCTCAATAGTGTCCTCCACCATATCGGAGAATATCGACATCATACATCTGTGAAAACTAGTCAGTGCATTGCACAACCCAAAAGGCATCCTCTTGAATGCGAATGTCCCATAAGGGAAAGTAAAGGTGGTTTTCTCTTGATCCTCCAGTGCAATAGAGATTTGATTACAACCCGAATAGCCATCAAGAAAACAATACCATCCTTTCCTGCGAGTGTATCTAACATCTAATCCATGAAGGGCATAGGAAAATGGTCCTTCTCAGTCCATGCATTCAACTTCCGGTAATCATAGAAACTCTCCATCAGGTCATCGGCTCATTGGGACAATCTCATTCTTCTTATTAGGAACTACTTTCATTCCCCCCTTTTTGGGCACAAACTGAACAAGGCATACCTAACTACTATCTACGATAGGGTATATGACTCCGGCATTCAACCATTTAATAATCTCCTTCTTCACTACCTCTTGCATAGGTGGATTCAAACGTATATGGTGCTCAATACTTGGTTTGTGATCGGGCGTGAGTTGGATTTTGTGTGAACAAATACCGAGAGGGATCCCAATAATGTCCGCAATGGTCCAACCAATGTCTCGTTTGAACCTCTTCAAAACTTCGACCAAACACTCTACTTGCTGCACATTCAAATCCAACGCAATAATTACCTGCAAAGTTTCATCTCTTCCCAAGAATACATACCTTAGATGAGGTGGTAGAGCCTTAAGCTCTAATTTTGGAGCCTTTTCAATAGATGGTTTCGCGGGTGGAGACTCGCGATGCTTCATACCTAACTCCAATTTCTTTGGTTTGAACCGATATTCACCGTGTTAAAGTGCCGCAACCAAAGACTCATACTCTTCAATACCATCACTCTCAAAATTTATGAACACTGCCGCTAGTGCCTCAACACCAAGGCGCTCTTCAATTTGCACCTCAGATGTGCTCTCAACCTTGTCTGATATAGCAGATACCATTTGGAGCTAACCACTCTGCTTCATGGACCTACAAATGTTAAAGGTTGCTTCTTCATTATTTAACCGAAACTTCATCTATCGTTTCTCCATATCAACCAAGGCGCGACCAGTAGCAAGGAATGGCCTCCAGAATATAATAGGCACCTCAAAATCCACCTCACCATCAAGAATCACCAAATCGGGTGGAAATATAAATGAATCCACCTTCACTAACACATCATGGAGTATCCCAATAGGCCTCTTTACTGTTCTATCGGCCACCAGTAACTGCATCGCAATGGGCTTTGGGTCACCCAAACCCAATTTCTTATAAATGGAGAAAGGCATGAGATTTATGCTTGCACCGAGATGACATAGTGCTTTAGCAAAGTGTAACAAACCGATGGTAGATGGAATAGTGAAAGCGCCCAAAACTTCTTTCTTTTGCACAAGACACCTTGTAAAAATAGCACTACAATGTTGCATTCAATCATCATCCTCAAAACTTACCGATATCTTCTTTGTAACCATATCTTTCATAAACTTGGCATAATCGGGTATTTGTTCTAGAGCTTCTATCAAAGGGACATGAATGGAAAGCTATTTCAACATAGTGATAAAATGCCGGTATTTCCCATCCTCAGTCTTCTTCACCAATATCTGAGGGAATGGTGGTGGTGGTCTAGGAATGGGGATCACTTTTTGAGATACCTCTGATTCTTTCACTGCTTTGTCTACCAACTCACCACTAGCTTCCACTACCTCATCATCTTTTCTCACCTCCTCTTCTACTACAGACGGCATAGGTGGATCAATAGTTTGCTTACCCCCTCGAGTAGTGACTGCCATACAATGACCATCATTTTTTGGATTTTGAATGGTATAGCTAGGAAGAGGGCCCATTTGACGTGGGTTCACAGTAGAAGACAATTGGGCCATCAGCAACTCAAGATTCTTGATCGAGACTGCATGTGCATCCACCTTTTTCTCGATATTAGCCAAATCACCTCTCAACTCGTTGGCATGCTCATCACTAGCGTCAAACCTCCTCCTCATCTTTTGCAACATATCTTCAACTCTTGATACTACCTCCACCATCCCTAGGAGAAACTTTCTGATTTTAAGGTAGAACAAGGGCCCACTTTGATCGTTTCTGTTACCATAGTTACCCCGGTTGAAATTGTTGTCGCGGTTGTAGTTTCCATCTTGAACATAATGGACTTCTATGTTGTAATTCCCATAGTTCCAACATTGATTTCTTTGACCTTAGCGCTAATTCTCCTTATTAGATCCTTTGGTGTACGGTCAGAAACCCCCCGTCTGCTCATTCACTGCATAAAAATCCTCTTCATAGTAGTAGTCATCCGTTGGCGGTGGTGGTTTAGTCAAATAATTCACCGCATTTACTTTTTCTTCACCCTCAGTGACATGTTGCAATACCAACCCGAGCTCAGCTCTCATTTGAGCCATCTCTTCACGAATCTCATCTGTGGCCGGGTTGTGTGTCCGACATCCTAGTGCTCCAAGCCTTATTGTTGTGAGACATTTTCTTTAACTTCTATACGATCTCTGCATATGTGCACTCACCATAAGAACCACCAGCAATAGTATCAAGCACTGCCTTATTATTATCATCTTGCCCCCGATAGAAGTACTCTTTCAACGACTCATCATCAATGTGGTGGTTTGGGACACTTCTTACGAATGAGGTGAATCTATCCCAAGAGCTACTCACCGACTCCCTAGGCAATGCCACATATTTGTTCACTCTATCTTTGTGGTTTAGCGTTTTAGACACCAGGTAGTACCGTGCTAGGAACACATCCCTCAACTAGTCCCAAGTATAGATCGATATATAGGGCAACTCAGTGAACCCTATTATGGCCTCTCCCGTTAATGAGAGAGGGAACACCCTTAACCCGATGATCTCCATGTCCAAGTCTGGCCTCCCTAAACAACTCTTACACACCGATCTCAGTTTGGCGATGTGAGCATGTGGATCCTCATATGGTAGCCCTGAAAACAAACCTCTGTCGGTGAGCATCAGCATCAAGCTACTAGTTTGCACGAACGTGTGACCCTGAGGTGGAGGAGGTAGGACAAGAGGCCTATCAGTGTCAGTGATGTTAATGTTGCCCCTATAGAAGTCTTGAGGGCGTGGGACGGGAGGTTGCCTCCTCAAAGAACCATCACCAGGGTTCTTCACAATCATATGGTTGTGATCATCAACCGGCGGAGGAAGTTGACGGTTGATCCCATCATCTAGATTTGCGGGATTCTGTTGATCATTAATTCTGCTGAGTGTCCGGTTAATTTTAGGATCGAATGGTACGATTGGTTCTCCTCGGATCCTTGTACTTGGCATACACTAGAGCTAGACCTGAGACAAACAAAAAAAAAGAAAAAAGAAAAATTAGGAAATTGTTGACTAAAATTCAGCAATTAATATTAAAGTTAATCTAAAATCCACTTTCCCCGGCAGCGGAGCCAACATTTGATACGCTCAAACTACACTTCCCTATAGAAGTATAAGCGGTCGTATCAAGTAAAGAACCCAACTTAGGTTGGGGTCGATACCACGAGGAAAATAGTTTAGACTTAACTTCAATGTACGATTACTTCTATTTAGTCAAGTCCTTTCCGAAAACTAATAATTAAAAGGGGGGGGGTGTGAAAAAAAATTGTTGTAATTTTGTGAAATCAAACAAGTAACTAGAGTGAATTATTGGTGTTTATCAAGTTGTGAGAGAAACTAGGGTGTAAGTGTTCCCCATAGGTTCATAACACCATAATCCTAGATATAACAATTCTTCCCTAATGTTTTGCATGCAAAGTAATAAGTTATGTGTACCATTCCAGAAAATGTACTTGTCTAGTGAAGAGTCTATTAGGTTTTAAGACTATGTATTGGGGTACATGGGCATCCCAATGCCCAATATTGAGTAATATTGGGCATGTTAGAGAACATTGGCTTAAGGGTGTTAGCCAATTCCTATGTATTAACAAGTAACTTAAAATACACTTTGATGTTCAAATGCTCCAATCCAAGCTTGTAAGGAATTGTACCTGCAATGAAGAACCTAAGCTAAAATTTTTAATTTCTTTGCTTACACACATTAGGTACGAGGCATCCAAGTGTCAAGCCTAGGTACCATAGTACATGATCATTTAAAATGATGATGTAGATTAAGCAGTGCCCAAGGACATAGTGAGGATCCTTGGGACAAGAAGTGAACTTTCCAAGTGCAAATACCGAGTGCACGGTTAGGAAAGTGCACTGTAACACATGTGAAAGCACATGTGATACCGGCCGAGAGACCAAGCGACCAAGCCCAACCGATTCGGTTAGGGAGGTTAGGGGGCCGGCACACGTCGGGTCAAGCCACATGGGGCCGAGCTTCCTAGCCAATCCTAGGCTCTAACTAACTTACCTAACTAGATAACTAACCTAGGACTAACTAAAATGAACTAACTAGTGTGACCGAAATCCTAATACCTAACCGGGTGACACTAGCCGAGTATCTAACTAAAGAAACATCCTAGTACCTAACCTAGGACGGTCCAAAGGGTTTGATTATGGTCCTAGTGACTTAGGGGTACTTTAGTAATTACCCTAGGTCACTTAATTAATTAATTTAAATTCATGGTCAAACCCGAGACCCTTAGCATATTTTCAAAATTTGGCTAAGTCAAATGCTCTCCTATTTTTAGTCAATTTAGGAGGGGCCTTTTGGTAATTAGCTAATTGATTTATTTAATTAAGTTAATTAGCCTAAGTTGAATTAGTCAGTATTCAGTTCCTCAGACTAAGACTCACGTTTATCCAGTAGAAACTCACGACTGAAAAATAGTGAGCAAACCTAGGAAAAATAGAAAAATACTCTCGGTTCTCCTTAGGAGATTACAAGGCAATTCTTCAAGATTTTCGTGCAAAGTACTACGTAGATTAAATTCTACAGTAAGGTATGGGTTTCTCTCTTGGATTCCTTTCCCCATGAGGCTTTTCAAAAATTTTGAATTCAATAAAACCGAAACTAGGGTTGTTCCCAATGAAATTGTCAAATGTTCATCTCCCCAGTTCTCCCTATTTCTGATTCTAGTAGTATGTATAAAGCAAATCTCGAGCATATTGTTGGCATGTGGTGCTAACTTATCATTATGTGTAGGTTTCTGTGATTTGATAATGTCGAATGAGACCTATAGGTTAGATCTGTATGATTAGAGTATCATTTACATGAGATAAGAAATGTTGTAATGCCTTATTGTGTTCGAGAAGATAAAATTGTTATAAGTCGTTTATGAAATTCAGTTTACTGTTGAAAGGAATAAAGGTTTCGATTACTGTGTGTGTTTACAGTAGTATGTTTGTAAGTGTTTGGAATTCAATATTTCCAAGAAGAAATAAAAATGAGAATCAAAGCTAGTTAATATTTCAATGCCAAATCAACTTTATGGCTTGGCCAACTAAGCACTGAATTGTTCTTATAAGCTAATCAAATGTTAAAAGTTGGCTACATTAAAATGATGAGATTACTATAGTATATAAATGAAGTTAATTGGCTTGGCTAGTGATAATATTATGACAAGTGTTTAGTGAAAGTTTGGTTTATGCCAATAAATTGGCCAGCAATATTATTTCCAAAATATGTAATAGAATTGGCCAACGACTAATTACTACCAATCTTATATGGCCAATGTAAATTATGATGTTTCTTGTAAGGCCAAATACATGTTAAAGATTGACTTGACAAGATGTAACTCAATGAACTCATAACCTAGGGTATGCCAATGATTAGGAAAAGTCCCAACATACCCTATCTAAATGAACTTGTGAACATAGTACACATTGAATAAGTCCTTATAACTTTCATAAAGAATGGTACAAGACTGCCAAATAACATTGAACAAGATAAGGTGAGTAATAAAATAACTAAAAGATTATGATTTATGAAATTGACCTAGAATGAGGTGTTAAAGGAAGTAAGACAAGTCTCACTTGAACCTAAGCAATTATATTAAAGATACTCACATAAGAGGGTGTTAGAAATCGTGAGACAAGTCTCATTAACACCATGATGATAATGTAAGATTTAAGTTCACATTCATCAAGTATAGAAAGGGATGACAAGTCATCCATTGAGCTAAGCATAACTCATACTAGAATAAAGCTTCCATAGTGTATGAGTTAACTCTAAAAGTTGTAAAGTATAATAAATTGAGCTAAGCACCGATAGACTAGTAATGAGCTTGTGCAAACACTTGTAAGACTCATAAGATAAGACTACAACCAAGGTGGATAAGGGTCTCCAAATTCTCCTAGTCTTTGAACAATGTCGCTAGCATAGGTTACTAGCTAGTGCATCCACCTAAGAAAGCTAGGAAGTACTCGGTTTCACTTTGGCCCGTGAACCACCTCTTTTTAGTGTTGGGAAGACACTGGATTTCATGTTAGCTCACCTTATCTATGTCGGTTAAATGCTAAAGATTTCTTTAAGAAAGAAATAAAGAAAGAAAGAAAGAACTAGGAAGATGACAGGTGTTCGGATAGGATGACAAAAGGGTGAGGTTAGACTAAGTAATGATGTAAGTCATTCTTAGTCATTGCAGAAAGATCCCAATGGAAGTCTTAAAAGAATATCCTAAATTTCCGCTAAATTTAACTGTATGATTGTGATGAAAGCTAAGAAGAGGCTTGTCTGCAACCTCTGAGAGGTTAACGACGCCAGTCTCATCTAGAGTCTAGGACCCGGGTGTGACACACTTTGTATCAGAGAATGAGGTTAAATTACCTAGGAACTAAGTCCCAAAACAACAACGTTGCGTAGTTTCTAGCTTATGGTTGTGAAGTGCACCACAACCATGACTTAGAGACTTAGTGATGTTAAGAATCTTCCCTTCTTCTACACTTTATCGTACTGTGTAGAGTTTTGACATTTTGTGTCATTCAGCATCTAACTTCCTTCTTGTGTATGCGTGTAGAAAAATGAAAACAAGAAAAAATGCAGGCAGGTGAGTTGGAGAAGCAGCTGCTGGGGGAAACAAAGCTCCTCCTCAAGCCCCAGCTGCTGAAGTGCAAGTGCCTGTCAACCCAGCTGCGTTGACGGATGGAGAAGTGAGAGAAGCACTGGTTCAGATGGCCCAAGCCATCACTGCTCAGGCACAGGCTATCACAACCCAGGACACAAGAGAGGGTGATCCCAGGGAGAACCCATATGCTAGCACCATGGCTATCAGAGTGAGAGATTTCACCAGGATGAATCCTTCAGTCTACTTCGGGTCCTGAACCAATGAGGTCACTAGGAGTTTGTAGACGAGGTCCACAAGATTCTCTATGCTATGGGTTTTAATGAAGAGGAGAAGGCTGAGTTGGCTGCATACCTGCTCAAGGATGTGGCTAAGATATGGTACAAGATGTGGGTAGATGGTCGAGCACCAGGAGAAGTCCCCATCACTTAGGACATTCTCAATACTACATCCCTTGAGAGGTTCTTTCCCAGAGAGCAGGGAGAGGCTAAGGTTGAGGAGTTCATCAACCTACGTCAGGGAGGTATGTCAGTCAAGCAATACTCCTTGAAGTTTGTTAAACTTTCCAAATATGATTCTTCCCTTGTGTCCTGTAGCAGGGATGAGATGAGCAGGTTTGTGACTGGTGTATCGGAGGATATGGAGGAGGAATGTCGGGAAGCCATGTTGCATGATAACATGGACCTTGCTAGGTTGATGGTACATGCACAACAGGTGGAGGAGAGTCGTCAGAGGAAGAGAGGCTGAGAAGGAAAGAATCTTAGGCCTTCGGATTAGGCTGGTTCTAGCACTAGTAGGAGTTCGTTTGGAGTCCAGGACAGGCCCAAGTTAAAAAAGGGGTACCAACACTCAGGTAATCCTACTCCTTTCAGGAACACTAAATAGGGGGCAAGTTTGGCCCAAGAAGGGCAATGATAGAAATGCCCAGCGTAACAGAAAGTCGGGTGGTAAGTGTGGCCGTTTTCATGGAGGTGAGTGCATGGTAGGTTCTAATGCCTGCTATGGGTGTGGCAAGAGTGGGAATATGATCAGGGACTGCCCATATGTGAAGAATCAGGACAATACATATACTAAGCCTCGACCTAATCCTACTACTACAGTCGAGCCTCCCAAGAGGAACAGGTTCTATGCTTTGAAAGGTAAAGAGGAGCAGGAGAAGTCAGCTGATGTGGTCACTGGTACCTTGCATGTCTTTTCTTTTCCTATGTATGCATTGTTAGATCAAGGATCCACCTCGTATTTTGTTACTCCTTTAGTAGCTAGTAAATTTGACTTGCTTCCTGAGATCTTGCATGAACCTTTTACAATTAGTACTCCCATTAGGAAAGCATTAGAGCTGAAAGAGTATATAGAGATTTTCCAATAACTGTTCTTGATAGAGTTACCTACGCTAACCTAATAGAATTAACCATGCTTGATGACTTTGATATAAATTTCTGTAGGATTGGCTCCATAAATGCTATGCTACTATAGACTGTCGAAACAGGGTAGTAAGGTTTCAGTTTCCTAATGAGTTAGAGCTAGAATGGGAAGGGCGTAGTTCAAATCCAACAGGCCAAATAGTTTCCCATCTTAAAGCCAAAAAGATGTTATCTAAGGGATATTTGTACCACTTAGTCATAGTCAATGATTTAGAACATGAAGTTCCTTCCATAGACTCTGTGTCCATAGTGAATGAGTTTCAAGATGTCTAGGATTTACCAGGAATCCCTCCTGAACGCGAAATTGACTTTGGTGTTGACTTAGATCCCAACACCAAACCAATTTCCATTTCTCCCTATAGAATGGCTCCAGTTGAACTCAAAGAGTTGAAGTTGCAGTTAAAAGATCTATTTGATAAGGGCTTCATCCAGCCGAGCATATCCCCATGGGGTGCTCCAGTGTTGATCGTTAAGAAAAAGGATGGAACCCTTAGAATGTGTATCGATTATCGGCAACTCAACAAAGTCACTATGAAGAAAAAATACCCTCTTCCCAGAATTAATTATCTATTTAATCTTTTCCAAGGTTCAAGTTTCTTTTCTAAAATAGATCTCCCATTAGGGTATCACCAGCTTAGAGTGAGACAAGAGGACATTCCTAAGACTGTCTTCCATACTAGGTATGGTCAGTACGAGTTTCTTGTCATGTAATTTGGTCTCACTAACGCACCAGCCGCGTTTATGGACCTTATGAATAGGGTCTTCCGTGAATACCTCGATTCTTTTGTCATAGTATTCATAGATGACATCCTAATATACTCTAAGACCAGAGAAGATCATGAACAACATTTGAGAATGACATTGCAAGTACTCAGGGAACATCAGCTGTACGCAAAATTCAGCAAATGCGAGTTTTGGCTGAGATCAGTGACCTTGCTTGGTCATGTTGTGTCCGACAAGGGTGTAGAGGTTGATCCAAAAAGATTGAGTCAGTAAAGAACTAGCCAAGACCCCTCACTCCTACAGATATCCAGATTTTCTTGGGTTTGGATGGTTACTATCGTAGGTTTGTTGAGGGCTTTTCCGTTATTGTTGCTCCATTGACAGCTTTAACAAAGAAGAAGGCGAAGTTTGATGTCACAACCCAAAAGCATACCCTAGAAGATAGGGTACAATCTTGGATTGTAACCAGCGTCGTCGACCTCTCGGAGGTCTAATACAAGCCTCTCATATCGTTCATTGCATTGGCATAGTAAATTTAGCGGAAAATTTAAAACTTTTCATAGCACATCATATGCTAGAAACATCACATCATATATATATATATAAAACATAAGTCATAATACATATTTAGACTCTAAGTCTCTTTGCCATCTTAGACTCAATAACTTTAGAATACATTAGGGACACGGCCCATACGACACCTTACATAACTATACAATATTTAAAGACTTTACATTAAAGACATTAGTAGGACCTCCTTGAACTTAAGGATTCCTTTCCTTGAGCTTGGGAAATCACCTATCAAGCTCCTCAATCATAGATCTCCTTTAAGCATTCCATTACCTACACTTTGTGTAAATAGTAAAGAAGAATGGGATTAGCACAAGAATGTACTAAGTATGGCAACCATGCAAAAACATGCATTTAAAAGGGACATTTTCTTTGAAATCATACTTCATGCCATTTTGAGTAAATCATCATAAAACCTTTATCAATAGCATTTATATCATTCACATACTTCATAGAAACACAATCAAAGGCCAAACATCATAGAAAAGCACATATAGAATTTAATCCCCATTTGCGGTCACTTTACAGTGAACTCACTCTCCTTAACCTTTAACTCTTTCTTTTAATTCATTAATCTTCCAAGTAATCCTTTAAGGATACTTGGTGCAATGTATCACCTTAGGAACATAAGAGAATACCATACAAAGCATCTACACAAGACAACACATAACATTATATAAGTATAGTACAATATAATCATAGTCAAACAAGACTACAATATCATACATAAAGGACACATACATAATCATATCTATTAAGGTACCTTCCTAAGACTTCCTAAGGAGTCACTTGTGCAATGTCTAGATGGGTTCATTACTTCCACCTATCCTAAGTAACTTACCTTAAGTCCTCCTAGTTAGGATCCTATTCAATTACTTCCATTGTCCATTTTACCTTTAGGGAAACCATAACCTTAACTGACATAGACCGTGGGTGCTAATCATGGAATCCGGTGTCATAAAACCTTACACCGATGGAAGGTGGATCTACCGGCCAAAGTAGAACCGAACATGACATAGCTATCTAGGTGTAAATCCAATAGCCAGTATCCTATGGTGGCAACATAGTTTACGGAACTTGGGGAATTCATGGAAATATCAACTCTACACCCTATGTTGGGTCATGAGGCTATCCACCCCGTGAGGACCGTAATGAACCCTACCTTTCTTATGTAAGAAAGTGTCACCCCTCACATGAGGACCGTAGTGAACCCTACCTCTCCTATGTTGCAAAGTGTCACTCCCTCATCTACAAGTTCACTCGGTGCTAGGCTAAGTTCCCTTTATTGAAAAGACTTTATTATGTTTGTTTATAAAAACATAAGCTTAGGATATTCATCATTCATATGCTTATAGCATATTCAAGCACCTATCTAGATTTGGAGTATTCTTGGGCACCCCTAACAAGGCCCCTCTCCCTAACTAGATCATCCATGTGTGTGAGTGTATATTTAGATGTGAGCAAACCTTTCATATAATACATAAGGTCACACATATTCATATATCAATGCATAAGTCTATAGGCATAACTATATGAGCAATACTTTTATATAAACCTACTAAGACACTATACGCATTCATACTTCATTATATCATATTCATAACATGTTCATATAATCATCCTTCATATGCATAAGAACCAAACCTAGGAACTATCCTATCAAGATACACATGTGCAATGCATAGAAAAGGTCCCATACCCTTGCCCATACTAATACACCTATCAATTCATCCTAGTAATACAAATCATACATTCATAAACATCACCTTAACATGCATAGTAGTATACACTAGTGAATATGAGAACTACCTTTCATTTAGACACTATGACTTATAGTACTTGTAATATTCATGTAAGTGAGAGTCTGTGTACATTGACCAAAATGATCACATAATGGCTATCAATGACTTCTTAAGTCAACCACCCTCTTAGACCACATTACACTTCCAAGTACATAGCACACAACACATAATAGCATAGGAGACAAGACAATATATACAATGTAATCAAGACTCCTAACTTTAGCTATTCACTCTTTCATACAAGGGGTACATAGGTAAGGGGTTATTAACCATCTTAACACATTAATGGCAGCACCTATACTTTACCCTAACATGGTTATACACATGCTAATGAAATAGCCACACAACCTAATCCACAACTAGAACAGGAAAGTAAGCATAATCTTCTCATAGTATCATCTTAAGCACATGTTCATAAGTTTATCAATATGCCTTCAAGGCCATGGTCAACACATATATAATGATAATAAAGTAAACACCGCCACCATAAGTGGACCATACCACACAATGCCATATAAGGCTTCATCAACATGACTATAAGGAATAGAGAAGTAGAAGAGTAAAGAAATTAAGCATTCTTACCAATTTCTCACCCTTTGATCATCATTGATCAATACACCTTATTAATCAATAAGTCACATATATGGCAGTTGCTAAACGTACTTTAAACACATAAGAAACCATGTACAAGTCGCTATGAGATTATACCATAACATATACATCATATACTAGGAAAGTAGAAGAACATAGATCGTTAATCAATTTCATTCATATTGATTATAGGTAATATTTCATGAATCATATCACCCTAAGGCAGTAGCTAATGAAATCATAATCTAGATGAGACACTACTACAATTTGCCATTAAGGTCGATACAAGCATACTTCATATAGGGAGTTCATGGAACATAAGTTTACATAGATTAATCATATTCAACCTATCATGAATGTACCCATATTGTATTAATTACATATAATTAATCCTCATATTTCATTATAGGCAGCAGCTATGGACATTAACCATAATCAATTCTTATAGCGACTAACCTAACGTCAAGATCACAAGTTACAACTTCATAGACAAGAAGAACCTAGATTAATTCAAACCAAGACTTCTCTACTTTAGTCATACATGATTTATATCAACAATTCAACCATGGTATTAACCTAAAACAGTAGCTATAAGAACCACAACTTAATCGAAATTCACTTTAGATCATAAGAACGCCAATGTTACAGTGAACTATAGAAACTAGGCTAAACATGCTCAAATTTTCATACATTGATCCTAATGGATCATTCAACATCAATTCATGTAAATAACAGTATATACAATAACTTCAACGTAAGGAAATCATAATTCGATCGATAACAAGTCAAGATCACAAAGCCCATGCAAGAGCTAAACAAATTTTGGAAAGAACATGGGTTCATCATGCAATTGGAGTGAAATCACTGTATTAACTTCAATTCATCATGATTTAATCATTAAAAACATTTTGAGAAAGAACCCATGGCTAGATTGGAAGATTGGAAACTTGATCATGAGATTTCTTTCAAAAACATTGAGAATGGCTCTCTAGATGAAAAGATAACTAGAAATGAAGATCACCATACCTTAATCTTCATGAAGACCTATAAAACTTGATGAAAAACCCATGAGAATCCAATCTACAAGCTGTTGAGCTTCAAAAACCATGGAGGTTCTAGAGAGAATATTTTTGGAGGGGAAAGGCTTTAAACATGTGAGATGATTTGTGAATGAGTTGATCACATTTTAGAAGACTTATATATACTTAAATTAATTAAATAAACCTATTATAGTCAGGTTAGGATGTGGGGTGAATTTCCCATTCACCCCTTTTAGTGACAGCACGCAGGCTTCCAACCTGCATGCACCTGCGACGAAGGCAGTGACGTGGCATCATGGACATGACGGGGAGTCATGCCCTCCGTCATCCATGACTTAGCCAAAATCTTGGCTCAATACCTGCCCAAGGCAAACCCCCTTTGACTAGACCTGCTCGAAGGTCCGTTGGTGGCCCAACGATCCGTCATTGGGTCCGTCAACGGACACTTCCCAGGCAGTGTCTAGGCAGCTTTGGGGTCCTTCATTTGGGGCCTCTTGTGGGGCCCTTTAGAAGTCTTACCCGGACGTTTCCAATGCGATTAAAAACCTTAACATGTTATAGACCTTCCACATAAATTTCATCCAAAACAAACACCTACAAGACTTTCCAAACAGCCTTGACCCCAACATGACATACGATGAACGTCTCAGTGGCTATCTTTCGAACGCCTTGGACGTTCTTGGGCGTTTGACCTCCAAACTTTACGAAACTTCATAAAATAATATTAAACATCATTATAAACAATTTCAAGACTCATTAGACTCAGTTCATACAATTTAGGCATGCATACACACATGAGGCACATAAGCGACTATTCGTCCAACGTCTTGGACGTCCCTTGACGTTCGACTTCCAAATCACTTCAAACTTTGCACAATGCCTATATATAACATAATAAGGTATTTTAGGACCTTATAACATTAAGACGAACATGTTAGGCTCTATACACCTTATCTCATTTTCGAGGTCATACAATGTCCCCCACTTGGGAACATTCGTCCTCGAATGACACTTAGGACTCTTTAATCACTTCAAGGACTTCAATGCACATAAGAGCAGTTAATAACATTTAATATATCATCAAATCATTTCAGCACTCGATGCACACAAGCAAGCAAAACCATTACTCACTCACTCTTTAATACATCAAACACAAAAGTTCTTTTTCATGTTCATGGGAGAACATCCTTATCCTAATCATAACAAGACCATTACGCCTTAATTCATTACAAGAAAA